>VXBU01005574.1:380461-411642 GCA_013400315.1 Bombycilla garrulus
AGGAAAAAAAAAAAAAAAAAGATAGAGACAGAAGAGACAGAGGGAAAGAGAGAGAGAGATCACCTTTCTATATTCCTGAGTCTGCCTGTATTGAAATTCCACAGGGCTATTTACTGATAACTTTGATCTCTTGGTTAATGTAAAATCTTTCTGATATTTTCATTTTTATGGTCTTTGTTAAACCAGATTCTGTGACTGAACTTTTCAGAGAAATCATTAAATAAGACTGAAAAAGAGCAGGTAAGAACACGGGAGTGGACAAAAAATATTTCACAATGAGCGTGTTTATCTAACATTACTTTCAGAGTATTTAAGGAAAGGCTTTCCTTTTTAACTGCTTAAGTGCTACAATGAACTAAGATGAAGTGGATGGATACCAAAGCATATTTAGGGTGTTAGAACAAATCAGAGACTGTATGAATAACATCACTTTTCATACCCGTTCCCTCCCAAGAGCCCGTCAGTTCTCGAATGGCAGTTGCTTTGGCCTCGCTGAAGACTGCTTTAGAAATAGTTGGAAAACATCGCTATCTTGTGGCCGAAGGGCGAAAAACAGCTGGAAAAGGCTTATTTCCTCACCTGCCTGTTAGGTCAGGCTTTATATCAAAAATACTAATAAAAATATCTTGCATGAAAACTGAAATCCTAAAAGAATGGGATTTTAAAAATCCAGTTGGACCTATTCTCCAGATAAACTGAGTTTTCCTTTAGGTGTGACTTCTGTGTTGCAATCCTGAATTCAAAATATCACTGTCCAATTTTTGAATTTGGAGTTTAAACACCCATCTGGCTTCACAGAGTTTGAGCATGCTGATGGGGCACGAGCAGTGCCACTGGGGTGCATTATTTGGCATTTCCTGAGAATATTGTTGAATGCTACTTCACAGCAGGTTTTAGCTAAGACAAACAGGCACATTAGGGTTTTAGAATTTCTTTGCCCTTTATTTTAGAAAGTTCAGGCCTTCAGTGTCAGATTTCTAGTGCTGAGGGACCAGATTATCTTCTTTAGTCTTAGCCAACAACTTTTATCTCTCATACATCCTGTGATCTCTCGCTGACTGATCTTGTAGCTGCTTGAAAATGTAACTTCAACTGACTGTAAATAATACATAGCTGAGGTGTTTTTGATGCATTTCAACTAACTTCAGTGGAATCTGGTGCAGTTTGGTGGAATCCAACAATGTAGGTGTTAATTTTTTTTTGTTAGTTACTAGAACAATCTCCTATCAAGGAAAAAAATGTACGAGCAATTTCTATCTATTCTATCTGGTGCTAGCTATAAATTTTGTTTCCTAGAATCTTCAAATAATTTGGGTTGGATGGATATTACAGGTCATCTAGTTTCCAACTTCCCTGCTGTGGGCTGGGACATCTTTCGCCAGACCACATTGCCCAGAGTTCCATCCAGCCTGGCCTTGAATACTTCCAGGGATGGGACAACGTGTTCAAGTGCCTCACCACCCGAACAGTAAAGGACTTACCTAAGGTAAGGAATTTCTTCCTAAGTAAAGAATGTTTCTGTTGTAATTATGCGTATTGTTTTTCTCTGTCATATTTGTCTTCTGTGACTGATAATCTATTTTTGAATCCCAGTAAAGCCTTCAATCCATAAAATTACTTAGTTCATTAATATCTTGATCTCAAGAGAAAAATAGAGGTTTTGGGGATAGTGATATCTTTAAAAATAAGGTATTCTAATTTACTAGTATCATCATAATTTGTTTGGGAGTACTCTCACTGTCATGCTGCAGTACCTAACACTTAAAGATAAATATTCTTTTTTCTTCTCATATATCTGACATACTTTTATTTCCCCCTAAAGATAACAATTCTTAAACCAAATAAGACAACTTTTGATTCATTCCTTATACTGGTCACACTAATCCACAAAATATAGCATTAATGAGACAAGAATTCAAGTCATCAAGGATTAAAACTTTCAAGTCGTAAAGCACAGATCAGACTTTAAAGCTCCAATACTAATCTTAAAATATTATTCTCATGTTGAATGTTGATAATATCTAGTCCAAGAGATAAAAGGAGTGCATTGCCAGAAAAGTGCATTGCCAAGGAATAAGGAGAGCCTGCTTTGCATTAAGTCCTTCAGCATGGGATGATTTGACAGAATTTGCGTTGGCAAGGTTAATTGCATGAGTTTCTTAGTGTTGTATGATTAAAAAATTGTTGTGATCCTTAAATACAGATGAAAGGAAAAACTAATAGAAGAAACAGGAAAACATGTGGCCAATGTACTTCATTATTATAGTAGACAGGATAGGAGTTCTGGCAACTGAATTTAGCTTGTAAATAGGTCAGGAACGGATTGGAAAACTCTTATGTGATGCTGAAGAACTTCTTCTGTTCATGTATATTTCTTCTCCCTGATTCCACCCAGCTCCACATTTTGTCATCTCAGAATTTGATTCCTAGGATAGCAATGAATGGCATTCTCTCTCAAAACTCCAAAATCGATTGCATTTTTTTAGCTGCAGCAATTCTTCATCAATGTTGGAGAGCACCCTAGGCCCTTAGGACTAGCTGTGCACATGTCCTGTACCCTAGTACTGCACTTCAGAGCTCTTGGTTAAAGTTTACCTGCTTATCTAAAAGTCATCCATCTGCTTTGCTTTCTTCCTCATTCCCCAGTGTCTAAAATATATTAAACCTTACCTCCCAATCTTAATTTCTTTCATATCCCTTAATTATTAGTATATTTTCAAAGCTCTGGTCATCCTGGGTGCTGGACATTGTGATGTGGATGGTTCAACAGTGGGGCTCTAGTTGGTCATGTTGAGCACAATGAGTTAATGACAGGATTGGGCAAGGTTAGTGTACTTGGATGTGGCGCTTCAGGATATGATATAGTGGTGAACAGGGCAGTGTTGGGTTAACAGCTGGACCCGATAATCTTAGGAGTGTTTTCCACCCTTAATGATTCTGTAATTATGAACTATGCAATATATCACGAGTACAAACATCCTTTCCTGACATAAGTGTAGTCAGTTCTTTCTTATGAATTATCCTTGTACTCTGTTTAAATGGAAGTCATATGAAATAGGACTTACTAAGGGTTGAATCTGCCCTTTAAAACAGTCCAACATATTCTCTTGGCCTGTTTAATCTTTGTAAAACAGATAAATAATATATTATTTTTTTTTGCCTTGGACTCATTAGTTAGGAAGTTTTTATTTCAGGTCTCTATCTTCTAAAGCTGCCTAATGTACTGCATTTCAGATTAAGTCTTCTCTAAACTTGTCTGTCCAAAGGAGCAAACCTAAAGTACCAAGTCACTGGTAAAACACTTTGTAAAAATTTAGGACATCTCTGGCTAACAGTTACTGTCTGTGGTACAGTTTCTATGGTAGCAGCCTCTTGGCTGTTACATTGCTACTTTCCAGACTAGATCTGTATAAAGCAGATGGCAAGTGGGTTGACATTTCAGTTTGAGTTATGCCAATTGAAATTGACAACCTCATGTTAAGTATGCTAATCCTTAATTGGAAAGTATATCCCATTTGGAAAACTGAATTTGCTGAGCTTTCATTGAAGAAGACTCTCTGCAAAGCTGTTTTAATCTATTAAAGAAGACTACAGAAGCAGGGCAAATTTTCTCTTAAAAAGATTCATTGGGAGGAACTGCTATGATACTTAAGATCAGAAAGGAGTTGTTTTTTGTTTTGTTGGGTGATATTTGTTGTGTGGAGTTCTTTTGTTTTGTGGGGATTTTTAAATTATTATTTTTGTGTTGTTGTTGTTTTAAGGAAGAATGTCTTTTTGGACTTGAAGGCAGTGTTTTAATGAGGCCATAGGCATGCTGGATGAACTTCAAAATCCTGAAAGTTTGGCTTATGTTGGCACCTTGGATTTTTGAAAGTGGGCTCGAAGCCATACATCCAGAAGGCTAAGGAATCCTATACGAGCTACTGCTGCTGCTCAGAGAACTGATAATTCTAAGTAGTAGTTTACATCCTATCTTCATATATTATCAGTTAGGAAAATTAATATTTGTTTAAATTGAAGCTATGCTTTTATAGCTGTTAGGGGAAAAAAAAAAAAAAGTACAGCAAGACTTTTCCCCCTCTTTTTTTTTTTTCCTATGAAGAAGACTCTTGAAGGATAGATATGATAAATTGACCCAAATGTTTGGGGAAGGATGGAAAAATTCATTGTAATAAAATTTCTTTTTTGGTGTTTGAATGGGAAATTGAAACAGAAGTTGGGGTGTTCTTTTTGTTAAGGACTAGCCTAATACTAAAGGATCAGATGATCTTCTGCAGTTTAATCTTCTTAAGTTCTTCTCCTTTACTCCTCACACTTAGCATCTTGTCCAAATGAGAGACTGGAGAAGATAAGGGAATGCTTTCAAAGCACTTGAATTTTCTCATCTGAAATGAAATATTTATTTTGAAATTTCAGTGACTGTCATAAGGTACATGGTAAAATCCTAGAGTATAAATCTCTGAAACAATTCATGGGGGCAGGATAGGAATGTTGGAAACAGTATGAGCCATGTTCTAGCTAAAGAGGGAATAAGGTCTTTCTTGAAGAAGTTTAGCAGTATTCTAGGAGCTTTGTATAAGCAACATTTATTTTTCTACAAATCTCTGCTAACAGAGCTATAGAGAGAAGGTGGCATGTAACTGACATGCCTAAGGCATAAAACTCTTTGTTAAAATACTGTAGGAAAATTCAATTTGTTGCTTGTGCAGACTTAGCAAAAGATTTAAAAGGTCTATCACTCTCCATTTACACTTTCTGCTCTGTGTATTTTCTGATTTTTGTCATACTGTGATTCCTGCACGTCTGGCAAATTTTTCTGATCCATACTTTGGCTGTATCCATGTTGGCTCTGCATAGTGTTTCTCTTCTCTGTGGCTAGAGTAAGCCATATGGATTAAGGTCTGTGGTTTGGCAGATAAAACCTATGAAAACCTATGTCTTTTGCCAATGCAATAGGATACGTCTATTAAATAGTGCTGGTGTTAGATAAAAGGACAATATAATACCCCTTTCATCTCAGACTCTGTAATGAAAGTACACTTCAAGTTTTCTTTGGTTTCCAGAACTGCTCCATGGAAGCCAGGATTCGAAGTCATGATGTCACACAGGGGCCATTTGAATTCCCATTTTTCAGGCAGTCCAACAGCTGATGGGTCTATAGATAAAAGGTTAGGGGGGTTAGATGCCTCTTGTAATTTATCCTGTGGTGTCTGTAGGTAGCCTTGAAGATTATGACCAGATTATTGAAGGATCTCAGCCTGCCATGGTCTGGCTAACAGACATGAATATCTGAGTGTGGACACAGATAGCTGATAGTTTGATGGGAAACACCAAAGCTGCAAATAAAAAAAATTATTAATTTATTATTATTTTTTTATTAATTTTTTATTAAGCAAATAAAGCTTGGGCCTCTGTGACTACCTTTCTTGAGTTCAATCTCTACATTTAACCATCTACAAAAGAGAATTAAATTACATATATGCTATGCATAACTTACAGATGAGCAGAATGAATCCTATACAAAAGTATTTACCACTGTGACTGCAGCTGCAGAATTGGGCACATTTTCAGCTTTCAGATGAGAAGAAACATGGCTGTAAAAAAAAAGATGAAACTTGGCTGAAGCCCCTTGCAGAGCAATGCTTCAGTAAGCTGGTTTAGTTTATATTATTTCTACCTTTTTTCTGCTCCAGACACTTGCTGGAGAAGGAGCTAATTCCATGCTCATAGAAAGATTTGATATTGCATTTCAGTCTGTTTTAGTTGTTTTGAGTGCAATCTTGTTCTAGAGGTGCTATTTGAACAGAAATGATAGATAGATAGGCAGTAAACTCTATTAAGAAAGTCCATGAAAATGGCGAACTCTTACTTAATCTTGTTGCAAAACAAAGAAATAAATTATTTAAATATTTTAATTGGTAGAGATTAATATATCAGCCAATACTTAAGTTTTCAGAGGATTTATATTTTTAATGAATCAATATTATATGTTAAACTAATTCTGAAAACAAATTGTTCTATTCATATAAAAATGTAGTAGCTACATAATTTGTAGCTTGTGGAAGTGTAAGGGATTGGAAGGACTCATTTAATCTCAGGGAGTCTCATTACTTATTTTGAATTTCATCCCCACCTTTGAGCTTATTTTTAATCTTGTAATTGCTATTTAGGTTATAGTCCAATAGATTCTAACAAATATTCAGTGGGTTAACTATTATGTAGGTGCATAGTTTTTGCTCCCTAGAACAAGTTTTGAAACAGAACAATGACTTCTATGCAATAAAGAACTGGAATCTGGTCATCATTTGCACCTGCTAGCAAAACCATTAAAGCCATAAGCAGAACATGTCAAATTATTTTAAAACACTGCATATATATGATTTGATTTACCTATTTTGTTCAGCAAGGGTTATTGTTACATTTAAATGTCTTCATCGAATGCATATTTTATATATCCTAAGGTGAAATTTAGAAATTAAGGCACACATCTTAGTTCAGAGGTGCAAGTCCATAAAGACGTTAGTCTACGGAAGCTGCACCTAGAGTGTGACAGGTGCCCAGCAGATGTGATGACAGATTTGTATAAAGAACATCCAAAACTATAGAAGATGATAAGAACAAAAGTTCAAGGATTGCTTTGAACTTCTTAACATTTTGGACTTAAAGGAACTGATTCTTGATGGCCTCTGAAGAGACCAGCACTCTCAGAACATGGACTTGAGAGATTCTGTTATTAGCACACCACTGTTCAGAATTCCCTAGGTATATATACACTAAGCAAAGCTCATCTGTTAGTAGACAGCTTATATTTGTTTTGCTTGCTGAATATTCACTTGTCTATTGTTCTGATGTGGGACTTTGGAACTAGCCAAAAGTTTTAATTTAAAGTATGTTAAAAGATATCAAGTACAGGTATCTGAACTTCAAGGGTGAAATATATAAAAGACAGATTGGAAAAGTTTAGAATGAAGGTTGTAAAAACAGATCCCTTCTCTGTTCTGCTGATTCCTGGTAGAGTATTTTTTTCTCTTATGTCTGAATTCATAGGAGAGGTACTTTGACTTCTGTTGCTGCAGCAAGTTACACAGAGGCCTGTCCCTTACCTTGGGATAATTTCCTCTTTCTGTCTTTTGACTCTGGGCTTCCTCTCTTTGCAAGCAAGTTCCCTGGTTTGCTCAGAGAAACTACAAGTTTTGCCCTCAGCCTTTTTTCTGTCTTCCGTCAGAGAAGTTTCTCTCACCTTTAGCATTTTTAGTAGTTGTTAGGGCTAGACCCCTCTCGAGGGTCTGCCTGACCTATGACGAAGTGATCACAGTAACTTCTTTCTTGGTGTCATGTTGTGCCATTTTAAAACATAAAATATGCATTGCAAGTAAACTAAGACACCAGGTTTTGCATCCCTCAGTATTAACTGAAAGGCACACAGATTTGAACTGAGGAGCAACTGGCATCATTCAATCAAATTCCAGTCAGGGAGTATGTGTTTCCTCCTTGCAGTGTATTGTTTCATTATAAATGCAAATATATTTATAACTTTTGAACAACCATTAACTCTGAAAAACTGGTTTTGTGTCAGTCTGCTCAACAATAGCACCTAGAATTTAATCACTCTGTCACGCATGGCTTGCCACTGCTACCCTCTCATGTGATTCTGCCGAGGGGAGGTATGGCTCTCCAGAGGTGTACTGTGGCTGAGAAGGAAAGTAAGGTGTTATTTAGAAAGCTTTAGTTTAGCATATTTAAAAATACTGACATGGTTCACGGTTTCACCTATTGTCCCACATTTCAAAAGCTAGCATATTTTTGTAGGAATGTTTGAGTGTGTACCTGGTTTTAGCAATTTTCTGCAATCCCTGGCCAGGACTTTCCACAGTCTGCCCACAGCCCAGGATTGCATTTCAGTCCTCTGAATCTGACAGTCCCTGCCACTGTCACTGACAGTGACACTACAAGAGGGTTGGTCTCCAGTCCTGCCAGGTCTGCCTGCCCATGAGTCCTGCTGAATCTGGGTGCCATGGCCATGGGCTTGTCCGGGGGCTGGGTCACAGCCTCCACGCTGCCTGGCTTCTGGCTGGTGCAGTGGGATGGGCGCTGGGGAGGAAAATGCCGGGGTGACAGGAATAATGTGGTGGATTGCTTTGCAGAGTTTGTGTAAGTTATTTAATGTATTTAATGACTAGGCCTAACTGTTGTGAAAGTGCACTAGAATTATTCACAGCTTATGATGTCTTGACTGCATTATATTATTTTTGTGAGTCCTTTTCATGTGCATGTGTATCAAATACACAACATTTTTAGGCATTTTTAGTGGTCATTATATCTTCAACCGACTAGTTGGTAAGGGGCATGTTTAAATAACAGTAAACCCTACTATAGAATATTAACAGAGGTTGTTTCCACATGCAGCTCAAATACTGGGACATACTTCTATACTTTGGGTATTTCTGTGTGCCAGCATATGGAACAATACTCCTAAGAATATTTATTGTCTTGTCAAAAGCTGCAGTTAAAACAACTAAAACTGAATAGCAATTAGGACTATTTATTCTGGTGGTGGAAGCATTTTGCACTGTAGCTGTAGCATTTTACAAATGCTTCCTTAATACTTTTCAGTTCCTGCCATGTAGAAGTTGGATAGCTTCACCAGAAATGTACTGGAATTAAAATCTGTATGGAAGAAACATCGCCTTGTATGGAAAAAAGAATTCTGTCAGGAAAAAAAAAAAAAAAAGTTTTTTTCCTAGCCAGGAAGTTGGTTTCATACTAGGGAGATTCTCTGTATGCCATTTACTTTTAAAGAAATGTCTTAAGTCTCCTGCTGCTTCATTATCATTCTTGAATTTGATTAAACTTATGCAAATAAGGGTGCCATGGATTAATATATTAGCTGGGAAACAATACAGTAATATCAAAGATGTTTTGTCACAGTGGAAAGGATGGAAATCAAAGAGAGCATGAAACAGAACATGAACCAGGGGAGAAAGTAATAATAGAAATTGCAGAAAATAAATGAGGAACATAACTGGAATAAAAGCTCATCAGCAGGAAGAAGTGCTCACCATAACAAACTTTTTCTATGGCTGTTTATGCTTTCAAGGTTATTTCCTTAGTCCACGGTTCAGGTTTGTGTCAGTAAACATTATTTATTTTCATATCTATTTATCTTTAACTTCTGAAGAAAGATTCATTTAAATAACAGGCCTACTGTTGAAATTGTATGGGTATGTACACTTCACATAGAAGAGATGGAAGAAGATGACCCCTGATCTTTCAAATGTTTTACATAAGCTTTCAGGCAGAATGTGAGAGAAAGGAAGGGGAAGATGCTTAGATTGAAAAATTTGCTTAGAACTGAAAATACAATTCGAAGTAAAATATATTACAGTACATTTGGCTTCATCTTTGACTAAGATAATAAATCTAAGAAACTTCAGAGCAGAGCTTTCAAATTCTGAGTATCTTTAAGAGTGATGTTTTAGTTTCAACTCCTTCCACTATTGAAGTTGATTGATGACAAAGCCAAGCATTGCTGCAAAATAGATTTGCCATTTCGGATAAACTGTTTCCTTAAAAAAATCTAAACTCTGATTGTCTCCTAAAATTTGTACTGCCATTAGTGTGAACACTCTCTCCGACTATACTTTATCATAAGACTTTAACTCTGCAGTTAGTAAAGCAATTAAATACCTATGGTGGATTTATAGAGCTTCCTCTTTATTCCCCTTCCCTGTATCTTTTGGGTGAAGTTTCCTGGAGAAAGTGGGGGTAATTTTTTGCATGTTTTTTGAGATGTCCCATATTTGAGTATATGAGTAGAGTTTATGAATATGAGTAGAACATTGTGTCTATTGTTTGGACTATCTCTAGGATTGAATCTTCACCTAAAAGGAGATTTGGTCCCTAGTGTAGAAGTTGGGTTCTCTATCAGTATAAAACACTGCTTTCGTTTCCTCTTACTTTGTGTTTTCAGAATTTTAAATAGGAAAAAGCATTCTTGTTCTAAACGAAGCTGGTCCACACATGAAAGTTATATATTTATAATTACCTATCTATTTGACTGTGCTGGTGTTTTCAGTGGCAGTAATATCCATTGTAAGTAGTATCTATTCAGCATAAACTTGTAGAGTGAGGGTTGCTCAGCAGTATTGTAATAATTTTTATTCTCCACACAGGTAAATGGATGCCTCTTATACGATAGGCTAGATACAGGAAATCAGTAGCTTGGTTTTCAGATTACCTCCACTGAGATTTTGGAATTAGAAATGATTCTTCAGGTCCCACTGTGGCTCATTCTTCACTTGGCAACTGCCAGGGCTCTGTCCATGTAGAGTTCAGGAGCTGTAGTGACTTTCCTTCTAAACAGTTTCTGGACAGCATGCACCACTGTGTCTTATGATGCCATGGAGTTAAAATAGCTCCAAGCTGTTGAGGACCCCTCTTGCCTGTCCACATCCAAGCCATCTGGCTAGGCAAAACTGAAAGATCAGAAGGTAAGCATTGATGTTCAAATTACACTTACTGAGTCTGGAGCCTCTCAGGTCCCAGCTGTCTGGGATCCCAGCCAGCGCAGAACCCCTGTGGGAATTTTCTGCCCAGTGTAAAAGGCAAAGGTAGAAACATTTTGTGTCCTGACTGATCTCCTGATATTTCAAAAGGCAGATGAAAACACCAAATTACTTATATATATATACATATAAAAGAAAAAAGCACTGGTTTCTAGATTAGTCATTGCTCATGGGAGATCTGACTCATGAACACTTAAGGATTTGGGATGGTAATACTGCGGTGTACTTTTTATTTCATACATAAAATTGTACTCATGCAAAGTAATAATTAAAAAGTTATCCAGCTTGAAATCCAAATTCATAGTCACAGTTGAAAGCTCAAATTGAACACTGGCAATTGTGTTATGCCTTTAAATGAAATGTTAGAGATTACAGGGTAACACAAACTCTACTGTTTCCCTGCTCACAACACGTCAATCTAGTTAAACTCTGTAGTTCCCATCTAAGGTTTCTCAAAAGTGGGGGACAGAGGGGGTGCTGTGAGACTGGAATGGGGAGTGGCTGTCATGTGGAGTGAATGGACCAGAGGGATACCAGCCAGCACTGTAATGCCAGATGTTAAGCAGTGCTGTTAAACCTGCATAGACTAGGGTGAGCTGGTTTGTGTAACTTTGGGCCACTCTAACTGGCTCTAAGCCTTGCCACACTGCTCCTTCTGTATTACCTGTGTGACCTTTGCAGTGCTCACCATATCCACAGTCCTCCATTGCTCAGTATTGGTGTAGGAAGAGCCTCCCCTCCAAAGCTGCTACTGAAATCTTCCAGTGTGAGGATGTGTAGAAAGAACTGGGCAATCAGCCACCAGTTTTCCTGATTTTAACGTCTTTCAGTCGCCTCCTGAGTTCTCTTGGCATCAGTGTATTTATCTGAGGCTGTCCACAGTTTGCAGTATGGTGCCATTTAAACACAAAGTTGTCTCAGAATAGTAGAAGTCTGGAACAGTGAGAGGCTAACACCGTCACCTCTCCAGAGGAGCCTGAAAGAACTGCTCTGGTGATGCATTTCACCATTTTCAAGACCCATTCTCATCTTTACAGCTGGACAAGGGATCTTGATGTTTTTCCATATCTGTTGTTGCTCTTCACCCTTTTGGCTCTAAGTGGTAGAGCACTAGAGCTTAAGGCAATAGGCCTTTTTCTTGTCAGCCTGTTCAAGGAGAATTGCCCTACCTATGCTGTTAAAAATACTCAAAGGTTTGACTAGAGTGTTTGGGAATTTGCTCAATTAAAAACATGTATCACAAAAGTTGGTGTATCTTTAACACATTTTTTATATGAGACAATGTGTCTTTTAGAAGCACCCACCTCTCTTTATTAACCTCGGAGGTGAGACTATTAGCTGTGAGTAACTGTCTCAGCTTTGGTATAAGAGCTGAAATCAGACCTGAAGTAGGAGATGAAAAGCAATGAATGCATGTGATATTTCTGGAATTAAAAAAAAAATAAAAATCCTCACATTTCACCAGTAAGCTAAAGAGTGCAAAACTGTGAATGATGCCCATAGCAGATTGTTTTCTAGTCATGTAGATCATCAAAGTGATATTGAGCTGCTAGAATAGGTAGGCAAACAAGCAAATGACAGCTTGAATATCCAGGAACCCTAGTGGAATTTCTTTTGCTTTGTCTTGGTTTGGGGTTTTTTAGCTCTTGTGTTCCACCTTGCTTCATGAGTGGAGACAGCAACTCTGTGAACAATTTGCAAGCATGAAAGCAAAAAAGAAAACTACTGGTGCAAGAGAGCGTGCACAATTGATTCATATAGGTCATTAGTCTTGAGATTTGTTTGATTTCTTTCTTTATGCAAATTTACTGCAACATGAACAAAAAGTTACTTTTAAATAAGTTATCCAGGAAGGTAGAAGTCTATCTGAACTATATTGCAGTGATATTGCAATATGCCTAGTTACTTAAGCTGTTGCTTCTTTAGAAAAAAAATTCCCTAGATATTAATAATCATTAGAATACAGCCATTGTTAGCTTAATATCTGGCGGGTTATTTTTCTGTTTTTCTCTTTTTTTTTTCTTTTTATTGTTTTTTCCAAGTACCAAATATTTCCACTTATTTCATTATGTGAAAAAAAAAAACAAGGACCTATATTTTCTCTGTATTAAAATATTTGAGCTAAAAACTGATGCTAATCTTAAGCTTTAACTATTTTTATCCTTAATTAATGGCTTTGTTTTCAAATGCTTGTAAAATGTATCATATCATTGAAAAAAGTGAGCACTATATTTTGGGTACAATACAATGCAATTTTAAAATAAACCCCAAAGTCTCAATTTCTGCTTTAGTTGCTGAATAGAATTTTAATTTGGCTGGGCAGCTCCAAAGCACAGTTTGTGTACAAAGAAGTAATGGAACAGTAGATGGCGCTCAACAGTCTGCAGGATTTTTAATCACTTTTTAGAAACTGTAAAACCTACTCTCTTCAAATCGAAGTAAGGGTAAATTTAGTGGCATCAGTACTGTAAATTACATCATTCAGTGAAGGGGTCTGCTACACAAGTAGCAGCCTGATTAGAGATTAGAAGCCCACTCAAACTGTGAATTTTTCTTTTTTTTTTCTCAGTGCAATTGCTGTTGAAAAGCACATTTGTCAGTTTACAGTAACACATCCTCACTTATATTCTTGTTTGTTAATTTGTTCAGCTTTGGAATTACTTCTTGTTCTTGGGTTTAGTTATCAACAACGATCATAGTCTCAACTACTAAATTTTTCTAAAGAGGTAAAATATTTGCCTTGACTACAAAATAGCATCTAATTTTGACTTACTGTGTTTTAATGTGGAAACTATAATTTTTATGATTTAAAAGAAATTTCTTGTTAAAAATTCTCAGCTTCATTGCACAATTTTAGATGGCTACCAAATTCAGAATGATTTAACCTTATGCATGGTTAATGCCACTGCTTCCTCCTCTGAGAGAGCATGAATCGCCATGTTCTGTTAATGGTGTTATTTTCTGGGTTATTTCTCATGTGAGGTGCTTGCTTTCCAGGCTCCTGTTAATGTCCAAGATGTCTGTTTTCTTTCTTCAATCAATTGCAAAAACATCTGGGCTGGCCCACTGGTTTAGCTTCTTGCTAGAAGCACTGGAAACGACTGTCAGACCTGTCATAAACTGGAAATGCTTCTGTCTTTATGTTGACATTGGCACTGAAACTACTGCACTGAAACAATAAAAACTGGACCCAAAGGAAACAGGAAGTAAAACCAAGTTTTAGAGCAAAATGAGAAAAACTTGTTTCTAAGAAACAGAGAATTTGTAATAAAATGTCTACAGTTGTGACTTTTTTTTTACAGGAAGAAAGCCTTATATGAAACTGTTCTTTCAGTGAAAGCCTTGCCAACCTTGGTGGAGAACAGAATATCAAACTGTGTGGTGAGTTTTCCGTCTCTAAAAGTCAAACCACTGTATTTAGACACTGAATTACCACAACAGTCTCTGTCACCTCTGGGATTGCTCTGTACCTCCTTTCTTACCTCGGATTTGTTTTGTTCTTTTTAGATTAGGAGGTATCTTTTCTTTTTGCACATTTCAGATGCCAAACTCCTTCTGGGTAATACTGGAAACCAACAGCAAAAAATGTTGTGACATAAAAAAGGGAAAAATTCTGTTGTTGTAGTGACAGTATCAGTTGAGGAATGTTAAGTGGTACTCCCTTGGTGCAACTCAGTAAAATAAAACAAGTAACGTTTTGACAAATACACAGAAGCAAGGTTGGACAGTTTTCCTTGTAGCACTGAGGGTATATTTTGCAGAAAAAACAAGACAAGCATGGCTGAAATATTTTCAAACCTGTTCATAGGGGAATATTAATCTCCAGGAAGCACAATAAACACAGACTTTGATTTCCTTTTCCTTCCTTTTATAGACAACCAAAGAAATGCTGCAGAAAATGAGGAAACCAGAAGCCAGACAGGAAGCAATATACAGAAACTGAAGCACTGCAGGCCTTGTTAGCATTAGATAACCATATGGCTCTACAGAAACCATAGAATAACAGCCATCCTAATTATAGATAAGTGATGAAAGGAAGCTTAACATTAACCCCATTAAAACAGCAGCTTGAAGCGATCTCATCACAATGGAAAACTGCAGCAGGAGTGGAAAGGATGTCCTAGGAATTATACCTAAAGACCACGGAAATCTGTATTGGTCTTACAATGGTTGTGTTAGCTTGATTTGATTTTAATGTACACTAGCTTTGTTGCAACTCTTGTCATAGTAATGGAGATCCTGGTTCCTTGCCATGGATAGCATTTTTCAAACAGCTGCAAGTTTTGCTACTTGGTGTTCATGTCTGATGATGTGTGCTATATGTTTGGGGTTTTTCTGCAATTATGACATTAGCCAGCTTATTGAAATGCTAGATATTTCAATTTTAAGCTGAGCATATTTTTATGTGGGAGACAATTCCTTTCCCTTTAGGCTATTTCCTGGGGCTAGGCACTATTTCAGGGTCTGCAGTAACCAAACTCCTGATGTCATCTTTGCTGACGGTATTCTGACACTGTAGCCTATCATTGTTTCGCAGGACTGAGGATCTTTTGTTTCAAGGTAGCTGGGGAAAGGTACTGGAAGAAGCTATCAAGTGCTTTGAGTGCCTTCCATGTCTTGACTTTGACCCTTTACTAATGTATTCTGCATTGACTTTATCTAAGGGAAAAAACTCTGGCCCACAATACAGACTAAAGTTATGCTAGAAATTTCTGGCATATATTTTTTCCAGTAGAAGAGTCTTGAAATCTTAGCCAAGAAGTAATAACTCATGATGATTTTGTTTCTTTTCTTCTGTAGAACTAGAAAATGGATGAATTTGCCTGCTAGTGTATATCTACTATGTGAAGATCCATACGGTTACCCCAGTTTATAGTCATAAAAAATGGAAACTGGAAAAGAAAGTCTGTCCTTGACTGTTTATAAATGTAACTCGTGTTTTCCCACCACTTCTGTCATATTCTTTATATCTCTTTTCATATTCTGTGTTATGTCCTTCTGTGAGTAAGGAGCAAAGAAATCACCAGCTCTTAATTTGTTTATTTTTCTTAAAAGTATGATCCTTTCTGATTTCATTTTTGTCAGTACTCAACAGACCATCCAGTAATATTGTGGAAATACAAACTGGAGTTGCCCTGATGAGATTTTGTTTCGATCTAGACCAGGTCAGCAATAAATTGTTACTCATGCTGTATTAGAGAATGACTCAGTATTTTGAATTTGACAGGATTAATTCCCTAAGCAGTTTTAGATTTTGGCTCTAAAGTACCTAGGGAAAAAAAAAACCTGAAAATCTTTTGTGAATACTGTCTAGCATAATGAAATACGTAGATTCACTTGTCATGAAGTTTAAGAAAAAAGAGATTTTAAACAACCCATTTCTCCTCTAATTAAATCCTGTTATGAAATATCTTCAAGTTTTGAATTAAGGTTCAAGCTTGATTAGCTAATGACATTTTCAGTTGGCTTTTTGGAAAAGGAAGTGGGTCCAAGTATCTAGGTGATGTCATAACAGATTTCTGATTTGAGAGAGATACATTGGGCCTTGTAAACTGGGTTATCACGCTTTGCAAGCTAATTCCTAAAGTCACACTTAAATGGGTATTTCAGTACTTCAGGGAATTACTACAGTGTTTAGACCTCTGCCAGGAGTACAGAGACTAGCCAACTACTCTGGTGCAAGAATTATCTCAAAAAATATTCCAGTCTATATTTGTGTGCCAAAATGTAAAATAATGAGCCAGTTCCCAGGAACTAAGGAAATTGCTGAAGGTAATATAGATTACCTAGATTGCTGCCTGCTGGAATCTAACAGAAGTGGAATCTTGCATAGGTTTTTCCTCCAGGAATTTTCTATCCAATGCACCTACCAAAAGAATCCTCACTTTGAGAGAACCCAAGAAAATCCCTCCTTCAGAACTCTTATGCCCCTTGCAGTCATACAAAAGAAGGTAACTAAAATGAACGAGTTAACATCTCATAAGGACACAATGCATTTCAGCAGAATCACAGTTGACTTTTAAATAATTCTATAAATGGTGCCTGTATAATGTTAGCAGATGTTCTGTAACAGAAAAAGCAAAGTTCATTAAAGGTTTGTATAGACATTTTGGACATTCAAAGCAGCTGAGCAACTGTTTCATTGTGGTCATCTGAATCTGAAAAATCTGAATCTGCCTGGCTTTCACAGACCTCGTGTGACTCTGTGCAGCACTGGTAACATTGAGTGGATTTTGCTCCTTCTCTTTTTGTGGTTGTTTGTTTTTGGGTTTTTTTGGTTTGGTTTTTTGTTTGGTTTTTTTTTCCAAGTTTCTATAGAGTAATTGATATTGTGAGTCTGAATGACATACAGTTGTGGTGAATACCCTGAGGGCACTAATGGTCCTCATGGCCCTATCACCTGTACATGAGACCTCTCTCCACATCCACTGCCTGTGGGCCCAGGGACTCCTTTTCAGCTCCAACCTTGCTGAGAGGAAATTAGATACTTCTTTTTGGGAGGACCTAATCCATTACATGAAATAAAACTTAATAAGGTAAACTTAATAAGTTAAATTAAAACGAGTTAATAATTTAACTAAATAAGTTATATTAAAATATCCATCGAACTTCAAAACAATCTTCTCTGATTAATGTTTGGGAACTTGTGAAGCTTTTGATGATTCCAGGTTCATAGAATACCTCAAATTGGAAGGGACCCATAAGAATCATGCAGTCCAACTCCTTGCTCCTCACACGACTACCTAAATCACAGATTACAGTTTCACTGTATGCTCAGCTCTGCTGCTGCAATTCAGACACTACATCAGATTCAGTTTTCAGCATTCTTAGCTCATTTGTGCATGGCCTATGTTTCTGGTCAGATAATTATGACTTTTCTCAACTGAACCATGAGGGTAGTTTGGAAGATAACATGAGGTGTTACCTGAATTTTACTGGAAGTTTTTCATTAAGTACTCCAGAAAAAAAGCAGTGATGTCATCACTACTGCCAAAACTTTCTCCATGAAAATCTTGATTTCTGTATGTCAGGGGTTTTTACAACTTTAATACAAAGCATTTTGGAGTACTTAGTAATTATTAATTATTATTTCAATATCTTATTTCATTACCCATACCAAGACTCAAGGCAAAACTTAGGAGCAGAGTGTCCCACAGCAGCTGCAGGCAAAGGAGAAGTCCATATATTTCCATAACTAATGACCAAGCAGCAAGATACAACAAATTTGCACTGGATTTGTGTGGAGTTATATTACAGGTTGGCAACTAAAAAAAAGTCGGTATAGTTTGGCTTGCATCAGGTGTCCTCAACATGAGAATAAAATGTAAATATCCTGCTCCTGCTATATTTTCTCACTTTCTCTGAAGATTTTCCTCCTGAAATAAAACTGGAAGTTATTTCATTATTTACAGATATACCCAAGAGTTTTTACTCAAACTCTTAATAAAAGTGCAAGACAAACCCCCCCACATTAATTGCTCCATTGCCGTTTTTGTCACTCAGCATCAGTACAAGATATTGATTCAATTACAATGTATCTTTCCAATTCACTTAATACTGGTTGCCATCAGGAGACCTTTACCTAGACTGTGAGGATGGGCTGCACAAATACTTTCTCAGTCCAGAGTGGTTCCTTAAGTGCAGTTAGATACTATTAATGTTTACCATCTTCACTAATCAGACTAAGATTGGACTTCATGTTACTCGTCTTGAAATTGTGAATGGTTATAAGGTTCTGAAGTGCTCTAAAACTTTATTTTCTTCCCAAATAGGGACATTGAGTTGAAATTTTGACATATGTAAAAGAGTTATTTAACAAAAGCAATTAAGAAACATCAGAATAAATCCTTAGGAAGTAGGAAGGTACAAAAGTATCAAATCAAGGGATTATATGCCCCTGGTATGTCAGGTATAATTCTTCTCTCTGCAGCCCTTGTTCATAGTATTACATTTTCCTGTTCCATTAAGGACTATTTTCTTTAGTATTCCACTATATTGTATGCCTTTTGGCATAGGGGTTTTGATTTGTCATTTAAACTTTACTACATTTTGTTCATTATACTTCTAATGTTATGAAACACATCATTATACTCATACTGAGTGTCACAGCTCCACAAGATCAAATCTCACCAGTCTTGTGTCTGAAAATCAGCTCAGAAAACCAACACAAAGAGTATTTCTCCTACTGCCCTGCCCTTCCCCTGACTGCCACAAAAGATGCTAATATGGTTTTGCTATTTTTTCCATTCTTTCGTCCATGGGACAACTTTAATATTTGGTTTCTACTTTTGTCTGCTGGATTCTTTTCTGTGACACACAGCTCAGGAACTTCCATCCCTCTCTGGATTCTTCCTGTCTAAAAAACAAACAAACAAACCCAAACAAAGCATCTTCTTAATCTTCAAAACTGCTAAATTTCAGCTCAATACAAGATTTTCCTTAATTTACACATAAATATTTATGTATAATTTTAATGAATACTGAAGTGAACACTTACATTTTTCATGGTATTATTGCAAAGGAAAGTTCTGCTATGCTGTGTTTGTTTTCTATTGAACACACTTGTAGGGTTTATGATTATTATTATATTTTAATTGGGTTTTTTAAGTGTACCTTTAAAAACCCTTAACTTTTTATCCATTCTGTGTTTGCATTTTCCCCTCCAAAATATAGTTTTGCTACCATTGAGTTATGAGAATTGCTGTTGATGATACTTACATCCTATGTAAGTACTTATTTACTTACTATGTTAATAGTACTATGTTGTCAACACACTGTTACTTCATTAGAGAGAAGCTGATGCTCCAATAGTATCTTATTTTACCTGACAGAGTGAGGAATGTGATTTTTTTTTTTTTTGCAACAATATGAATTTTATGAAGAGTGCTACCTTTTATAGTAAAACCTATATTGCAGTGGCTACAACTCATGTTTCCTGAATAAGCTTTACATTATCTGCTGGGATAAACATGACAGTACAGCGCAGAGCAGTTGGATGCTCAGTGCAAGTTTGCCATCCAGATTTATACTAAAGATATCAACTGTTGCTTACAGTCAAAATGAGCTCAATGCTTCTGCTGGCTCATGCATATGTGTCAGCAGAATTGATACCCAACCACTTGTGAAGGTGGGCTACATGGCTTTTGGGGACTTTCAGGAACATTTCAGAGCCTTTCAGGGCCCTTCTTCACTATATGACTATCACCATGTACAAAAAATGGGTTGATGTAATTGAATCTGAAATTATTAAACTGATTGGAAAGTCTTGACATTTGAAAAATAATGCCTCTGAGGCTTTCTTTTTGTAGTGGAGGGGTTGTCCCATTTCACTTTGGTCTGCAGTCCTACAGTTTTCTGTAGGAGGATATAACAGCAGAAACTCACAGCCAAACAAAGGAATAACTGAGAAAATTGAATGAGTAAGAGAATGAAAAGAAACATACAGTCCCTCCCTCAAACTAGCAAAAGTCTGACCGTCCTGTTGTAAGTATTGAAAGCAAGTATACTACAAGATAGAAGGAGATAGAAATGTTAAAGGAGAAAACTCCAGTGACATATTAGTTGACCTCCGTTAACTAGCAATCACCTCAGAATTTAACCTTCATCCCAGAAAACGTTTCTGGAGATATGGAAGGCCCACTCCTCTTCCTTGTGTTTCATCCTCAGGAAGGAGCAAGAACAGATCAAAATTCTGAGAGATATGTCAGCTGTCCCATTTGGGTCAGTTCTTCCTCCTACCTGTGCAGGTGGATGGCTGCTGCTTGCTTTGTACTGTAAGTTGATGGAATGAATGATGGTATGGAAGGAGTGGAACTTCCTGTGCTGGCCACCAAATGGACTGAGAAACCTCAGGAGGCTTTATCTGGAGCTGTTTCCCAGATGCTTAACCCAGTCTACCAGGTAGGATGCAAATGCTGGAAGATAAAGGCAGAAATTAACCTTGTCTGTGTACAGTATGTTAGGGTGGACCTTGTCTGACCTGCTTGTCTGCTGCTTCTGTCTTGGCCTACATTTTTACAAGGTGGAGACCTGAGAAAACAAGAGCTTTATATGTAGAAATTGTTTTAAATTGTCTTTGTAGATCCATATCTAAAGATTACTTATTGTATTACTAATTATAGAAAATTTTTTTGGTGTTTAGCAGATTTGAGTGTCCTCACATATTAATATTGTCAACATGCAGAGTATCCCACGATAAAGACATTCTTCCCTAAAGAATTTCCCTGATAAAGCAGGTCGGTCCTAGTGTGGCTTGGCACTTAGAGTGGTATAGCAATGTTTGAAGATGAAAAAAAAAGAAACTGTGTCTCTTGTCACTTCTTCCCATTCTGGATGGTGAAATAACAAGAACCAGAATTTTACCTCTTTAAGGAGGTAGTAGATTTTTAGGACTTGACTCTTTCAAAGTACAGCCTTTTTTCTCTACAATTTTGACAGTAAGAGTGGGATTTATGCAATTTTGCTGATGGATGAATATGTAGGCCTATCACACTTCTCATGTTTTCTGATTGTTCACCCAAAATGAACATATTTTGCTAAGGGACAAATGCAAATAGAATTGAAATTGAGTATCAGAATCTGGCAGAGAATTAAGACATTGTGGGCAGAAAAGAAAGGTTTCATGATTCTCTGCTTAGGTGAGTCTGTGAAGAGAGAGCTTTACTTTGACAAAAAAAAAACCAAAACATCAAAACCATCTAGCCAATCAACCAACCAACCTACCAACCAACCAAAAAATCCCACCAAATCAAGCCAACTCAAACGCAGAAATTTTCGTATCTTGTTTATAGTACTTGCCTGACATTTCCTTTCTGATCCATAAAACCAAGCTAACTATAAACAAACTAATTTGGGTGCTCTATGGCAATGAAATAAGATTCATGGCCTGAAAGTGAGATTTAAGATTTCTGTGTTTCTAACAGACTTTGTCTTATAAATTAGTAATACAGGTTTGTTTTCATTTAGAACCATTTTCTTTTTCTACTTTTTTGATCTTGTGTCATATTCATGTATATCCTAAAAACTCTTACTAAAGAAAGGCAATTAATTTTCTATCAACAGATGGCTGCTCTCTGAATATAAAACATTGAACAGAAGACAAACTATATATGAAACAGAACCTGTTTCTCTTCATAATGTTGTAGGTGAAGTTGCAAATTGAATGAGAAGTTTAACTAGATTATTATATTCAGATGCTAAGCAAATAGACTTTAAGTCCTTTGTATTGCATTTGAAAACTCCCTAAAATTGTTTCCCAGATCCCAAGGCAAAGATGTACGGTATATATCCAACAGTGTGATTTTGCTGGCAATAAAAGTACTAATAGCGAAGTTCCTGCTCATGGTCAATCCAAGATCACTAGAGATGGTTTCAGCTTACTTTTCTGATGTGTAATGAAACACGCAGAAAAAATAATCCCTCTTTAATCACTGAATTTCAACTACCCGTATGAAAAGTGCCAAATGCTGTCACCATTGGAGAATGTCTTTGATTTGTCTGCTGTATGATGTAGATTTAGCAGTGTCAACTCACTATTTTAAACAGCAAATGTACTTGAATCTGACCACCTGGAAAATCTCTTTGGGAAGGAATATCTATTTGGCTCTTGCATTTCTCAGACCGTTTTTACAAATCTAGATTTGATTTACAGACTATAGATGTTCTACTCTGAAGCAGATATTTCTTCAAAATCTAAAATAATATCAGTCTGAAAAAAAATAAGGGAAATCCATTATTAAGGCTGTAATCACATCCTTGTGTTGGTATACTCTGCCGAAGGATAAGGGTTGAGAACATTGATCATCCATATATGACACTAAGCATATCCTGTGAGATATATCCTGCAGAGATATTCCTGAAAGTCAAGAATACTCCCCAGGAAATTTGGTTCTGCATTTGCAGTAGACTCAAGGTCCTCCAAAGTATTCACATTTTGACTTATGACAGTGCATGAGGGGGCAGTTTCTGAAGTACTTGAATGTGACATGAATCGAATATTTAATTGTGGGGTTACTCACCCATGCGCTGGGAATGGAGGCTAGCTAATAGATCTCCCCTGTCGCTGTAGGACACGAAAGAACATAGACACACACTGCAGCTCAGGTGATTAGAAGAGAGAAGAGGTTTTATTTTTTCTGACTCCAGTATTTATAGTTTACCAAAAGCAGAGGATTGGACGGTGGCAGTGCCACCTCTCCAAAGTCACTGGACAGACAATCAGTCTATTAATTTTTCTCCTCCTCTATGAAGGAATGTAAAATCAGTGAGGCGTTTACAGAAAGTGTGTGACAAAGTTCTTCACAAATATGTAAATATTAGAAGACTTAGAAAGCCTTACAAATATCAGGGTGACACTCTCCCTTTCTATAAGTAATTGCTTTAACTGGTATTTCAGGATTAAAACAAACAAGAAACAAATAAACCATAGCTCAGCCTGCACTAGTAAATTACCTTATTGACATGCAATGTATGAATGTGCTGTGATCTGACCCCACCATTTGCCCCATGTACTGGTTTCACTGTCTCCAAAGTGCCAGGGAAATGTTTCCTCTGGATGATTGTTTTGTTTTCCTGTGTGTGCATATAGGAGCAGTTCTTGAGAGAGTAAGTAAGATTAAGGCATTATTATCTACAAGTACTTCAGAATTTCTGGAGTTATGGTAGTGGTTCTAGATAAATGAAACAGCAATTTTCAGTTGTCACTGTATTTACTTGGGGGAAAAATAGTTTCTTTTCAAGTTGAGAATTTTCATATTTGTTTTCTGGTTGAAAGAGATTTTTTTTAAAGTCTGATGTTTCATAAATTAATGTGGTACGCCACTTACCATTATATTTGTGCTGGTAAATGTTTTCCATTACTCTTTTTTTTCAGCCAGAAACTTCATTTCTTCATCCATCATGAGGGCAGAGTTGAGGTTAGGTCAAACAGTGCGTGCAAAGTGTTTTTCAGCTGTTGTTTAAGCAAGCTTTAGCTATTTCTGCAGCTGATTTAGAGTTCTTTGATCTGTCTCATTCACTATAAATATAGAGAAGATGTAACCATGATCAAGGCTGCAAACAAAATATGCTGACCTTAGTTACCTCTGGGCTAAAATAACGATGGGAGGCAGGAAAGGACAGAAAGCAGGAACAATGAATTAAAGTACAAAGAATCTGATTTTTCACTTACTTATACAAGCTTGTTCCAGTGAATTCCATCTAATTCAGTGAATTTACTTCAGATTTACAGTAGTGTGTGAGAGAGTAAAAGCAAGCTTCATACAATTGCAAAGAAAAGTAAAAAGAAACATGACTAATGTTCTGCATTTCTCTTGTATCACAAATAATTTATATTAAATACATTACAATAGATTGGACCAAGGAAACGTTTGGATAAAATGCTTCTTCATGAATCCTAGGGTCTATACAATAACGTATGATTTAGTGAAAAATACTCTCACGTGAACACTGAACCCATTCATTGTCCTCTGCAGCATTCGTTGCCTTTCACTGTCAGACAGAGAATGGTCCAGCACCATAGCAAATTTTTAACATGACAATTATGCTTTCTTCTCTATTTCTCTGTGTAGTTTTTAATTTCTGAACTAATTTGGTAATGTTACTCTGTTTCACCAAAGAGGCAAAATTTTCATTGATTGGAAAAGCACTTTTTTAGCTTTGGGATGTCTGGCAATAAACATTGGGAAAGAAGTCCCTTTTGGAAAATGGAAAAAAAAAACCACAACTAAAGGTTGAAAATACCAGAAACACATTTAAAATTCAGCAGGCTCTATTAATATAGAATTTAATGGTCTGAAATCAAGTATCTTCTAATGCAGATGACTTTTTACATTGCACACGACCAATTCGGATCTTTTGTGAAGGTACAAGGCCCAGTTTGCTATTCAGTCCATTTCATGCTGTCCAGTCACTGGTGTGGTTCTTTTGGTTGCCTTCCCTTTGTATCTCAGTCTAAATGAGGCACATGCCTCTTCCTTGAATGCTAACAGTTTTTTTCTAAAACTGTTTTCCCTGATTGTTCAAGACTTCCTCCTTTATATTCATGTGACTGCTCCACTCTGCAGTAGTGTGACTTGAGTCCTGTGTGCAGTTTAGGGCACAATGATATAAGAAGGATATAAACCTATTAGATATTGCCCAAAGGAGCCCACGAGGATGGTGAAGCCTCTGGAGGGGAAGCCAAATGAGGAGCAGCTGAGGTCACTTAGTCTGTTCAGTCTGGAGAGGAGGAGACCGAGGAGAGATCTCACTGCAGTTGCAACTTCCTCGTGAGGGGAAGAGGAGCAGCAGATACTGATCTCTTCTCTGTAGTGGCCAGTGACAGAACCTGAGAGAACGACCTGCAGTTGTGCCAGGGAAGTTTACGTTGGATATTAAGAGGTTTTTCATCAGGTCGATCGTTGGACACTGCAACTGGCTCCCCGGGGAAGGGATCACAGCACCCAGCCTGGCAGAGCTCAAGAAGCATTTGGACAATGCCCTCAGGTACATAGTGTGACTCATGGAGCTGTCCTATGCAGAGCCAAGAGCTGGAGCTGGAATTCCTGGATATCTTGGGTCAGCTGGGGTCAGCTGTTCTGGCTGTGTCCCCTCCCAGTTCATTGTGCAACTCCGAACTCCTTCCTGGTGAGGGTGGAACAGAAAATATGTAGAATTGTGAGATAATGTTTATAATCTGATTCATAACAACACTGTGATAAGCACCCCCAAGATGCATTAACTATGATGTTAACTACCACATCATAAACTAGATTGCAAAAAATGGAAAGGGGAGAGAAAAAGTTTGTGATGTAGATATTTCCTGAGGATTTTTTTCTCTCCATGTGCCGGTTCAAAGTATGTGAGTACCAGAGAAGAGTCTTGAATGTGCCACATATGCCTTGAGCAATGATCACAACAGCTTTGTGATGGTGTTCAATAAGACTGTTTTTATCCCAGCCAGTTAATAATTCTTTCAACTTCCAAAAAAAGCACAATGTTTAAGATCTGCTTGTATGGTCAAAGTTCTTGGACCACATTATATTCTGCAGAATTAAGTGTCATGGAAAGAAAAAGTAATGAGAGAAACTGAAAATTTGACCATGATCACTGCTGAGTGTCCACAGTACTTGGAGATATTTTTCATATCACTGTAAACCTGGAGCCAAAGGGGCTTGTGCAATAACACTGCCTTGATATGGTGTTACTCAGATGAGAAATTCAGTAAACATCACATGCGAGCTATATCAGCTTATCTTTGGGAAAGATATTTCTAATTGAGAAAAGGCTCTCAGGTGACAAAGAAATGATCAGTTTCCTATATAACCCATTCAAAAGACAAATAACACTGGGAATTAAAAAAAAAAAAAAGAAAGAAACAACTTTAACATACATTTCCAATATACCTTGTCCTACAAGATCAAAGATGGCTCCTATGATCTCCTCCAGGTACATATGCTTGGGAATTCTTTGCAAAGCGTTGCAAATTTGAGTGGAAATAAAAGAATTATGTTTATTTTCAGAAAGTGCTGATATTGGCTCTGTCTAGACTGTCAAGTGAGTACTTTCTGCACTTAGGCTATGTTCCAAATACAAAGAGCAAAGCTTGGTGTAGAGCCAAAGAGAAATCTGCAGTGCACTTCAATACATCCCCCAGACTGGATCAATCAAAACTAAGACTTCTGGGCACACTGAACAGCATACTTGCCCTGTGGAATGTTAGCAATCAATAAATCCTGAACTTTGTATTTGGTATTCACTGGGGAGGAACGGCTTAAGAACACTAATTTGTTCCTTCATGGAATATTAGCATTGCATGACGAAAAAAACCACTGGGATGTTTACTTCTGGAATCTGTCAGCTTTGTTTCAGTTGAAATGCCAATGCTTTTGTTTTCATTATTGAAGTGTTCCACCTTGTATGTACTATGTACCTATCAAACCTAGTTTCTGAACAGAGCTTATATCTACTTGTTATATTCCATATCTCTTATTTTATGAAGGCCAGTTTACATGCTTAAAGAATCTGTGAACTCAGCTGTAAGTTCTCTAGCTATATCTGTCTGGAGAAGATTTTGATATGTCATTGTAGTTTTAAGGGATTTTATGCCAATCTGTCTTGAAAATGCATTTAATGTTTTTAATAGAATCTACAATTTCCTTATCATGATAAATAAAAAAAATCTGAAATAAATTATAAAGATTAAAAATTTTACAAGAGGGAATACAACTTTATGATACAGACAGATGAAACTATTGTTTTGCCTGAAGATTGGAAGAGAAACATAAACCAAAATATCTAGAAGACTAAACACGGTCTAATTCCATATAGCCTCTTAAGTGCTGATTTACTTTCTGTGAAAGTTACAGAATATTTTCAGAATACCCAATCTAGAACAAGTACATACCCTTCAGCTTTTCTAAAAATAAGACCATTACTTCGTATTCGGTTTAGTTTATTTTTTGATTGCTTTTGGTAATCTTGGAAATTTTTATTTTCCTGAGAAAATATTAATGCTGTAAGCCTGAGTATCCAATACCTTAAGTGGCATGAAAGCTGAATTCTGAGCTGACAACCAGAGTATTTGTTTGACAGCTCCTGGGGATGATAGTGGTCTAAAGCATTCACCTTTTTATGTATTGACAATTAAAAAGATGTATTAAAAAAATTAAAGCTCTTTTGGAAAGAGGGTACACAAACAAATCTAAGGTTAGTTGCCAACTAGTTTCAGGACAGACCTACAGTCTAAGCTGCTTCTTTCTTTATTCTTCTCTGGTGGAAAAACAAGAAAAAACCACACTAATCAGCTTCTCTTTATCTTTCGGCATGGCTTGCTTTAACCCAGGAATGGTTATGCTATGCTATGAATTAAATTCTTTCTTCATCTTGTGCTCCAAAAGTATATTCAAGTATATTCAGAATGTTCATATTCCTACACCTTATTGACAAATATTATTTATTTTTGACATCTGCACACTTTTCTAGGGACGAATAAGTTTGGATAGTACTGCTAACTAGTTATTTCCCTGGAAGTAACTTATTAATTTAACCTGAGTAAATATTAGGTGTAGTATTTGTTAATTGATGTAACAGAAATGATGCAATTTATAGATGAAATGTTTTTATCTTGGGCAAAATATAGCCATGGGCAACAATATAGATGATTGGAAGTAGTTAAAAAGTGGAAATAATTGTATTTGAATTTGGCTAGGACACAGGGAATATTGCAATATGTTTGTGAGGAGAGGTATTTGGAAAACTAAATGCATCTAAAAATTCCTGGCCTCAGTTAAATATTGCATTGAAAGATGGCAGACAGTGGCTAATTTACTTAGCCAGAAATACTACGGACATTGCCAAGGCTAAAAGAAATTTATTTCTTTCCTGTTCATTTACTAAGTGAAAAGTATGTGATTTTGATGCTAATGCAGTGCAATAAAAATCAAATCTGTGTCAGCTTCCTGCTGCCAATGGACTACTCTGCAAACAATATGGAACCATCTACCAGGATAAGAAAAAAACCCCAGTTTCTTAGCTTTAATAAAAAATGCAATGACCTTGTTGAGTCTTTGTAACAATTAAATGATGCAAAACAAAATGTTTATAGTGTGGACACAGAATATGTACAATGCAGCCGCCTCTTATTTGTGGTAATATTGTCCTCAAAAGGGGCTAGAAAACCTATCAAGCATGGAAATGGAGGGATGGACAATATGTATGAGGAAATTGGATTTGAAATAGCATAAAAGTCTTTTACTTCTATTTTATTTCCTACAACCCAGAGTCCCCAGACACCTCAACAAGATTATGTAATAAGTTTTTAATTAAACTTATTAAGTGTAATTAAAAGGGCTTTGAAAAATCTTGTTGAAGTAAACAAGAATACCACTGTGTTTAACATCTGCTGAAATCCTTGTTAATGTAGTCATAGAAATCTCTCTTTTAAAATAAAATATTATTTAATTAAAATATTTGTCTACATTTTGTATAGGACTAGGAGAAATCAAACAAAATGCAGGTTTCAGGAAAGGTGAGTTCCAGGTAGGGAACTGCTTTGGATGCTTTTAAGCAGCAAGATTACGGAATGAGACAGAAATAGGTAGGAGTAACCTGCTAGGTGTATATGCGGCCGCACACAGAGATGGACTTGGAAGGCAGGAGTAATCATCTGGAAAAATAATTAAAAAACAAGGACTTGGACAGAAACAGGAAAAAAAAGCCCATAGCAAATCAGGACGAGGGCCCTGATCCGGCAATATTATGTGTATGTTTAACTATACCCTAGGGACTTGTTGGATTTATAGGAAGTATTCACATAAATAAGGTGAACCGTCTGCAAAGTTGAGGCAAAGGGCCAAAGCATCTGTCCTCAATCTTATAATACAGTGATGCAAAATAAATTACCTGAAAAATAATGGAACCTTTAATTCCAGTACTCTGAGCCTTTAATTCCTCAGTGTATTATATGTGGATTCATTATAGTATATGCACTGAGTCTATTTAAACAGCTAATACAGCATGTAAAATAAACTTTTCTGATGTAGGAAATACATTCTCATCTAAGTGAAAGCTGAACTCATTTTATTTCATAATCTGGTTTATGTCTTCCACATGACCGAAGTGATTAAGGCCAAGTGGAATATATATTTTAGTAATACTTGCTGTAATAGTCATGGGTTTAGTTTGTATAAACTTGAAATGCCATTATTAATGAAGAAAAATGATTTTGTTTTTAAGCAGAAATTGTTCTTTTAAGTTAAGGTTGAAGAAACAGTAACAATTCTTGCATAATTATAGCAACTAATCTTGGTTTTTCTTGTTGGTCAGTGTGTTTCATACAAAAACATCAGTGATCATAACTATGGCTGATAAAGATGATGTAGTTTATTATAGTTTGTTAGCCTAGAGATAATATCTAGCATAAGGTGCAAATGTACTCAGAGATCAAACCTGGAACAAAATTTGAAGGAGGCTATCAGTGAGAAAATCCATCATTAGCTTTTGATTAGTTATATAAGGAGGATTTAAAACATGTTTCCTGGAAAAAAAGCAAAACTTGAATGCTAGACAGATATCTCAGGTACTTACATTAATGCATACTGTGACTGATTTTCTCAATGAAGCTGAGAATTATAGAAGTCAGAACAATGGTCAGAAAAATGATATGGGGCTTGAGCTGCCTGTATATTAGTTGCATGGATTTAAAGGGGGCTAAACTCCAAATTTTAGCCAGAAGAAATCGGAAAAATCAGAAGATAATTCCAGTGTATGTGCCATTCCATTGTTGTTAAATACAATGGAAAATTCTAGTCTAGAGAGAACGTGAGGCATAATAAACTGAGCTTAATAGTGTTTGTTTACATTAAATAATCCGTTTTAGGCAGGATTTGACAGTGTTGCTGAGAATGTAGTCTTCAATCTCCAGACTTGAACCCCTTCAATAGCATCAGAGATACAAGTGTGTGCATTTCCGTTGCCTTACTTTTTGCAGTTTCTTGACATCTGAGACTTCCGTTTTCTGCTGGCTTCTTTATTGTTATACCTTTTTAAAGTGTGTATTAGGCTAGAATTATCGCTGGTTTACTTTCTCACCTCATTGCTCACCAAGGGCCTTTTCAATCCTTAGAGTCTTTTAAAATTTTATTTCTATTTTCACCAGGTACTGGCTCTTCTCCGTACTCTAGTGCTTTGACTATTCAGGGATGCATCCTGTGAGCCAGCTTAATAGTTTCTGCCACAGCCTGATATTCAGAGTAATTACATGAACTGTTTACATTAATTTTTAGCAAATGCTTATGGTTAATATGTGCTCTTGTATTGAATGGTGAGAAAGTTAAGGTTACATTTCCCTTCCTAATTTTTATCTTGAATCACAAAGGTTTTGATTCATGTTCTGGGTTAATAGCCCTTCAAAATTTTAATTTAGTAATCATCTGGGCATTCTGACAGAAAGGTGGTATAATTCATTCAGAGGTGGCATGCACTGGCATACCTGAACTACGAACATCCCACAGAACAGTCCGCCTGGTCCCACAATTGGGAAGGTGATCTTGGTCCGCACAGATGAAGGAATAGGAGATAGTCTTACACATGGAGACTTACATAAAGATATTTTTGAAATCTTGAGGCACATCAGGTAACACTTCAGCTTTGTGAAGATAGTAGAAAAAAATATCTGGGGCACAGTCTAGATTTGACCTCAGTTGTGGGTAAAGCCTGGCTGTTAAGCATCACACAGCCACTCACTTGCTCTCTCCTGGTGGGACGAGAAAGAGAATTAGAAGGTTAAAAATGGGAAAACTCAGGTATTCGTATAAGAACAGTTGAATACATAAAGCAAAAGCTGCACTCACAACCAAGACAAGGAATTCATTCACCACTTCCCATGGGCAGGCAGGTGTTCATCTGTCACCAGGAAAGTAGGGCTTCATCAGTAACAGTGACTTGGAAAGACACTTGAATGTGGTGCCCCTCTCCTTTTTCCTCCAGGTTTATATGCTGAGTGTGACACTGTTGCAGTCTTTGAGCATATAGCAAGGCCCCCGTGGAGAGAAAATGCTTAGTCATGTACTAAATCCTACTTCCTAAGACCCTCTGTTATCTCCCTGTAACACTATTGGCTACATTCCAGATGTCCTA
>VXBU01005574.1:411697-434001 GCA_013400315.1 Bombycilla garrulus
GGAGCTAGGACGGAGCCGCTCCTTAGGACGGAGACTGGGACCCCTTCGCTATCCGGGCCAACCTAAAGCGGCACCGGGGGTTCTGACTGCCACCCAGGCTGGCCACCCGGGCAGGGCGGGCAACCCCCGGTTACCGTTTTATGACACCATATGGAATGTAGAATCCTTTGGATCAATGGGGTCAGCTGTCTTGGCTGTGCCCTCTTACAACTTCTTGTGCACCCCCCATCTCATTGCTGGTGGAGTGCTGTGAGAAACAGAAGAGGCCTTGATGCTGTGTGAGCGCTGTTCAGGAACAGCTAAAACATCTTTCTGTTATGAAACCCATATCATAGCCCTACATGACTTACTGTGAAGAAAATTACCTCTGTCCCAGCCAAGACCAGTACAACCTGTTATTAGAAGACTTAACATGAATTTGAAATTAATTAGATGGAGCATGTGGCTATGATGCCTGGTAGCCTCACAACCATTTACTTGACACACATCAACCTTCTAAGGGAGGAAATGCTGTTTTCCTTATTTAACAACTAAGAAGAGAAACATCAGTTAGAGTTCACTCTGACATGAGGTTTGTAGCTGGCTTTGGGCAAGTCACTAATGTTTTATTCTGCAAAGCACATGCAGAGGTGTTTTTTCTCACTTAGGGATCAGAGGCAGAGTGCTGACTTCACTGTGGGATTGTGCCCCAGGCAATTCAAACTCATTTGACATGAGCTTGTTCTTTCTGAGTTAAGTTTTGATATGCAAACAAACTTTTTGTTTATTTGACTCTTGACCAATGTCATTCACCAATTCCCTGGCAAATCAAAACTTAACTAAGCCCCATCATTCTTCTCACTTATTACTGAAAAAAACCCCACTGAGTTTCTTATTTGAATAGTTCACAAATTAAGTGCAATATGTTTTTTACCCTTTCTAATGAGCCTAAGAGGAAAAGAGGGTATTACCTCACTATTAGGTATTGTACTTTTAATTTTGCACTATGAAAAGATATGTCTGTGAAATATTCTTTTATAAAATTCTGGAAGCTTTGGTAGATCCTGAAAATTGACATCTGAATTCCAGTAAACTTCACTACTACTGTCAAGCAGTTTAAAAACATTGTTGATACAGAGACTTATTAATTACTATAGTCTTTGTAATTGCCTAGTCTAGAAATTGATGAACAAAGTCATTCCAGAAAGCAATCAATTTGGAATCTAATTTGTTGGTGAAATGAACCATATAAACAAAATGCCACTTGCAGTTTGACTAAAATGAGATGTGCTTAACGAGCCTATCATCATCTGTGATATTCATCAAAATGGGTCACAGTTACATAAAATGTCATAAATCCCAACTAATGCACATAAAGCTGAAATATAAAATTGTATTCTGAAAAGAATAAAACATAAAACAGATGGCTGCCCCATGGAAACATCCTTAAATTTCACATGTTCTATTCATTGACTTTTGGGCAAATCAACTGAAGCTCTGTGTGTGGGGGGGGAGAAAGCAGGTATCAGAGTGCCTTTTACCCCGTTATTCATATTAGAAGTTGAGACTAACTGGGGAGACAGAGGTTCTAGATTTGAGTGACCAAATATAAGCCCTTTTGGAATAAAGTGATCAACAACTTTTCTATCTTATTTTGAACTGCAGCAGAGCAAATTATTCCAGGCAAAGAATAGACTGTTGAAGGCAGCGTGGTGAAAGCTTGAGGACTCGGCAGAATGTGTTGGATTTTTTTTTCTTTTTGTTATCAGTAGTGATGAATAAGAGCTGTAAGCAAAGTTGCAAGTAAAAATTATGAGGTGGTTGGTTACTAAGAAGACACTCAAGGGGCTAAAGAACTAACCTGCCTTAGATAATATGAAATCTAATTTCTATTCCTTCAATGCTTAGCTGACCAGACAGCATGTCTTCTCCCTTCTGACACACAAACCTATTTTTCTTTGAAATGTCTAAACCAAAAACTCTGCAGTTACAAATTCAACATTTAATATTTGATAATTGGATATTACCCAGAAATCCCCTTTCAGACAATTTTTTATTAAAAGATATCTGTAAGTCTAGGAAAATAGGAGATTTACTTAAATACAAAATCCTTTCTTCTAAACAGTGAAGGAGAAAAGTCCTGTATACAGAGAAAATTTTAAGCTTTTCATGGAGCTCCAGAACAGGGAAAAAAATTAAAAAGATGGAAGGAAAGAAAAAAAAATTGCTAGATATTCATTTTCTTCTCTGACAGATATTTATATTTAAGTGATTGTTTACCTATGGATGTGTGCTCATGGAGATGTGTGTTTGTGTTCTGTAAATGTGTGTAGGTGTATCTGCATACGTATAGAAATGTATATACTTACAAATATATATAAATGTCTATACATGTGCTGAAAGAGAAAGAGGTGCAAGTACTCTGCTGAAGCCCTTTGCTCTGTGGAAAGATATGTTCTTTTGGTGTACAGACTATAAGTAAAACATCTGCAATGTTGTTGAAGTGTTTTTTCCCCTTTTTCTTATTATAGGATTGTGAAGCAAATAAAACATTTTAGGTAGGGGGCTGGATTGTGATCTTACAGCAATGTAAATTCATTGGTTTCAGTTCAGTTGTTCCAGATGACAACAGCACAACAGAATAAATCCCCTGATCACTGAAATGTTACCTGATGGTTTTTAAGATATGAAGAGTCTATTGATTTCTGCTGTCAGAGGACAGTGTTTTACAGCAGTGTGTTTATATAAGTGAGAGAGAGAAAATAGTAAATTAAAATCATTACTGCAAAAATATCTTTATTTTTGCCCAGGTAAATGTTTTTCAAAGAGAAAATAAATATCAAAATACAGGGGAAAAGTTCTTTTGACTGGAATCATTCTTTTCTCCTGTCTGCACTGTTGAAAAGGCTTGTTTTTAAGGACCATACTGACCAGTATGTGGATTAACACAGGAAAGAAAGAGCAACCACTGCCAAGTAGCTCTGGCAGAAAGCTGTCACCATGCCTCTGGTACAAGGGCAAGCCAAAGGGCCTCACAGGTATTTTATTCCACTTGGGGCTCCATGGGGTGAAGGGGTGAGTCTGTCCACTTAGGAGACGGTTTTGATAGAGGTCCTGGTAAATTTCTCTAGCCCAGGCAGTTGAGATCAATTGGCCCTGTTCGATAGAGGCAGTCCTTAGATAACAGTGTGGGGAGTGCTGCAGGGCAGTTGTAGGTGACCCATTGACAAACCCCTGCTGTGTCCTGTCAGGAGAAAGCACTAGTTTTCTAACATGCAAAGGACACTGGCAGCCTTCAATAATCAGATTTATTTGAAGAAAGTGGTGTGATTAGCTAATGAATTTGGAGGAAAGCTCTTGAGGAGATTGCACATTGTTGAATCAATTAACTTTTCATAGGAAAACATTAAATTTGTAAATTTAATGAAATCAATGGGCAACTACAATGATTTTTTTTCAAAAATACTTACTTCTAAGTAAAAACAAATTTCTAAAAATCATTATGCCTATTTAATATTCCAATAAAAGCTCTGCCGACATGAAACAGTGCTTGAAATCCACCTGTTTGCCTCTTGGCTGCTTTATTGTCTAATGAAGTAGTGGGAAAGGTATTTCTTTGCTTAGGGTGTCTGCCTCATGTATTTTGAACTGGACTCAGAGGCTAGGGAGAAATTAATTTTCCACTGAAAACATAAATAAAATGTAACACTCTGCCAAAGAAGATCCTGCTGGAAAAGCTTAGTTATTATTGTCTTAGATAGAAAAGTTTAAAAGTGAATTCACAGAAATAATCTGTGTTTAAAACTGTCCGCCTTCACTATCAGGTACCTAAAATCTGTGTTTTCTGTGGGTACAGCTCGCTTCTCAGATGCAAATCCTCCAGGAAGCTGGCAGGCAGCTGAAGTTTCAGCTGAAGCCCAATCATAAATAAGTAGTTCTTGAAATGATTTCAGCAGTGTTGTGTCTCCTGTTATGTTTATTGCACAATGTAAGCTGTTCTGTGTGGCTAAGACGGAAAATGTTAAATGAAAAAACTGAGAACCAGAACTTCTGTATTTTCTGTTTCCTTTTTCTGCCATTTCTTTGTTTTCTGCTGAAACCAATGTTTTACAATGAGAATATAGCAATAGAACAGTGGAAAAGAATTGTTCATTTTGTATTGCTCAAATGATTCTACTAAGTGAAGACTAAAGAAAATAATTTCCTGTCTTAAGAACAGGAACTTCATTGGAGTCATTGCTGTACCTAGTCTTCTTGAGTTCTCCAATTTTTGAGTAAAAAGTATGCAGAAATGATTTCTTGCATGGGCTAATTCATAATTATAACAACTATGGGAATAAACAGTTTGGTTTAATTTATTCTAAGAGTAAAGGCATCAGTGGCAGATAGATAAATATCAGAAATACAACATCATTCTGGTAGAAGCGATTAAAGATTTTAGTAAAGTACACAAGGGCAATTTATGTGCATTAGTCTGTCCTTTCCTAATTTAAGGTTTATGATCCTTGCAATATCAAGATCTATGAATCTCAAGGATTATGCGTGTCCTTAGGAAAAGAATTCTCAATAATCAATGAAGTGTAACAATTAATTATAATAAATAATGCAAGTAGAACTTATGAAAAAAGGCTGGGTCAGTAACTGAATAAAATGGACAGGCTTTCTACTCAGTTTACTTAATATGCAGAAATATAAGAACAAGGAATGAAGTATAAAGAATTATAAGTCCATTTGACATGAGAATGAGAAAAAGAAACTTATTTGCACAATGCCCTTCCTGAAGGAAAAAGCGTGCTTGTTTTAGCTAGGATAGAGTTAATTTTCTTCATAGTGGCTGCCACAAGGCCAGGTTTTGGAATTGCACTGAAAAGAGTGTAGATAATACGGAGATATTTTTGCTACAGCTGAGCAGTTCTTGCACAGAGCCAAGGCCTTTTCTGCTTCTTGTGAGTAGACTGGGGTGCAAAATGAGTTGGGAGGGGTCACAGCTGGGGCAGCTGACCTCGACTGTCCCAAGGAATATTCCATACCCTGTGGCATCATGCTCAGCATATGCAGTCGGTGGGAGAAGAAGAGGGAAGGACATGTTCAGAGTGATGACATTTGTCTTCCCATGTCACTGTTACACATGATAGAGCCCTGCTCTCCTAGATCTGTCTGAACAGCTGCCTGCCCGTGGAATGTGGCAAATGAATTCCTTTTTCTGCTTTGCTTCTGCACATGGATTTTACTTTACCTCTTAAAATGTCTGTATATCAGCCCATGAGTTTTCTCACTTTTGACCTCTTGATTCTCTTCCCAATCCCAGGAGGTGAAGAGTCACTGTGTGGGGCTTAACCTCAGAAGATACAGATAATTGAGATAATTTTGTCCTTAGACTCGGTCTGCCTCTGGCATGTCTTGCACCAAATGGTGTCATAATCCTTGCTTTGGTGCTTGGTGGTACTGGTTATAAAGTGAACTTTAGCATCTTCTTGTACCATGTGATCTGTGTAAGCCCTGACGTTCACTTTCCCTGGTCATTTAGCCTGCATTCAAATGATCATGATGATGGGGCTTGCCATATTAGAATGTGTGTCTTCATAATAGAATAACTCTGACATCATTCATAATGGCAAAAAAATCCAAACTTCCTCTTATAATTTGTGCTCTTAGCCAATCACCTTCTGGTTTTGCATGGAATACTTAAAAAATCTGTCAATAAAAGTGCCTGGCCCATCTGTGCATGCTAAAAGGGCCCACAGGGCTGCAACATTATGATGTCAATAGTAGTGTGAACATGAAAGATAGCTCACACCGTTGTCTACACACTTTAATTAAAGCCTCAAGACACCTGTGCAAATTTCTTGTGCATTAAACAATAATGCCTCATACACCAGTGGCAACAGATTATACACTTGATATATCAGAGTGGGGGGGAGAATCTTTGTATGAAGTCTTTGCTGAGACCAATGAATTACATACAGTTGGTACCCAAGTGAAATAATATTTGCCATTGTTTTTAGTTTTCTAGTTAATCCCAAGACTAACTTTAGATCGTCTCCTTCCGTATGGTAATAACAAATTTCAAATAAGCAAAGATCTGGATGGGAAGTGAGCAAACACTTTCGAGATATAAAAGGGTGTTTTTCTATCTTATTAGTAAACTTTCCAACTCATTTAGCCTTATTCCCCTTCACTTACACACTGTAACTAGAACAGAGATACTGTCACAGCCATCAGAAACTTGAAATTTTGAGATGCTAAGTGTGCTCTAAAACATCTGTCAATTCATGGCAGTCATAGATGCCTTTTTATGATTTTATTTATTTTCTAGTAGCTTTAAGCAGCCCTAATAAAGATTTAAATTCTTTTATCTCTTGCTTTTCACTCAGGGAGCCATGAACCACATCACACCAAGGATAACACATTTAGAGGCAAAATCAACTAGTACAGTAATATAAAAGTATTATATCATCTTCCTTCTCCGAGTGCTGCGCTTGAAGGACTTCACAGTGGAAAGCTTTGCGCTAAGACTAAATCTCATCTGCCTATATTAGACAGATTGGGGAATTTATCTCCTTTGTAATGGAGAAGGTTTTTGGCCTGGGGTGTCCTGGAAAGAATGCTTCTGTGGAGACTCCTCTCAAGCAGAAGTGCTGTGTGGCACAAAGAGTTTGCACCTAGCACCTGGAATTGGCAGATTCTATTTCTGTTTAATCTATGGACATGAAAACTGGCTGAATCATGATTATTTCTCTTCTCCTCTCTATGTCAATTGTTTAATGGATGTTATATTACTCCCTGTTTTGATGCTGCATATTTTCATGACAATTTATATTTTTATGATATATTTTTTTTAGGTATGTGGAATCATCTGTGTTATTTCACTGAAGAGCATAACTGACATTTTTCTAATCCACAAAGACAGACATTAATGCCTTTAAAGCTGGCAGTATCATGTATATGCATAAATATTTTAAGTATGAAGAAAGTAAAACTTGGGAGTTCCATCTAAAGATATATATTTGCCTTTTGGGACTAATATTCCAGGCTTCATCTTGAAAATAGCAGTCTATTGATCTTGAGTCCTCCTTGAAATCTGGTTTTTCACTTGCCAAAGCAGAACAACTAATCTGTTTTATTTATAGACTCCTGGGAAGGCCACAAAAATATAAGTGGGGAAAAAGAAGAATGTAAGACCTTTCTACTTGCAAGTCCCATTTAATTAACATTCACACTTTCCTCCTGTACAGATGCAAATCAGTGTCCCTATTTGTTTACTAAAAGTATAAGCAACAAATCACTGTGTTTTGAAACATGGATTTCACAGTAAGGTTTCTGCATGTCTTCTGGAAATACACACACATAGATGTGATACTTCCTAACCTGAAAATAAAAGACTGAATTTCCAGGCTGTGTTTGAGAAGAAAGAGTAGCCAAAATCGACCTGAGCTTAAAGTTCCTATCTATAACTTTCATATGAAAAAATAAGAAATGGAGCTTTCATCCTCGTGAGGTACATGTCTTTCATTTCTTTGTGAAGAAATCTAGTTGTGTTTCCTTCAGTTCACAGCTAATCTATTCTTTACTTGTTGCCTAAGTGTATTCTGGATTAATGAAATATCTGTGAGTCAAATTAATTTCTTTGAGGCCCTTTCAGAATTCAATTGGTAAGTAGCATGTTGTTTTTCTTGAAACACTTTTTCCTTTGGAATCTGTGTTGAAAGGGTTTAAAAAGATGGTTCATCATTCTGAAGAATTCTCATTTTACACACTTTGTATTTACATTTTGTGTATGCACAAATATATGGGTCTGAATCTGCATTAATTTATATATAGTTGATCAAAATCCTAAATTGAATCACTAGCAAAGCCAAGAAAAGAACTAATGTTTCCTAGTTTTAATGGCACTTCTCTCTTCAGTGCGCTATACATAATAACCTCTGACTTAGCTTCAATTTTTTGTTATTAAACAGACACTATTGAACCAGATTACTCAGTCTAAATTAGATCAGATTTCCTAACATGTCCTGTCATTAGATACTATTTCATAAATTACTAGTTGCACTTTTACCCACAAAGATGATTGAAAGTGTACAGATGTCAAACATTCATGAATGTTTCATAATGGAGAGAAGGGACAAGTCTTCTTTTAAAAAAATTATTGTAGTAAAGAGGTGATTCTTTAAAAAGCTGATTCTCTTAATGATTCTTAATCCAGTATGTATCTGGCTTTATTTAATATTAAGCAAATCATAGATTCAGTGTTTTAGCTCATACATTCTGCTAGATCTCTATTTGCTTTCAAAACATGTTCCAAGGTTTCTGAAGTGATATGACTGAAATACCTTTACTGTTATTTTTAAATCTTCACTCCACTGCAACATCTAAAGCATGTAAGTGAATACATTTACTCTAATAGGCACTATTAGCAGATAATAGGCTTGACATGATGTCCTTAAGTTGGAAATGTTCAGAGTTGGTTATTCAACAACATGACCTCACGTGACACAATTTAAAAGCAACATTTTTCCCCTGGTTGAACATACATACATTCATAATTTAGCTTGTTTTTTCTACAAATGCTAATGCTGTTCTTTAATCTGACACAGTAAAATTATTTAGTCTGAATTGCTTTGCATATGTATTAGAGCTAACCCTCAGGTTAGGTTGCTTGGAATGTCTAAAAATCCTTATGGAAAGAGTTTAATAAATATTCGTTTTAGAAAATTTAGTTTATAATTGAATCATAGAATGTTTTGGGTTGGAAGGGATCTTAGAAAGCATCTTTTTTCCAAACCCTCTGCTGTGGGTAGAGACACTAGACTAGATTATTGCTCAAAGGCCCATCCTGCCTGGCTTTGTACACTTCTGGGCATGCTGCATCCAGAGCTTCCCAGGGTAACTTGTTCCAGTATCTCACTACCCCGACAAAAAAGGATTTCTTATTGCATTAATTTAAGCCTTCCCTTGGTCAGTTTGAAGCTCACCATGTCCTTCAACTTCAGGTTAAAGCCCTCTTTGCCAGCTTGGCAAGCCTGTGATTCAAGATGCTCCTTCTCTTCTCTTCTCTTCTCTTCTCTTCTCTTCTCTTCTCTTTTCTCTTCTTTTTCTCTTCCAGATGGATCCCATCAACCTTCAGTTGAACACAGCTCTCAAAGTAAGTCACATGATCTAAGTGGTTTAACTGAGAAAGTAAGTAAAAGTTTTCCACAAATTATTTTATGACTACATTGAACTATATATTGCTTTTCACTTACACATAGGCAAAATGTTGCTTTTCCCAGTTTATTCTTTAAGTTTAGTTTAGAGGTAGAAATGTCTGCCACTTCACCCACTGCCAATACAGAGCTTTCATTGAATAATTTGTCTATCCATATGTTAAATTGATTAGAAATCCATTATGACCTATAGAAGGCTAAGAGTACTGTAATCAAAGATTGTTAATACAGTATTTATCTTAGTATACAGGTGAAATAATAATTTGGTTAAGTTCTCTGCCTTTCTTAATGGGATTTTACTTTTAAAGAAACCTAGAAATCGTGTTCTTGTCCTAGGCATACAGTAATTGCAGTATGTGTAGAAGATGTCTAAATTTCCTTATTCATAGCTAGTGTGAGAAGTGATGGCAGAATAGCTACACAGATATTGAATAATTACCCAAAAGTCATGGTCAGGATTGTGCAGACTGTTTTGAAGACTACACCACTTTGTTATCATGATACCATGATTGGAGATAACTAGTTATAACCTATGGTAACAAAGAAGAGAAAGTTACAGGATTTTCTCTATGTGTATGTGAGTCTGTGGCTATGCATCCAAATCTATCCCATAGATAATAACTATTTAGTGAGAAAAAAAAATAGTGGTAACTTTTGTGTTTGTTGCTTCTTTTCACAGATAAAGATGTAAAAAAATGAAATAGAACCTAACAGTTTATTTTCATGTCAATTTAAAGTACAGGATAATTTCTTCCTTTAATAATGGCCTTAAGAACAACAGAAAAACAAGAAGAAAATAAAGATTCAGGAACAGCATCTACCTAACATAAAATTGATTATTTTTTCTAAAATATGAGAAAGATGTAATCCCAAGGAATTTCCTGGAAAAAATGGTGTTTGCAGGGTTAAAAATTCAGCACCAAGCATGAAGTGACTAGGTTTTCAAAGGAATAATGAGGATACATGCCAAGAATGGACTTGGTCTGTGGTGTAGGGCTTATATGATAGGATAATGTGGAGGGGTATAAGAGGATGAGTTATGACATGAGAGATGTAAGGATTTCTTTTATCACCTTCCCCAACCAAGTCCCCATTTCCCTTCAGTTTAATATTGAAACAAAGTTATTTTAAGGAAAGGGGTGAACATGCAATATATTTTCTAGTTTTCTTTTTTAATTTTTTGTTTTGTTTTGTTTTTGTTTTAATCCTCTGTTTATATGTTCCTGTACTATTTCTTAGTTCAAACCCTTTGCTGTTTTTTTTTTTATTTGGGTTCAGTGGCTTTTTGTCCAATTTTTTAATTCCAGTTACTTTGAATTCCCTCCCTTCCTTTTTCCAAGTTTTCCATCAAAACCTTTCTGAGTAGGTTTGTTTCTCTGTTCTTTTCCCTCACAGTGTTCCTTAATTGTTCTTTGCTCTTCTTCAGCTTAGCTATGATTGTTCATTCCTCATCCACCCACTTACTTGCTTTACTTTTCTCCTCATGCTAACAGTCACCCACCCATATGTAATTTTATTCATTCACCATTCTGTCTCCTTCCTCTTCGACTCAGCCACCCATTAATTCATGCCTTATTCTGCCTCACACTTGCAGTTACTTATCCAATCCATTTTAGGAATCTGGTGGAAATTAAAAAAGAGTAAATGTAAAAAGTAGGCATAAATAGCAAGAAGAAAGGTGCAGGCTGTGGAAAGTTTGGAAGAGCACTGCTGAGAAAGTGGTGGTCAAAGAGACAGAAAAGGAAATCTGGATTGAGAAATTCTCGGGGTGTCAGGAAAGCTGCTACTATTTGGGTGAGTGTGTTTGAGGGAACAGATGGTGGAAAGGAGAATTTTGGAGAATGGATAGATGGAATGGAAAATTGCTGTTCTCAAGAAATTCAGTCTTCTCTTATGCGACATTTGATGTGTGATGTCTGTGTGAATGGAGGAAATTCAAAAGCCTTTCTTCTAGTAGTTATTGAATTCTGGCTTTTACCTCTGAACTTTTTAAGTGGTCATTTTTAGCAAATTGCCACAAGACTGCTGTGGGGCATACATGGAGAGCTACCATCCTGTTCATTACCCCATGTAGAGCTTATTTATGAGTAGTTGTTCCCTTGGAGTGGAAAAAAACCTATTATTATTATACATAACAGCAGTGAATGATGATTTACAAATCTTACTGCAATTTGAGTTTATAATCTAGAATCACCATCACTTATTGTATCTTAGAAGAGTCTTCTAGCAAAGCTGGCTTGGAAGTTTGCATCTTGCAAGACAGCAAATTATATGTAACAGGCAAGTATACATAGAAACAAGTCAAGTCTCATGGAGAAAGACTCTCACTTATTGAACATTAAATAGATAAAAAATTACATGTATATTCTAAATGTATAGAAGAAACAGTCAAGAAAGATAAAATTATCTTTATAGGTAACACGTTGCGCAAAATTTCACTGAGCTAAATGGCAATAGTATGAATAGGTAATATTTAAATTTTATCCAACAATCCTGAAGTTGCTGAAGCATATATTTATTTTTTAATGAGTCTTTGCAAAAGCTGTGTGTATTTACACTCAGCATTTATTTGTCGAATGGAGTCTTGTAGAGAAATCCGTGACCACAAGATGGCAGAATTCCCATTCAAACCTGACCGCAGAACAGCAACGAGAATTGGAAAAGTTTACTATGAACTTTGCTTATTTCTGTAGCTATAATATGGCACTCCAGTTTCAAATCTCCCTTTAATTTTGCAAAACACAGGAACTTATGAGAAGGCTGGTTTTTGCAACATCTTTTAATATAATTTTGAGCCATGTTACTCTCCCTCGTGGGTTATACTGCCATTTTTTTAATACAAGTATTACATTACTGGAAATTATGTTTTAAAAATAAATACTATTATTCAGAATAAGTGGTATAAGTTGTTTCAGTAGACTGAGAAATATCGGGAAGACATATAAATTTCCTGAAATTTGCAGAAAATATTATGAAAATATTTCCATAAATGCTGTGCTGAAGACAGTTTGATGAGTATTTAAGAACTTCCATTTCCATGCGTAGATGGACCTTTTCTTCTCTCCAGTGGAGAATCCAAAATACTTTTGTTTGACACTTTTCAAAACATCTCTTTTAAAGCACAGTCCATCAAGGTGGGATTTTAAAGAAGGTTTGGTGTTGGCTGACCTCTCCAGCCAGGGAAACAAATAAGAAAATTCCATAGTTTTTTGGGATGAGAATTATACTTTTATGTCTTTCTGTTGTGAATCACACCCATGTTTGATACAAATATCTAGAAATCTCAATTTTTGTTTAAAATGAATTTTTCTAGGCCTGACAACTATGATGGACAATTCTTGGAAAATAGATTGATACATGGTCTAAAGCAGAATAAAAAATGAGTCACATTTTTTTTATTTAAAAAAGTGTTTATTGTAATTCAGTCAATTTTTTTAGGGGCCTGGCTCAAAAGCATTTACCATAGGCTGTTATAGACATCAACGAATTTTGCAAGTGATAGCCAATGAGTTTAGGCCAAAGCTGGGAGTTTTTAAAACATTTCCAAGTACATTTTTAGAACACACAGAATTTTTTCTGCCTTATGTTTAAAAACAACTACACTTCAGAAAGCACTACAAATGCTAATGCACTGACTATAGGCAGGAAAAAATTGTTATTCATATGAATACAAGTGTAATCCTCTTAAAAGGAGAAAACTCACTCGATTACACAATAAACAATAGAGATAGAATGACTTTGAAAATCCATGGTGTGAAGAGATTTAAAATAATGAACTTTAAGAATATACATTAGATTTTTAATTTATGAAGTGAAAACGTGGATGTAATTTTTTCTTTCTTTCCCTTTTTTTTAATATTGTAGACCTCTATATTACCATATGTAATAAATATAATAATAAGAATGCGGAGTTCTTTGAGCAGTGTGTGACTGTCTTTAATATCATCCATACCATGTAAAGCACAACTCTAATCTGAGATATTCCAAGTTGATATATTGATACATTGTTTTAAAGTGAGTGCATGGTTATTTCATAATACCAATACATTTTAATAAACTGCAGTGAAAGAGAGTTAAATGCCAGGTTGATTAGGATAAATGACACACCAATATTTTTATAAAGACAAGTCCCCCCGTGCAAAATATTCAAGCTGAATATAATGAATAAAATTAATATATGGCCTTTTGATGTATTGTAGAATGATTTCACCAGGTTAATATTTTCAATACAGTTGCTGGGTTTTAGGAAGATGGCAATATCTGCTTTAGGCATTGCCTTTTCCAGATAATTTTATTTTATACTTCACATGTGCAAAACTTAAAAAGCAACTTAGAAACAAGCTGTGCTCTAACACTATCTTCACGGTTCTGATCAGTCATTGGAAGATGAATCCAACCCAAACCATACTAGAATTTTGGCTAAGGTTTTGCGTGATACTGGCAGTGATACTGGACTCAGAATTTCAGTAAACAAGTGTTTTAATTTTGTCTTTTACTTCTTCCCATGAAAATGGGTTTTCCATTAACACTTTGGCTCCAAAAGAGTGACAAGGAGCAAAACCTACAGCTGAGCTTTCTTGTAGCCACTGCTGAGTAATCTTTGTACCCACACTGTAAAATCATCATTAGTTTCTATTGCTTGTTAGTAGCAGTGTTAGTTCCTGTATGGATGCCAGTGGCTACCACAGTAGTATCTAAGATACTGTTTTTTTTTCCAAAGTGCTAAAAAGCAAAGTTATTTTTCCCAGACAGGTCTTATAAAAACTCCCTCAGTGTTTGGGTGCAATCAGAACAACAAACTCATTGGGCTGTGACTGATTAATTCATCTTCAAAATGTTTCATGGTTTTTAACAACTGTATTGCTGGAATATTTACCATAGGCTCATTTCAGTAACTGAAATGCATGTTAAGAACCCTTATTAAACTAAGAACTGAACTGTATCAGGTAAGAAAATAGTTTGGCTTAATATCTGTTATTAAATATGATTTTCTGTGATATACATCTACAGAGATATGAAACTGCATTCAGAAACAGTCATAGATATTGAGGTGTATCTGTCTAGGTATGTGTTTATATTTGTGTACAGGCTACTTTTGAACTGTAGTTTTCTTCTCAGTATTTCTCAGTATTTCCAATTAAATCAGAATCAGTATAGAATAGGAATGTGACTCTTAGAGGCACACAAATATCCTTATCATCTTTTACATGATGTGATTTTAAATTAGCATCTCTCTTTTTCTGCATGCTGGTGTGAGATGTTTCTCAAGGAACTAGGTCATTCCTAAGGAAACTAATGGCATGGACAGCTGCTTTAAAAGAACATTAATCCTTGATTCAGGTATCTGCAGAAAAAAATTGTACTTTATTTAACTCAACATGTGAAAATCAAAAGTTTATGAGACTGTGTGTGGGTAATTCTTAGTCATATCTACTTACTATTATTCTCTCAGTAGAATAAATATTTACATAATGTCTTATTTCTGGGAACAGTAAAAATTCCAGGAACACTTGGAAGATAAATCTTAAATTCAATTTCATTATTTAATACACTCTCTAAAAGTTGGTCTGGAGGAATACCTGGAGTTTCCATAAGATATCTAAGATTAATTATGATTCTCTGCAATGGCTGTTACTGTTTTTCAACCAAATTATGCAAGGATAAGAGAAAGATTTTGCTAATTAAGTGGCAGTAAGTGTGAAGTTATCTGTATTGCTGCTTTCAAAATGCAGGGAAAACGTACAGGCAGATCAGGGACAAAAGCTTTAGCGTACAAGAGAAGCTGTTCCAGATCAGACTAACAGCTTGTTTATGCTATTATTCCATCTGACAATGGCCGTTACCAGATGCTTTAGAGAAAAGTGCAAGAATCCCTGCAGTGAGCACTTACGAAATGCTCTGCCCGTAGATGAAATTTCTTGTTAATCCCTGTCAGTGATGATTGGTTTATATCCTGGAGCATGGTGGCTTGAAGGTTCAGTATAAAATAACTGTAGGACAAGAATGACTGTACTACTGTAAAAGAGGCTGTGTTTTCCTGAGGTACTTCAGTTTTATAATGTGATAACAGGCACTGGCCAAATTATGTTAAGCAACTTCCTCGGAATGTTTCAGCATTTATTGTGGAGACTGGATAATGAAGGAGATCTGGGATAAACACAAGGGATTAAGTCTGTGTGATTTACAACAAATTAGTGAAAACAGGCATGTCTTTTTTTTTATATTACTTTTTGTAAACTTGCATATATTTAGTGGTAATATGGAAAGTCTCACCTAATTTTGGTAAGATAATCATAAATATTTAAATACTAGATTTTGCATTAATAATATTTTCTGTTCTCTGGTAACATTTTTGACTTCTGTGAAATTATTATTTTCCGTCTAATCTACAGGCAAAGACCGAATGTTCTCATTTTAAAAGAAGAGTGGAAAGAAAAAATGTTCAAGCTTTCTTTATATATCATGAAGGGACATAAAAGCATACATCCACACATCTCCTTCTCCTGCCCCTCTCCTTTTATGTGACTTGGTGGTGAAAAAAAAGCTAAGCTTCTAAATAATTTTGAATGCCTAATCTCCCTAGGGTGACGAGAAGATATCTTCCAGTGATGAATGAGGACGTTACTGTGCTCAGCTCTCTATACTTATAGTCTGCCAGCTGGAAGTTGCTATTCCCACATTGCCATTCCCATTCTCTGCTGGATAAAGGAGTCTGAGAGCTTTGCCTTATCCACTTCAGGCAAAGTCAGTTCTCTTTTCAGACTGCCCGCATCAGCTGTTTATTACAACTGTGACTCCTTATGGGGTTCTTATATGATCCATTATGCCCAGAAGCTGCAGAACTGGCAGGCTCTCAGGAACAGACAGGAGGAAAGTCTTAGGGTTGCTTATAACTTCAGTTGTCACTATTCTTTGCTAGATGAACATCTGTCTTCAGCCTACAAATGAGCTCTGTATAATCACTCTGTTAAGAACACAGATATTTTTATGCTTGTGTTTTTGTGCTTTGCTCCTGAACTTTTCATCTCCTTGCTAACCTGGTTATCTTAATGTTGCTGGATAGCTTCAACTTCACCCACTTTTGTATAGTTCAGATTTTGCATAACTTCACTGGACATTTCAGCCCAGTCCAATATTTAAGAGCTCTGGGTGTTAGTCAAGCAAAGCATTTTATAATAATCCTTTGGGAAGACATAGCCTCAAAGCATCTGCACATAAATACCTATATTAGTACGTAACTGAATATAAAAGCATGAATTCTAACATTAATTGTAAGACTAATGACTGAGTTACATCCTCTCTAAGTGCCTATGGTGTAGTTTTGTAATGTGGATTATTCCTGTAGCAACTGAATATTGGACCACATTTTGTAATGTTACTCTGCTGTAAGAAAACTCTGGCCTAACATCTGGGAAAAACCTTAAAATCACACATTTTCACAATGTTTGTTGCTAAACAAGTACTGGAAAAATGTCTAGAAATTCATATCAAGTGTGGTTTTTGTGTAACCTCTCTCAGGAAAGCTGTGTAAGCCTAACAATACCAGGTGACATGAACTGATTTCTTAAAGGCCAGGCATAGAGTTTTATGGCTTTATTTCTTAAAGCCCAAATGATAATTCATCCTGCTCAAGAGAGAAATACCTAATAAGGTCCTGATAATCCTCAGCTGTTTACTGTCAGCTCAGAAAGCACGTGGTGGAAGTTCTTCAGGAGCTGGGGGCCGATCCCCTCAGAGCAGCTGGATTAATTTAAACTCAAGCTTGCCTGCTGAAGCTCCTAGACTGATCCAAACTACTTTGTTGTAAAACAGAATCAGTGCCTGGAGATGCACTTAGAAACAGATTGCAGAAAAGCGTAGGTCACAGGGTGCATGGACAATGACCTCTATTTGGAACAGATTGTCAGATAAAGCTGCTTTGAGACTGCCAAATCAGAAGGATGTTCTCTGTGAATTAGGATAGGTATTTAATTTGGATAGGAGATGGCTTCATCAAGTAACTCTAGCAAAAATACCTTTGCAGAGTATTATTGCTTTTATTTTAGTGAGTTTACTTATTATCAAGTCATCTCAAAGATCAAAGGAAAGCCCTTTGTGAAACAAAGATATAGGAACAAATACAAAGATTTAAGTAGACTAGTATTCTGGCAGCGGCCAATAGCTAAAATTTTGGGAGAGAATAACAGAACAGGCCAAGCAGAAAGTAAAATTTTCCTCCTACTGTTTCTGACTTTTGTCAAATTATAACTCCAATACTTTGTGAATGAGGCTTTTTTGATGTGTATTACGGAATAGCCTTGGATGAATTTTTCCTTCCATAACATTTTTTTCTAATTATTTCTTAAACCACCTAAGTTTTTGACATTTTCAACATCCTGTAACTATGAGTTTTACAGTTTAATTATGTGCTTTGTGAAAAGTATTTCCTTTTGTTTGCTTTAAATCTGATACTTGATAACTAAGTCACCTAAGTTTCTTCATAATGGGAACCAGGGAACAGTTCTTTGTATATTTTATTCAAGTCCATATTTTTTAACTATTCGTCATATTAAATCTCATGGGTGTTTCTTTTCTACCTAGTAGTCTTTGTCTTTCTACTTTAAATAATAACTTTTCATTCTCCTAGGTACACTTATCTGTATCTTTAGTTCTCCAGAGTCCATTTTCAGACATGGGGAAGTAGGACTGTATTCAATATTCAACAGCATTTATTTTGGATTCCTTATCCAACTATGTCTACCATTCTGCTTCTTTCATGATCTCTTATGAGTATTGAGCTAAAGATTGTATAGATGTGTTAAAGATTCCCAAAACTCTGTTTTGAGTGAACATGGCTAATTTAGACTCATCATAGTAATAGCTGATTTGTATTAGTGGCTGTTGATATTCCTTGGATATTTTCCAAGTCCAAACAGTCTTTATGATAACCTTCTGTAGCATATTGCAGCTGGCTTTTGTTTTGGTAATGCTAAATAATTTCGCATTGTCAGCAAAATTGGTCATCTTTTCATCAGTATCCCCAGAGCCTGCTTTAAGCTCTGAATAAAACAAATATCCATATGTTTGTTGATGTTTTCTAGAAAACTCCCTTCACAGAAGAATTTTTTTAAAAACTTGATATTCTTTATGTCCTTATGTCCCTTAAGAAATCAATTTTTACAAAATATCATTCCTGTTATTCCAAGCACCTTACTGTCTATAAAAACCCTTAATGAAGAATTTTGTTAAAAACTTTTTAAAAATTCAAGTAAATAATGTCACCCACATCTCCCATGCTATTATGATCTTCAGTTTCTCAAAGAGCTCCAGTAAATTTGCGAGGCACAATAATACACTACAAAAGCTGAGCTAATTCTTCCCATTATAGCATATTTATTTTTCAACTCCTTTTTTTTTTACATTTAGTTTCCCTTTCTTTTTTTATTTTTTTGTTTTTAAGAGGTCAGATTAACTCATGCATATTTTCTTCTACTCCAACTGAAACCTATCAGTAGAACTGACTTACTTCTTTAAGCATTAATTCTCTCAGCACTGAGATCACTTTTCATCTGACAATTTCATATTTGATATTTTTATCTCATAGGCAAATATCATGTTGTTGTGGTAATTTATTACTATTAATTTTATTCATTTGTTCTAAGTTTTTTTTCACTGAGAGTCCAGTTGCAAATAATTTCTGTAATTCTCCCTCTGAAAAAAAGTTTCTGCTGTGGAAACCAGTCTAACCTCATCTGTAGAGAACATCAATACAAAGAATTCATTTAACCATTCAACTTCAGCCTTATCTTCTATTCCAGCTCCTCAATCACCTGTTGATCCCACAGAGTCTGTCATACTGCCTAGTTTTATATGTTCATAAAGAGTTCCTTAAATATTTATTAGATGCTTTTATGATTTTATATTTCATTTTCTGTTCTTATATTCTTTCTGCTTTCCACACTTTCACAAAAACTTACATTTCTTAAAGTTTCCTTTATACTAGCAACTATTTCATAGAACATCTAATACCTGGTTTGTCTTGTTTTTGTTTTGTTTTGTTTGAATTGGTGTCTTCTGTTGCTTGTATGAACACATTATTTGTATAATTTCACTTTCTTATGACGAAAAGACATTATTTAGTGTCATAGAGAATCTTATTACAAATATACTCATGGTGTACATATAGTTGTACCAACAGCCCTTAACATCAATATCAGTGTATTTGAATTTAAGTTTTACCTTGCTTCTGCTGGAACTACAGAGTGTTATTTCTGCATTTTCTCCACATCTTTAGAGGCATAAAATTAAGATCTGACATATGATGCCAGAACTTTTGATGTAGAGATACAATCAAATTTTATAATAATTGTTGCAATCCTACCAAAAGCTAGATTTATTTTATAGGAAATGTTCTTCTAAGTTTTTGTATTTAACCAGGTGACAAGTGAATGTTCTTCATTTTTGGGTGCCACTTTAGTCTGATGAAGTAAAATCAGGCATATGATTTAAATGGCTTGGAGACCTGTTTCTGTCCTGTACTCTGTTCACTCATGCATTCCACAGTGCATTCCAGTATACCTAGGATCTCAAGAAGCAAACCATGTGTTTTCTGTGGCTGAAAGATCTTTTTCCCAGTTTTGACAAAGATAGAATTGATTTTTATTTTTCTCCTGCAATTATTTGGTTAATTTGCTAAGAATCATGCAGATACTATATGTGACTGACTCTCTATATTATATTAATTTAGTTTCTCTCCTGGAGAAAAACATTTTAAAGAATTCAGAATTTTGACATTAAATTTTCTGCTTGCTCATCTCTCAGGTCTTATCGTGAAATCTTTGGTAACATGAAATAAAGAGGACTTTGTCACTGCCATATTGATGAATATTTTCAAATATTCTGCTTAATTTCCTATTTATTATTTAAAGAAAATCATATTTACATAATGGAGCTGTTGCTCCACTGATGCTCAGACTGTTTCTCAATTCCATCACAGCCACCTCACCCACCCACAGACAATCGTTCTCCGACAGTCATTACTAACTGCAGGTACTTTTCCAATTACATTATCGGAGACTTCCATAGACCAAGTCTGGCACATCTGGGTAGTCTCCCTCCCCTTGGAGATGAAGAAACCCCCACTTTTTTGGTATTGAAGTAGTCACTCAATTTCAGAGAAATCTGTGATGATTTAAGTCTCCAGCATTGCCCAGGGGGATGCAGGCACTGCACCAAGATGCATACAAACCTTTCTATCACTATAAACTAGGACAAAGGCAATTATTCATGTTGCGTTTTAGTAGCATAACTCTGAAAAATAGCAGAATTTGTTTGATAAAAACAGAGATCACTGGAATTTAAATGGACAGCTATTTGAGTGGAAATGTTGAGTGGAATTTTCACTGGGAGGACAGGGGGGATGTGATGCTTTATTCTAGCTCTCTTTCCATCCATTATTAAAAATAAGAAAATGTTTTTAGTTGTCTTACCTAAATATCTTGGGGAATTTGAAAAGAAAATGGATTTTGAGCATGTGGTCAGATGGCAATGAATCTAAAACCTGATTATTGATGATCCACTTTGGACATATTACAGATCCCTCCCACATTATTTCCATCTGCCTAACCTACCTGGGTTACTTCAGTCTTGAAGAGAAAGATATATAGTAGTGCTTAAATCAAAGAGCCAGTGCAGCAACATTATTATTTAAAGTGTACCATAAATTTCTAAAAAATATTAAAGCATCTGTATCTGTCATTGTATTATCATAACTATATCATTACAGTTATGGGCCCCAGAGACATTTAGTTCAGAGAGAAGAAGAAAGTGAGAAGTTTGTGGATAAACAGAAATAAAGTATTTTTTATTTGCACGAACAATAAACATTCTTAACCATGGCTCAGGAGTTCCAGTTGTTGGTATATCTGTTATGGGGCTCTATGCAAGTTTGATTCAAACTCTTGCCTGAACTGAAGGGTGACCCAAACTTATTTTTCTAGGCCTTAAAGCCCTAGCTTTAAAGCTGAGTTCTGTGGGTCTATATTTTTTTCCTTTTCCGAATTGTCAAACCTTCTACAACTGCTCCCTGTCAGGAGGACTGTTTTTTTCCATATTCAGGAAGATATAGTGAGGATTTATCAGAAAACCTGAACTGAATAACAAAGCAGATATTTGTTTTAAAATTTGGTACTTCTCTTGCACTTTTCAACAAAGTTTTGATGCAGATCCTTGGTGCCATTGCAATGCCTTATTGCAATATTACATTTCTTTTGTCCTTACGCCTTTTTGGATTGACCTTTACGGCAGACAAGAAATTACATTCCAATGTCTCTTTAAGTCATTCTTTCTTGTGTTGTTTCACTGGAGGCTTGGAAAAACCTCTTCCATACCATAGCATTTCTCTTTCACTTCTGTCATGAGTAAGCTATTGTGAGTTATCAGTAGAAGAGATTTTGGGGTAGGCCTAATGGAAGTGGGTATGTTTAAAATATCAGAGCAGAGGTTTATAACCTGCCTTGAAAGTTTTTCCTTTTTATTTATAGCTTCATCAGTCAGTGAAATAATGGGGAAATCCTCTTTAGAAAAACATGTGTCCTCTTTGAAAAAAATTGCATTTAATTTATTGTCTTATAAAGCTTAACAATGCCTTCTATTTATATTTGTTTCAGCACAATATTCAGATTCTCTGATAATACTGCAGACTTTATAGAAGCCATTGGATTATCCTGACCAAGAACCCTGTAAACATATTTTCTTCCAGTCTTATTTGGAGATCTTGAATATAGGCTTGGGGGTGAATTGCAGTTTGTGGGGTGACAAATGAAAAGAGCTGAATGTAAGCACTTTCCAGAATAAGCTGACAAACAGGAGAAAAAGGCTGTTTAAGATCTTTGGAGAAGTCTTGAGGAAAATTAATTGATTCTTCAAATTTTATATGTCTTTTAGACCCAGGAGAACAGCAGAAGAGCTGGAGCACTAAGGAGGAACTCTATAGATAATTCTGAGCTGTACAATGACCAGGCATGCTGGAAGGTCTGGGCCAGTGCATTAACCAATATTACTTCAGAGTGTTGTTTTTTGGTCATAAATAGAAGTCATAAATAACCAGTCATAAAATAATATATTGATATATATATATATATA
>VXBU01005574.1:434425-467065 GCA_013400315.1 Bombycilla garrulus
TATATACTGTTGTATATCAGTCTTTCACTTAATGAATTGAGAATAAGATCTGATAGATTTTGAAAAGATTGACACCTTAGATATTTTATTTACAGAAAACATTTTTTAAATACAGAAGATGTTTATTGCTACTGAAATCTTGGAAATATATAAACTTCTGTAAATGGTATTTTTCAAAATATAGTGGTTTTTAATTCGTGTTTTTAGTAGATCATATGATGGGAGCTTTGATTCAATCTACAAGATGTGCCTGTAGTTTTGCCAAAAAATGCCACAAATAGTTTTTCTTTAGAATACTGTATATATGTTATGTGTTGAAAACATAACCTTTCCCCTTCGTTCATGTACAGTTTAAGTAATAAGTCTCTATAGAAGACAAACTAATTTAAAACTTTGGGGACCCCCCATCCACCTTTCCGAATATATTTTTTCTAAAACTTTTGGTTTTGGTATCTGATTATGCAGTAGCATCTCATAGACATGATTTTTTGTGCTTATAGTGTGTTGTCCTAGGTTACAATGTAAAATGTGCCAGAGGGTCTGTATTCTATCTCCATCTCCATTAACTGTTGAAACAAAGGAGGGGCAATGTTTTTCTTTGCCTCCTCCCCTGGACTATCTCCTGTTAATGGGCCATTAACACCTTGCCCTATGAGTCATAGATAACTCCCTCCGGGAGCCATTTGTGTTTAATGGGCCATTGTGAGGACCCACCCCATGACTCATACAATGACATCAGCCCATTGTGAGGATCCACCACATGACTCATAGAATTACATAATCCCATTGTGAGATGCTCCACCCAGGGGGAGGAGCCAAGCATTCCCACCGGGATATAATGTGGGAATTGGGACAGAACTAGCAGCCTTTACCCACTGGTTTCCAGAGGACAAGAGCTACCAGACCTGTCTACAGGATCACTATTTCAGCAAGACCACCTCATCTGGACTGCTGCCACAACCCTAACTAGCAGGGTATCAGGTTGTATTCTGACTCTGTCAGTGTTTTGGTTTCTTTTGTATTACTTGCATGTATTTTACTTTTTCCTATTAAATTGTATTTCTGACTTGGAGTCTCACTGGTTTTGCTTTCAAACCAGCACATGTGTGTAGCTGGCTTTTAATACGCACTAGATTTTTAACAGTAGCTCTTTTCTTTCAGGGTTTTTTGTTTTAAACTTTTAAGGTCTCTAAACTGATCATAACTGAATATTTGTTTCATTTTGGTGATGTTGGAGGATTTAGTATCTCTGAGAAGCAAATATGACATAAAGTTATAGCATAATATATTTACTAATATTACTGTATGTTGATATTTTCCATGATTGTTGGATTAAATTTGAAAAATGAAGCTCTTTGCAAGCAGGACAAGACCTAAATCATTGTGACTGTGTTAAGTGCTACAAAAAATTGTCACAGTGCATAGTGCACTCTTATTTTTTGTGTTTAAAATTGTCTTAGGCCTATAAAACACAGTATATCATATTTGTCATTAAATAATTTGGAACTTAAGGGGCTTCATGGCTCAAGGTTATGTTTTATAGAATGGGAATTTTATTAACATTGGAAAATGGTCACACTGCTTTAGAAAGCTATATTATCTTTCTCAATTTGAAATTACTTATAATATCTTTCTAGCATTCCACTTCAAATTGCTCAGAATGGCATGTAACCACTGCGAGTGTGGGGCCAAGCAGAAGAGTATCTGGCTCCAAAGATTATGGTCTTGGAAGTCCGTACATTTTCTTGGTGCTCTGGGACTTGTGAAAATATTGATTAGAGTGAAAATAACATCGCAAAGAGGTTTTTTAATTATTTTTTTAAAATTTTTTTCTGCTTTTTTAATGTAAAACTGCTTATATATGTTTATTAAAAAGTAGTGAATACACCCTGTGGTATTTTATCTATCTGTGTGTCACTAGATACTAGGAGCTCCAGAGTGCTAAAAATTCATTTAAATGAGTATAATTGCTACAGGCATGCTTACAAGAGGCAGCATACAAAGCTTGAATCATTATATACGGTAAACTGATACAAAAAATAAGACAAGAAATGCATCATATTTTCTTGGAAATGGACAATGCCGTGACATTGGCAAGTGCATGGCAACAAAGAAGTTAAAACATACTTCTTTTATTTAGATTTCTTAGAGAAATTTTAGTAAATACCAGTGGAATGCCTCACCTGGAAGAGTCTTTTTATGCAGTCTTACTTGTTTCTAAGTACACAAAATATTTAAATATTTTTCAGACTTACCACTATTGAGAGGTTTTATTTAGGAGGATTTCTGCAGTTTAGTGCAAAGACATGTATGCACAATACTAATTGCATGGTCTCCTGTGTGGGGGTCTGTTCCGCTGTGCTCCTGGCTTTCTTGCTCAGGTCTCACCCTAAGCCAGGACAGGGATATGGCTGAGTGTGCTGTTTGGCTGGAAGTTTAGTAACAATCTTGGATCCTGTAGCATTGGCATGCTCTAATTTGCTACATTTCTGATCACTTTGATTTTAAAATGTATTCTAAAGAACAGCAGTACATTACATTTTTATTTAAGTATGGCTCAAAATTGCTTCAGGTTAAAGTGGTTTAACATTCCAGCAAGATCCAGGCAAATAATGGTGACAGAGTAAACAAAAAACTGTTCTAAACCTAACTTGGTATCCTCTTGTACAGCTCAAGTGTTGTTTGCTCTCATCCACAATGGCTAGTTAAACATTGTAATACTAATTTTCTCCAGAAGACACCTCTTGTAACATGTTTTAACATATGGATGTTTGGCCTGCAGTATTGGTCAGAAGGCAACGGCTGCTGGCAGTTATTTCATTTCTAATGTGCAGTAACCCAGCAGAAGCAATTCACTGAATCACAGAAGTAGCTTCAGGGAACCCATGGGCCACAGAACTAATTTCAGCCTGCAAATAAATAAAATATGTGAAAGTATAATTCCTACTTTCTTGGTGGAATCAGAATGACAAGGTCAATAGACAGAGATAGGTGAACTGTACACATTTAAAATATTGGTACTTGTATACCACAAAGAGTATAAATATACAAATCCTTCCCACCCTGTCAATATAATAAGAATTACTTATTTAGAAAACAGCCATAGAATACTTCAGAGAAATTCAGCATTACTTTCTTTTATTTTAATATGCAAATAGTTTTCATTATTCAAATGAACTAAGTTTGGAATATGTTCTAGTAAAGGCCATAGAAATAGCTTTTTGTTTTCTGATTCAGCCTGTGAAATATCAGGATTTTTGGTAAAGTTGCCAGTATGAAAGTAAGAAATTAAATTCTACCATTTTTCCCATTTTTACAATGTTTCAGTAATTGCTGATATACTAAAAAAGTTGACAAGTTTAGAAAAAAAATGGGAAAAAACCCAAAACTCCAAGAAATTAAATGGAAAACTCAGTTTTGTGGAGTTCTGATGCCAGTGGCTGTCTGAATAATGAGAGTTAGCTGGCATATGTAGTAGTATTTTCTTTGTGGGTCATTTTCCATGTATGTGAGATTGAATATCTTTCTTTTCTGCTAACCTAAGAATTATAATCCTAGGATGTAGTTAGTAACAGTGCATCTAACATAACACAGCTGGAGCCATGAAGTTTGCAGTTGGGCTGGATTTTGTATTTGGTTTATCAATTTATTCCATTCCTACATCAATGAGTCTATTCTCCTCGGTGGGAGAACAATTCTTTTGTCTTCTACACCACTCCCAAACAAAGAGAAAACCTTTCTGTGCGGCAAAAAGAACACACAAAAGACATCCAGAAAAATAATCTCATACAGCACCTGCATATTTACTGGTAGTGATTTCTGGTACTAATTTATCTTGGAAATGAACAGACACAACCTACTGTCTCCTCCTTGCTCACCTATCTTGCTATCTGTGTAGACACCGTAACCTGTGCAGAGTCAAAAAACAATGAATTCAAGAAAGTAAATTGTAATAAAGTACAACCCCTACACTTGACCTATATTGCCTTTGTGCTTGATAAAGTCATTTAATTTAATTTCTCTGATGAAATCTTGTGGCAGGACAGCTGATTAGCATTGACTTTTTTGGAAATCCATCTTAAGAGCTAATGAGACACCTTTTGATTGAATTGAAATTAAAATCTATGCCATTAGTGTGCCTATCATATAGAGAACACCTCTCACTGTCCAGATTTTTATGTATGTTACACACTTTGTCTCATCATCAATTGACTTCATTAATATTTTCCTCCTGCCTCACTGGATAAAGATTCTCTGCAGCTTAATAAGAGATGAGCTGATGTAATAAGAGATGAGCTGTTGTCTCTATACTTTCTGTCTGATTTGCTGCAGAAAAGAGTAAATTTGCCATGGCTGAAGGAGAAATCCTTCTGGAATAGAAAGGAAACCTTCACAGTGAAAGAAAATTAATTAATTAATTAATTCTAACTATCTCTGAATTTCTACAATGGCAAGTGAGACAATCCATATTAATTTTCTTTTTCAATGACATATCATTTTTGTTTTAAAAACATTTAATCTTTTACTCTTAACTACAGCTAAACCCAGAAACTTCTGCCTTAAAAGCATATAATGCTATCTAAAGTTCAGTACTGTGAGAAAAACAGATATACTAGAATAGGCATTTGGTGTAATGGAGGCTTTTACTTTACATTTTCTCATTTCCCTATTTGTTAATTGGACAGTATAATCCTCTTTTCTCACAGGACTCTGCAACAATACATTAATTAAGGTTTGGAAAGTGTTCAGATTCTAGAGTACTGAGACCCTGACTGAAGAGCCCCTGAGAAAATGAGTGATTGGGCCCATAAGGAGGTTTTGAATACTGTCCAATAAATAAGGCCCATAGATATGTATTCAAAAGCACAGAGAAAAACTGCATGTCAAGTAACCATTGTCTCCCTCTCCTTCTGAGCAAAATTACAGTATGTGATTTCAATCCATGTACAACACAGTGGATTTGTAACTTCCAGACTGAGATCTGTGTAGATGAGTTCATGTAACAATGTAAACTCATAATAGTTGGATTACCAGTTTAAAGATTTTTTTGAAAACAAGCAAACAAAGAAGCACAAACTTTAACTGAACTTTTAGAGCTAGAAAGGCAGAAACCAACCGAAATATTTTCAGTAACAAACTGTGATTAAAAAAAACCCTGCAAAACAAACGGTTTCATTTCTTTTCTTTTGTATCTGTGTGGAAGATGATCAAACATAAAAAAAGAAAATGGATTCTTTTGGCTTCCCACAAATGAAGCTGTTAGACAGTTACTTAAGTTTAAATGTGAGTGATTTGGAAGGCTTAATCGGAACCACATGCATGTTTAAGGTTAAAGGTATTTTTTTGTGGTTTAGTATTGCCCTGAAGATGACATCCAGGAAAACCCATATGCTCAGACAAAGAATGATTTAAGCTAATGAGATATTCCACAGAGTGGTGTTTCTGTCTACTGCTTTTATGGAGGAAAAGAGCCTATTACATTGTTTGTGAGAGCTGCACTACACAGGTGGACTAAAGCAACTCCCAAACAGGATTAGTTTGCTCGTGCAATGCTTCCTCTCAGTTTCCATTGCAGCCCAGGTAAAAGTCACTTGGATCTCATGCACAAGTAGGATTGCTTTACATCTGTGTATATAGATTTAAAACAATAGACACCAATATGCAAGACACTGGAGTAATTAATTAATTCATTAAGTTAATATGTGATCAACAAGTTATCAGGTATATGCTGTGAGCTGATATTACTATTTTGCAGCATATTAACACTGTTATACTTTAAAAATACTGAACTTGATTATTTCGTCATCGATTTTAATAGAAAGGCTTCCAAATATTAAGATTACAAAGCATTAGATAGGATACATCAAATGCAGTTATGGTGAATGTTGTTCGAGTTTATCTAATTGAATCCTCAATTGGCTACTATGGGAAGTCATTGGAGCTCTGTCATTATGACCATTTACAATTATTTGAGAAATGATAGGATATAGGTTTTGCGAGGAAGACATTTGCCTAGTAGCAGTCATTTGAGTAATTCAGTTAACATAAGCTTCTAGTTTGAATAAGTCATGTGAAATCAAGGCTTGTAAGATGATCATGAGCCTTATTTTGTTATTTGCCTGTGGTATACACTAGACAGCGAAGACACAGAACGTTGTTAGAATTGAAAGAGAAAATTAATTGTGCTTTGTTCAAGTGTTTCTGAGCTTCTAAGAGGGAATGGTGGTATCAGTACTTTTACTGGAATTACAGGATGGATTTTCAGTGCAGCATAGCTAAAAATGAAATCATATACACATTGTAGCTAGAGATATATCCAAAGTCCTGCAGAGCTTCCCCAAGATGATGGGATAAAAAAAAAAAAAAAAAAGTAGGGGTTGTCCTCTGCCCTTAAGCATAAATGGAGTGAAGATGTCAGCTTACATTCTGCCTTTGCTGTGACTCCAGATATGGAACAACAGCACTGTGGCTAGGCTTTCAGTCTCTGTTTTTATAAAAGTGTCAACTTTTGTTTCAAATGCACCAGTTCTTATTTTTGCTTTCCCATTCACCCGTGATAGTTCACCAGTCAGTTTAAGGAAAAACAGTTTTAAGAATTCATGCCTTTGTGATATGAACACCTGAGCTCCCTTGTGCGTTTCAATGCGGGAGCTAACGAGTGAAGACGGGTGATTTGTAGTGTAGATAATACACAGTTGGGTACCCCAGACGTGTGTCTATTCCTTTGTCAATGATGTTAACAAAAGGCAGGCATGCTGAGTAGTCAACCGGTGAGACAAAATATTTGTTGAATGGAGAGGTTTATTGGAAATAGATTCCTATTTTTCCTCTTCTAATGTGTTAGCAAAATGAACAGATAAATAAAAATCACATATAAATTGCACATTTTCTATGAAATTAAAAAAATAATTGTTTGTAATTGAAAATGAAAGGCCTAATTTTTCTTTCATTCATGTTATGTTAACTTTCTCTGGAAATGCCTGCAGACCTAAATTGTTCATGGCTTTATTTGTCTTTTTAATGAGTGAGAATTAGGCCCCAAATTGTGCAGATTTTTGTATTTATATGGGGTAAAAGGAAAAAGTTTCTTTATCAGTATCTGGAGAGTTTATTGACAGGTCATATGTGAGGATCATTTATCAGTTATAGCACAAGAAGAGCATTAATATGTTTGACTTGTAAATCAGAAGTAGAAAGCATTAAAGATGTGAAAGGCTTTATTTCAAATTATTTCTACTCCATCTGCCCTCTGTTTTGAGGTTTAAGAGATTATGTACAATGCAAAGACAATGTGCCGTTGATGGCCACAGAGGAGAGAACAAAGGAAAGGTAAGGAATGACTGTAAATATGCTACTGTAAGAAGGGCAAAATCCCATGAATGCCACATACACTGACACACAGTGTACTGCACATGTAGTCCAAAAACAGTGATGCTCAAAGAGCAATTCAAAAGATAAAAAACCCATCCCTGTTCCAAATCGTTATATTCAGAGAAGAAATGTATAAAATTCATAACATTTATAAAATTTATAAAATGTGCTTTCCAATTCAATACTCTGTTGGCATTTTTCCCATCTCTTTATAATTCAGGCAGCATTTGTTTTCTTTCTAATAAAATGAAAGTCCATGGAAACCAGAAATATCATTGTGTCAGACTAAAAATTGTTGAATAAAAGAGTGTGTGCCTTTCATAAGATAACCACAAATGAATCAGCTAACAGCAGGTGAGACTTAAACTGCCATAAATTAATCTCCTAAGATTTTCCCTATTTTTAATATTTGGGATAATATTTTTCTTCTTGTTTTCAATAGAATACTTGTTTCATACAGAACATGATGCATTATGCATGCTGCATTTCCAGTCATACACTAATTATAATCACCATGTGATTAGAGTGCATGGCTTGTTAGGCTCTTGTGAGGATAGGGGAAAGAAAACAAACTGTTATAACAAACAATTTAGAAGTCTAATAGGACTAGCTCTCTAGGTAGGAATAATTTTCTGCTCAATACACAGTTAGAACACATATGCAAAGAAGGGATAGTGGAAAAAAAATAAGTCTGACAATTCCAGGGTTTAGTTCCCCACTTTTTCATTCATGCTGCTTCTCTGTGGAAAAGCGCTCTTTAGGAACCTGAAAAGGAAAGACTTTATTACCAGTGTTCTGAAAGCAGCTCATCATTGCTTTGCAGGGCTAACTACCTTTAGCAGTAGTTACAAAACAATGATAGATCACTTAGGAAAATATTTGGAGTATTTACATTTGCACTTAACAGATGAATGACACGAAAGAATTCTCCAGGAATGGATATGGCTATGCTAGTGACTTCCTATAAGTTGTTTAAACCACATTAAAAGTGGCTTCAGACTGAAGATGGGTGATGTAAATAAGACAAAGAAACATTAGAAATGGAATGTAATAACTTGAATAGAACTATAGTTATTCTACTGAACAACAGTTGCCGGTAGCATCAGATTATTTTGTTTAAGGAATCTCACATTTTACATTTTCTGAAAATCTCTGTGCTTTCAGACTTTCATGGTGCGTATGGAGTCCCATCAGATATACACAAATACCCACCCATGAAATCAGTTCCCTAACATGGAAAATGTTAAAAACTTGTTCTTATGCTCTACTGACAGCCCCCAGATATTTTAAAGCTGTTCTTTTAGGGAAGTGGGCTAGCCACACATCCAGATTCACACTGAATTGGAAAAACAGGATTCTTGGCAGCACCCCTAGGACCATGTTGGGCAATGAAATCTTCAGCTCGGCTGTGACTTGGAGGCAAGCACATCAATTACTGGGTCGCCAGCACCACCTCCTGTACTGTCTGGTCTTGCTTTGAAGAGGTCTCCTCTCCAATGCCTGGTATTGCTCACCTTATGAAATCTGACAGGATCACAGCCTAAGACAGTGCAGCTACAGGCCTGTTTTGCATTAGTAAAATGGTGCAGTGGACATAAAGTTTCCAGCCTCAGTGGGGGATTTTCAAATGTAATTTGAACTTAGCTCTCAAGGAAAAATCAAGATGGATCAGAGTCAATTTTGTATTTTAACTTACATAATGCAAATAAGTGCTATTTCTAGGAGTAGGTGTGGTCTTCAAATACTATTAGAGAGTTTTCTTTTGAAAAACTTCACCTATATCAATGTTGTCCCATTAGGGCAAATAGGCAAATCTCTTGTACTACTGTCTGGTTATGACTTTGCTGAATTAACTCCATTCCTTGCTGTTCTTTTGATTCAAATTTCTCTTGAGATAGCATCTAATCTCAAAGCTGATTGTCTAAGACAATGAAACTTCCCAAATTCATCTTTTCTGTGACCTACCATTGCTAAGCAAACAATTTTGTTAGTGTTCATGTCTCATCAGAGAGTACAGTCTTTTAAACAATAATATTATGTTGTCTAGAAGAATGTAAACTAATGCATGTGGATTATTGTGGGCCATTTGATCCACGAAAAGCTGAAGAAGAAACATTTTAAAATATTAAATTCCATTTGCACTGATGACTCAGTATCAGTGTACATATTTCAACAGCCAGTATGGTGCACTGCTAATGATTGCAATACCTCTTTTGGAGTGCTAAGCTTTGATTTTGAAAGATGCAAGGCCTAAAAGATTAAATTCATAAGCTATATTGATATTTCTCCTTTGCTAGTTAGTAAGCTCACAAAGTCCTTCGTTGCTGGTCATGGTAGTACAGAGATTTTTGTCAGAAGCCTGTGAAATACACAAAATTAGAAGGTCAAACAGTATGTTTTTGTCACAGATGCATGTTTAAGATGTATAAAGGCACATATGATAGATGTACATTTGCAAAAAGGATGTGTTTAAAACAGAAGAAAATGGAACTCTGTTCTTAGTAGCTGCAGTTTCACTCTACATTCTCATTGACACTGAGATGCTCTGCTGCTCAGTCAATCCAGAGGTTGTGAGACATGCCTTCAGTTTGAATTTCTAGGAGTAGTACTTCAGTGTGACAAGTCTACTGCATAGAATAATATATTTTTATCAATTTTCTGAACACTGTTAGGTAAGCATACATTAAAAATGTCTTATTAAGTACAAGTACTGAAAGTGACAGCTCTAGGTCAATACTGAGGGAAGGGGGAATGTTACCTGCCTTAGTTGTCATACTGTGGGAGCAAATAGCAGGCGGAGCATCTCTAAAAATGGTCCTTTTGTATTCTATTTGTTTTTCTATGATTATAGAGAATTATGGAAGAACTGCCATGCTATTTCTCCTTTGCTATAATTTTAGGTTCTTTATTCTCTAGCCTGCATTTAGCTAATTTTCTATGCTCTGTTCGATGTTGTGTTTCCCTACTTCACCTGTCAGATCTAGATACTTGTCTATTTACTGCAAATGTTCACTAATATGAATCCAAATATTCTAGGTGCTATCATGGCTCCTGCAGGAAGCAGAATAGGTAATAAGAGACATTATATTTGGTACTAAATTTCATCTTTATTTTGCCGTTCTAGACACTCACAGATTTTTGCAAAAAAATAGGATTAATGTGTAGTTTTCTAGACCTCTTGTCAATAAAGTTATTGTTTCACCAGGAGCACAGCAGAATTCCCAAACCAGACACTGTGCAGTGATTGGTTTCTTCTCTGGTTTCTAGTTAGCTCCTATCTGATTTTTTTTCCTTTTTCCTATTTTTTTCCTGGTATCATTCTCTGCAGGTGTATAGGGCATTAAAATATGGGTCGTCTCCATATCTAGCTCCCGAGTGCATCTTCCTGTCCATTAGAGAGTGATCGTGTCAGCGCATCTCTGACTGCCAGCAGAGTCCAACATATGCACAGTTTTATAGTCTTAAATATTTGTGAAATATTGAGGCCTGTTAAATATCTGTCTGATGTCTGTCTGTGTCAAAAGAACTAGGCAAGTTTAATTCCCAGAAAACTTCAGTAACTTTGGTCAAGTTAGCACAAACTTAATTTAGCTAACACTGTGGTATTAAATACTCAAAATTTTCCTTCTATATTTTCAGGAATGACTCTAGAATTTTGCCATTTTGCCTCCTATCATGTTACAATAACTTCATAAACCCTACTATGAAGTGCTTATTTTCTCTCCATTTTCCTGGCCTCTCCTCCTCATTGACCTTTCATTGGAGTTTTCCACATCCTTCTTCAAACGTGGAGGACAAAACTAAGCATAAAGGTAGTCTGGTTTGCTAAATTGTATCAGGGGTATATCTTCCTCTGATTCTACCTGGTGTTTTTCAGTTCAGTTTATGCTTGTGTGTGCTATTTTGAGCTGTCTTTGCTGCAGATTAGCTGACGCTTGTACTGATGTAATTATCCACAGTGACCCATATGTCACTGCTTTCTAAGCATCTGACACTGTCCTGCATGACTCCCTTGTCTCTAAACTAAGGCGACAGGGATTTGATAGATTGACCAGTCAGTCGATGTGGAACTGGCTGCTGGGTGGCCGTGCCCAAGGAGCTGTGGCTGCCAGCACGGTGTCCAAGTGGGGACCAGTGACCAGTGCTGTTCATCAGCAGTTGTTACTGGCGCTGGTCACATTTAACCTCCTTTTCAAGAAAACTGGAGAGAGATGTACAGAGGCATGTATGGGACAAGGGGGGATGACTTTGAACTGAAAGAAAGTAGCTTTTCATCAGATATTAGGAAGAAATTTTGAGGGCGGTGAGGTGCTAGAACAGGTTGCCCAGACAAGTTGCGGATGACCCATCTGTGGAGGGGTTCAAGGCCAGTTTGAATGTAGCCCTGAGGAAATTGGGGTAGTGAAAGGGGTTTGTGCTCATGGCTGGGGGTTGGAATTATATGCTTTTTAAGGTCCCCGAAATATAATAATAAAGCCATGTGCATTGCTAACTATTGTGTGTCAATGGAACCTGAATAATTATAATATTGTGTGACACAGTGAAGCTAATAGATTTAATGACTATATTCTTGAAACAAATACAAAATGTGTATGTCAATAATTAGCTAGAAAATAAAGATGTTGACTTTGGTCAAGTTTCAACAGTGTTAAAATAACAAAAGTGAGGAATGTGATTAATATAAAATTTATGAATAGAAACAATTCATTACATGCATTTGTATTTAATGTTTACATGCATGATACATAACGACAAACTTCCCACATGTGACAACAGAGGTGATTCCAATTATTAAAAATCCTTCAACTGATGAAAGAATGAATTTTAGATTTGATTAATACACACACAATATTCTCACCCAACTGGTCTGTTGTTCTTTTAATGCAAGAAACACAGCATCAATACTGTGTCTTATCTGTACTGTATCATTCATTTGTTAATCTCTATCAGTGTACTTTTGCCATTCTCTCTCTTCCAAGTAAACTTGTCCAGACTACTTCTTCTTCCTTTGTTCAGAATGTTAAAAGCTCAGGAATATGTGCACATCCAGGTATGCCTGGATGTTTAAGGGCTTTTCAGACAGGTACTGTCCTCTAAGTTTTCCTGGCTGGTGGTCACAGAATTAGCAACTTCTGGGGTCATTTGCTTAGACGTTAATTCAAGAACATCCAGTTAAGTTTGAAATTGGCATAGACATTCCATGTGTTAAGACAAAAAGCAATTAGAAGGAGCAGATATTTTATGTCTGATGTTAGTTCTACCATGTTATGTGAAATTCATAATTTTTTGAGCTTTGTCAGTTTATTTCCCTGAAGTTTTTGCTAAGGGTTTCAAAAGGGGAGGCGGGAGGGGAGGTTATTGCCCTGCAGTTTTCTTCACATTGGCTTAAGATCTTTTTCTCCCTTTTTGTTTTTTTCACCTAACTACTTTTATCCTTTGCTACTGCTGCAAGTCTTCAATATGCACTTTAAATCTCTTTTCCTTCTACAGTGCTCCTTTTGTTTTGTTATATATAATGGGTCAAAATGATCTTGGGCACAGAGCCACGGTATTAAACTAGGAATTAATATGGACCAGTACTCTTAGACTGAAAAAATGCTTGCGGTCATTTGAACATCAAAAATAANATATTTCTAAATTCTTTGCAAATGAAAGAGACAGGATTGTTGTTTAAGGGAGTTTCAGCTGAGCACAGAAACAGACAATGCAATCAATCAAAAAAAGATTTATTCAAGAGTCATAAATTAGGCTCTACCTTAGATTCCTTCTGTCTCCCTTTCTTATATATCATCTCTTGTCCTGACATTGAGTCTGAGGTATTTCCTCCAGCCAGTAAAGAAAGATTTTCCAAACACAGGAGTCCAATTAGGAAAAATGTTCCCCTGCCTTTCAGCATTGCATTATCTGAGCCAGTTCCCTCCAGAGCACCATCTACAATGGAGGCATTTATAACTGAAAGTAACTCAGTAGGAAGGGGTACTCACTTATTGTATGAAAAATTGAAAACTACAGACTGAAAACAGGCACAGCTTGAGTGCTGCAGTATACCTGCTTTGTGTCTGTTTTATGACTGAGGCAGTATTCAGCAATTGTGAGGGAAAGACATGGTAAAGATGGCCTGAAAAGTTTGATAAAAAGTAAGAAAAGTGGTTCCAGACCAGCTGCTATGAGAAGGGTCCATAGTTACAAGTGCTCATTCCAATTTTCAGCAAGGAATTATTTCAGCAGCTTTTGTTTTAAGAACTCTCTTGGCTTTTGAAACTGCCTCCTTCACTGGCAATTCCAGTTCCTGCAACAGCCCCTGTCCTGTGAGTTAGCTGGCATCTCCTCATCTGTAAGGGAAAGATTTAAAAAATAACAAACTTGAGCCTCTTTTTCTCCATTGTCAAGGTTTTGTCAACAATCACAAGAGGTAGAAACATTCTCAATTGCTAGTTCATCATGCTGTGATGAATGGGTCTCTTAGCTGTGCTGGCACAATGGTCTGTGCACTCACAGTCAGCTTGCAGTGAACTGATTTGGCTCTGAAACCCTTTTCTCTCTCTCCCTCTACTCTTCCCCCCAAGTATACTTTAAGCCAGAGCAATTGCCCAGATTTGCTCTCAGCAGAGGCATTAAAGTGTTTTTGCTGTAAGAACTGAAAGGCTAATATGGTGCACAGAGAGGAGTGGGTAACATCAGAGGAGCCTCTGTTGAAACAGCCCGAAGAACTGGTGCTTTATTGATGTCAGCAAGGGCTGGAAACACAGACTCCATGTATCTTAATTATATTACATATAATTTAAGCATATGTTGGGTGTTAGTGGGTGCTGGAGAGATATCACTGCGTATTTACTCTGTTTCAGAGGCAGGTTTCTACAGTATGGTTGCTCCTGAATGCCTTATATGTCCTTCTTTAAACATGCTACTTCTGCCTAATTATCAGTTAAAACAGCCAGGCAAGATCTAACTGTTATTTCCTTTCAATTTGTCTGTGCTATTGGTATTCTCCAGCTTTTCCATCATGGTGAGTTCATTTGTTTTCCTTGTGACAGCTGATGTCAAGCTGATCTGTATTTATCATCTCACCTTCAATATTTACTGGGATGTGCCACAATTAGAGCAGCTGACATTTCACTGTAGGCAGAACCAGGATTATATTGTGTGTGTTCTCTGTGGGTCACTCATCTGGCTACCTTTTGCAAACACACAGTTATTTAGATTCATTGTTAAGCAGTTCTATGTTTGTTTACAAAATATGCCACTCATTTTGGATCCTGGGTTGGGTTCCTGCTTCTCTGTATCTCAAGTTTATGTTCGTTGGGGCTACAGGGGGAAGTTAGAGTGGTCAAGAGGATGGAAATCTGAATCAGAAACTTAGAATGACTAAGGTAATTTCTGACTCATCAAAATGTGATTTTGAATTGTCTCTGAATCAGTGAGAGGTTGATGGTTGTAAAAGTGTCTGAAAAATACATCCCTGAGCTAAGCAGACCCCAAATATATGAGTACAGAGGCTGGATGTTGAGGGCAGAGCAGGGGAGGAGTATATCAACAAACTGTGGTTCAGGGAAGAAAAAATGGCTTGTAAAAAGACAAAATAAATGAAGATTCAAATCTGGTTTTATTTCACAGAAATGACTTACAAGTGATTTCTATCACTTCAGGGTAAGAATTTGATTATTTTGAAGACTAATTTAAATGAAATATTGCTGGCCTGTGATCTGGAGAAGGAGAACAAAACCAAAAATCATATATATGTGAATTTCAAGTATCTTTGGACAACCATCTGAACTCAAAGTTCACCTAAAATTTTAGTCTTGACCTTTCATTGGTTTAAAAGGATTGTCATTGTATTTGAAAGATTGTCAGACCCACTGACAATGTCAACTCACTGTCCAGTTACATTGTGTCACATGGAATTTTCTGCCATCAGACATGATAGATAGAGCTATGCCATGTCAGTGCCTGATGGGAGCTGGCAGAATGTGGGACAGAAATAAGAAAAATACTTAGCATCTTTGTGAATCTAGTAAAAATCAAGATACAGATGCTTAAGGTTCTTACATGAAATATTCTGGTGGAGAAAGCCAGTCTCTTTCCATGTTTCATTTCTTTACAATATGTGGGAGGAAAAAACAAACCTTGGCTTTGTTTGAACTGCTACACTGGTTATCTAATTATGATTTAATGAGGTGGTAGGGAATCAGCTGACATCTCGGTGGCTAATGAAGTGGCAGTCAACAAAGTCTCCTGCTCAGTAGGTTCGAGAATGGAGACCACAACCTCTACTATCAAAAACTGCTTACAGTAATGACTTCAGCATTCAAGCTGCAATACTCTGGATGCTCTGCACACCTTGCAGTTGCTTTTCTTAATTTAGCTTGGCTAAGCACTTAGTCACAATTTCTTCCTTGATTGTCTCTCCATAGTGTTTGTAACATCTCATCTTCCTTGAAAACATAAAAAGACTCCAAATTTTGCTTCAGGCTTTTTTCATATAAAGTTGTGTTCCCTGCATCAAATGGGTCAAGGCAAGTATTTAGTCTCTGTATATACTGTGCAGGAAGGATAAAAGTCACACATGAATCTCTTTATGTATATGGGCAACATCTTTCAAGAAGCAGGCTAAAATCTTGAACTCTGTCTGAGTTAGACACCAATATTTGCTCTATGAAATTATATCTCCAGTTTGCTCTGAAAAGGGAAAATTCAGGTCCAAATCAAAAATGCTGCAAAGCTATTGCTGGCCACATCTTGGGAGAAGTTAGGAATAGACAATGTAGTCAATGGTTGGATATAACACTGCTCATTTTCATCTGTCTCCTAACATTTAGAATTCTGTGCAGGTTTTATTTTTTATTTTTATTTTTATTTTCCTTTTTAAGCAAGTAATGGCAAACAAGCCATTAATAGTGAGAAAAAAATATCGTCTGTTGGATTGTTAGAATATTTCTCATATCACGGTATGGCCTGGGGGGAAGGGAGAAAACACCACAATTATGCACACAAGTACTTCACATCTGCAGCAGAATCAGCAAATTTAAAATGAGTACAGGTTGAGAAAAACTGCTCCAAATTTAACTTAATTATCATAATTCACTGCTTTGTTTGTGTTTTGTGCTTAATGTGACATGCAAAGGCTTGTTAAATGACAAAGAAACACAGGTAAACTGGAAGGTGCATTGTGCCATTGTGGAACAGAGCAAGTTAAGAATGCATTCTTCAAATACTTCACAAAGAGGTTAGATAAACTGGAGTATCCAAGGTTGCTTAATTAAATTACATTCTCACTGCACATAGACTCAACCTTAACCTCAACATCTCACTTTATTTCCTCTAAAGGGGGCAGGAAGACTTCAGAGGGTTCAAATGGACTTAAACTCCAGTTTTGGTCATAAGCTCAACTTTAAGGGCAAACATCATTCATTAAGTCTTCTCATGCTTTTTTAACCTAAACCAAGAAATAAATTCCTGCATTCCCAGTGCACATGTTTAATAGACTTCTAATTAATCATCTTCAGCATATAACTCCTTGTACCTTTTAGCTTTTTATTCTGCTGGCTTTGCTAGTTGTCTTGTTAAGTTTACAACTCCAACAATCAACAAAAATTGGTTTTGTTTTCTGACTATTTCAGATTTATTGGTACATGTTCAGAAAATGAGAATTTTATTCCTCAAGAAGAAGTAGGATCTCAAGAATTGGTTCATTATTATCAAGACAAAACCTAGATTTCTTGTGAAAATTAACCATTCCATGATTGCCAAGGTGCTAATGCTTAGCAGTATTCTGAAAATATATTGGAGACTCCAAACAGTTACATGGTCTAAAGATATTCACAAGGCAAGGTTTCTCAGAAGTATTATCTTGTCTTAAGTCAGCTGATTTATTTATAGTAGCACTCATCATTACAGCATCACTGTTCCCGGGCCACTACCTCAACCCTATCTTAAAATTCTCACTGGATAATCCTTGTCCCTGTGCAGGCAAGTGCCCATCCTGGCCATTCTGGCCTGTTTATCCTTATCACACCCCAGCTGTGTGAGCCATCCCACTTTTAGTCTGTGATCCTAATGAGCCAAGCAGATCTCTGATTCCTCCTGTTCACTCACCATTCTGTGAGTGCATTATTGTACAAGCACTTCAGATGGTGATTTCCCAGGGAAAGTGAGCACAGGCATCAGGCCCTTATTTGTGTGCATGCTTTTAAGGATGACCTTCTTTCAGCCCTGATTTCTTCATTATGAGGTCTCTTTTGTCTACAGCACCTTGCACGCTATGCAATCTATGTATTTTCCTGTGTGTTTTTATTGAATTCTCTTATGAATCCTGGTCATTGTGGGTGAAAACTGTCAGCAAGACTAAAATTGATATTTATTTATGCCATGCATAACTTGCAGTATTGGCAAAATATGTGTGTTTGAATTATTAGAAAAATAATATAGGATTTTAAAGACTAATAATGATCATCTTTCAAGGCTGTCTTGGATATTTTAAGAAAGCTCTGTGTTACTTTACACTGCTTGATCCAAGAGCACTTGAGAAAGACCAATATTTTTAAATAGGAAAATCTAAAATAACTTATTCCATGTAAACTTATAGAGAAAAAGAGTTATTTTATGCTCGATTCAAGTAATCATTTAGCTTAATTTAATTTTCATATTGCATCTTAATTCAGAGAATTTATGTCTGTCTCACGTCTACATTTGTGTGTCACACAGCTCACTACTTTTTAATTCATTACATGAGAGTTTTAAGATATTGGAAAATGATACTTTAAATCTTTGGGTTGTTATCTTAGATAGCATGTTTTTCCCTGCAGTTCAGGCATGGAGTGATCTGGAATTACAATAATTTAGACCTGCCTTCAAGGTATATATTATGGCTAGACATGCAAAAAATGCTATGCAATTCATCATAGCTGAATATGCATATTAGATATAAAACAATGTCCATTCAAAGAAGTTATCTTAGTTCCACATAATATACCTGTCAGCAGCACTGATGAAAGAGATAAGCCACTCCCTAGGTTTTTTATTTTTTTTCCTGTCCTGCCATTTATTAAAATACCCACTTGGCAGCTCCTGGATTTCTAGCTTTCAAGAAATTTTCTAAGACATATGATGGTTAATATCAGACACACAGTGAAGTGATAGTCTTTATCTGAAGAATATTCTATATGTACCTTTTCATTATGTATTCAGTACTCTGACAATAAAAAGGGAGACTGATGAAGTTTAATTCTATTGGGAGCATTTTTTGCCACACATTTTCCCACTTGCGCCATTCTGAAGCAGAATGCGTCATAAAAGATAGTGAAGATAATTTTATGAGAGCTGCTGAGAGTCTGAAAGAACATCAAAGTCTATTAAATATTTCCTTTCATACCTTCAATGCATATTTTACATATATATAACATTTGTATTGTTCTCTTGCAGCTAATGGGCATCTAACAGCTTAATTAAATCCCCAAATTACTGGGTTTTTAAACCAGGAAGCAGCAAACAAGAAAAGTATTTTCCGCAGAGCAGAGTGATGCTTCCAAGGATCCAGAAAAGTTTGCAATGGCAACTTTGGAGGGATGTTTTATTTATTTTCAAAAAGGCTCGACTGGTATGGTGTCTTGGCGATAAACCCTAGAGCAGGATATTTGCCAGCTAATTATTTTCTTTGTTCCCAAGAAAAAGAATAAAAATGCCCTTTTTCAGTGGTACATGAATTGCAGTATTTGACAGCATTGTTTTTAGAGTTTGACAAGAATCTAAGTAGTGATAAGGCCAGATACTGAGGAAGCTAAAGGCTGATCTGAGAGCTTACAGCTGCTTAAAAGGCAGTCACAAAGCTGACACAGTCATACTCCTCTCCCGTAGCACCAGATGACATAAAGGCACTTTGGGACATTTAGGTTGCCTTCCTGTGACAAAGAGGGCTACCATAGGTCACTTCCAACTAATGTTTCTGGCTTCTAAGAAAAAAAAAAGGATGATCCTAAATTAATGCTTACAAATTTTAATTAAATACAGTTTTACTTTCTTATATTTTATCAGATAGCTGTATTAAAAATCTGAGCTTTAACATATTGATGACAAGTTTCTTATCCTCTCAACATTCCACTTAGTAATGTCATAATATAAGGACAAAACTCATTTGTTGTCAGCTGCAGCTCTACAAATAGGAGGAAATAAATGTATTAGATTAAGAGATTCATAGATTATGATTCTGTAAAGGACAACTGTCAGCACCTACTCTAACCTCCTGACTGCGGGGTCTTTCCAAGTTATTACTTTTGTAACTAGACACATCATTTAGGGAAAAAACATTCCAAATGTGACATGACATTTTCAGTGAGTTTGTAAGCCTGGTAATTGCAACAGTGCCTATGTCTCTTCAGTCTTTGCATTTTCTCACTCATTATTTTTTCCAGACATTATCAACAGTGATGTGATGTTTCTTTTTACTGTTCATTTATAAAGATATCCATCAAGATAAATCTGAGAAGCTTTATAATACGTCCCTCAATAGAAAAATAATTATTTGATAATCATTCACTGCTCACATCTCTATGTAAACCTATCCACCAATTTTTTAAAATATTACTGTTTGCCTTTTAAATTTTTTTTACTTATTTAATGGATTCCTTTTCACATCTCAATTTAAAAAACAGCAATTAATTTTTCCATGTATCTTTTCCTCTTTTCTTTCTTTGATGAGGTTTCCCACAAATTTTATATGTGGAGATTTCTTCTTGATCTTTTTAAAGAACTGGGGACATTAGCTCAGGGTCAGCCATGAGCTCATCTTCTCATGTCTCCCCAAACTGATGAACATTGTTAAATCTGATGTCCTTTGAACACACATCAAACCTCAGACTAATTTTGTCTGAAACTTTTTCAATATATCTCGCTTTATCTAAAATAGATCATTCAAATTCTATTTCTACCAACAAAAAAGAGACCAATTCCTCCTTCTCCCCCAGTATTTAAAGAGAAGTTTGAAGGGAACGTAAAAAAATCAAGACAAATTTCACTAACGTTATGAGAAATGACGATACAGTTAGCTATGAACAAATTTAGTGAAAAACCAGCTTAACAAACTAGTTTCAGATAATTGTGTGAATAAGGTTCTTCTGCCTTCTTTGAAATAATATTTGACTTTCTCCTAAAACCCTGCTGCTAATTTCCATTTGAAACATATAATCTGGTTGTCTCCAGCTCTCTTTTCTTCACTGTAATGGAAAGTTTTCTGTTTATCACTCTACCTTCTGAGGTGTGTCCTAATCATGGGTTGTGCATGATGGTCCTGAAGGTAATACAGTTTGATGAAGTGGTGAAGTTTCCCCTTAAAGATGTCTTAAGTTATTTGGTGACAGAGATTTAGCTTGACATTTCCAAGAATTTTTTTTTTAATAGGGAAAAAGAGTATTTTCACCTATTCCTAATTTTTGCATAAATGTTTCAATATATTCCTTCTAGAAATACGAGGGGAAAAAATGCAGATAATGATCTCAACTGTACTGTGTAAAGCAAATAAATTAATGCAATTAGTGGTTTCATTCTGTGTTTGTATTCTTCAGCTAAGAACAGAGTGCACAGTTCTTATTGGTTAGTAACTAAAAATCATGCACAACTTTTTATTGTATGTTACTTTTTCTTGAAGTTTGAGACCTGTAATGAAGTGATTTAGAAAACAGTGTTTGAGGGAAGCATCATGTGCTCATTCTTTATTGCTGCATTGTATAATAACAGGTGGTTAATCATTAGTAGAGAGAGTAAAGGTCCCAATTTAGTGCCCGGGGGAGACATCTCCATTAATCGCTTGCCAATTGGAGGGGACACAATTGACTTTAACCTGCTGGCTATGGTCCACAGGAAAAGCTCTGACCCATTTAATCAGCCTGGAATGAGTTCCATAACCTTTCAAGTTGGATCATCGAATGTCAAGTTCTGTTGAAGGCTTTATTTAGTCAACCATGACTGGTAACCTCCTTATCTTCTCTTTTTTGTGTCAGAGGTACAATAGTTTTATCAACAAATGTGGAGTTATTTTGTTTTAAAGTCACTAGACTGTGTTCTGTCCAAATGCTTTAGAAAGATTTATCCTGACTCTGATGATATCATATGTTATGCACAGGAAAATGAAAAAGTGAAATTTTTAATTTCTTTCTTCTTCCTGTCATTTAATCTGTGACTAGTAACGATATTTAGAGAGTTTCAGTCCCCAGTACCTTCATCAGAGACCTGAGAAATATTAACAAAAGATCCACCTAGGCTTTGATATTCAACATATTTTCTCCTTTTTTTTCTATCAACCATTGTATATGTTATCAAGCTACCATGACTACTGCATCATTGTTAGGAATGGATAAATTCGAAAGTTCTAATAACACTGAATGATGCTGTGAATCAATATGTCTCTCTCATCAGTTGGATTTATTTCTTTTATTTCTGTCTGCTTGCTTCATCTCCCAATTCAGGTCCCCTAAATTATTTTTTTAAGTTTTATGAAATTATCTAGTAATATCTGCTGTTCTGGAAAGAGTAAATCAGAGTCTCTTTTAAGGGAAGTATTCACTTTGTATTTTGGTCTATTCAGAAGTAGAAAATCTAGTGAAACTGCAAAACAGTGCTAGTCTCAACAATAAAACCTCTGTGTTTATTCTGTCTGATGAAATGGCTATTTGACATCTACACCTACCTCATAAAATAGGACCAGACTGATGAGCTTAAGTTATTCAGTATTTCTCAGTTCTGTGAACATTTTGATGTTTACAGTTGTGTAGGCAGTTTTCTTTTTCTCTTTTGCTGTTTCCTCATTCTCCATTTTCGCTGGGAAGGAATGCTTTATGTTTTCAACCTTTTAATTTTACAAATTGGTCTTTAAAATGCCTAGCTGCCTGGATGATAATAACAGGGAAATCATTTGGGAATAACAGGGAAAAAATGTAGGTGCATTCACGAACCTGGCAAAGGGAGTGCAAGGAATAAACTGTACATTTAATTAATGGCATTTCATTTCATTTTCGAAGTTAGATTCAGCATCAGACTGTCATTAGGACTAAAAGGATGTATTTAAGAAACAGTATTGCATTTCCTTTAAAAGATCCTTACGAGTTTTGAAAAATAACAGCCTACAAATCTATTAATGATAATGAGTATGCAAAATGTTCCATAGAAAAAAAAGATCTGACAAGCATGAATGGTGACAGATGATGACAAGAATTTTCAAAAATTTATGATCATTACAATGTGAAAAGTAATTATAAATAATAAAAATCTGTTTCAATAATTAGCTGTAATGAATGCTCATAGCAAGGTAAATGAACTGGAACAATTTAAGGCAATAACACACGATTTGCATTTTATACTTTGTCACAACATTTTATCATCAGCAGTCCAGTCTTATATTACAATTTTCAACATTTAGCCATGCACCTCATGTTCCAGTCTTTGGCTAAGCTGTGATCTGTACATAAACACAAGATGGTAATAAGAATTAATTACTTTAGTAAGGCAAGATTTGTTACATTTAAAATAAATACTTTCATGTGAGTGCTGGTTTTGTACATACGCTAATAAATCTGTATTTTAGGATTTCTCTATATGATAAGAGAACATTTGCAGTGTGGGAAATACTGTGTCTAAGGTGTCAGTGTTTATTTTGCATAAACTAGCATACATCTGTGATGGTCTTGTGAAATTTTCTATGTGTGTTCATTCATGTTGTTTATCCCAAAAGGAAAACATCTTTGGAACAGCCAGGTCCCATTTCTCTGAAACCATGTCTTAACATGTGAAAATGTGCAAGTGCTCAGGGAACCCAGAGCCAGGAGACAGATTTGGAACTACTGTAAAGTTTGTAGATCTGTCTCTTTCAAATTATTCCCAGCAGTGAGCCATGAATTTCAGGGTGATAAAAGTTACAATTGACTGACTCTCATTGTTGGAGCAGAGCAGTCACTCCTGGGTGGATTGTCATCACTACTGTTCAAGGTCACTTTTTTTCATTACAGTAAACCTTTCCAAAGGGCTGTAATTCATCATTCCTTGGACATGTGATGTATCAGATCTAGGGGTATCTCCATGATTTACTTCAGTTCCAAGTCTTCACTTGTACCATCATTCTTGCCAAGAGACAAAATTGGAGAGCTTGTTGAAGCCCAAGAGACAATTTGGATCTCCTTTTGCTGTTATGCTATTTTAAGAAAATTATTTTGAAATAATTGAACTGGTAATACTTCTTAGCCTTGGCTAATTGCTGGTTTGCCAAAAATTGCAAAGCCAAACTATTTTTCTGAAAAGTTTATTTCTAGCTCCCTGCTATGAATCTAGTTGCTGCCAGTTTTGTCCTTAAGTTTCTGAGTTTTGCTGCACTTTGCTCTAATACTTATGCTCTCTTATTCCTGAAGCGATTTATGGCAGTCAACAAGTATAATTTCTAAATAAAATTGACCCAACTTATGTTGAATTCTGCAGAAGTCTGTCTGCTAGCTATGATGAGAACTTAATAAGGACTTCCAGAAACATGTGGCAAATAACTCTGCTTCTTAGCCTCTGATAGGACACAGAAGCTGTCCTGGAAGCTGCACTCTAGTTTGTTTTTTATCTGTCTGTGCTTTCAACAAATAGTCTGAAGCTAAGGGAAGAATTTCTCAGCTTGCATTTTATAAGATGTCTTTGGAGCAAACACCTCCTCCAAAGACATAAGAATAATTAAAAATTTTATTTTATTTGAAGTATAAATAATAGACTTCATTTGATATCAGAGAATTAATAGATTGTATCATATAAGCTTTGGGAGGCTAGTATCATTACATTTGGTGCAATCTTTTTTTTTTTTCTATTATCTGAATCATGTGTTGGAGGCTATATTTTCATACCAAAGAAGTATAGGCTGATCCTTCCCTTAGACCACTTTTACACTCCATTGAAAAAAGTTTTCCAGGTATACTGACCTGAGAAGGTTGTGCCATACGAATGAAACCTCAGGTAGAGACCTGAAGAAACTCATTCAAAACATCTGGGAGTCAGAGTCATTTGCTGTGGGTTTGGAATTTTTTTTGTTACAGAAGTGTTTGGACAGTAGTACAGGCCCAAAGGGACGGGTTTTAATTACTTGTTACTGTTTCTTCTTAGTCTACTTCAAACGGAGTGAAGTGTAATAGTGTGCCCTTCTAGCCCTTGCTCTGCATGAGGGGCTTTTTTTTTCCCTCTCAACTCTGAACAATTTGTTTTTCTGGGTCAAATGAATTTCTAGATAGACCAAATACTTTCATGTATGACAAGGACAGTAGGACATCAAAACATATATACCCCAGGGAATGGCTTTAAACTTCTTCTGATAATACTCTTCCTGACATGTTCAATGCATCCATCACATCAAAGCTTTAACTTTTTTTTTTTTTAAGAAACTGCTTAAGTATGTTTTTCTTAGAGAATGCATGGAAGTTGTTTAAATAATAATAATAATAAAAAGAATTATACACTTTCAGAACAGGAATCTGCTTGAGCAGATACATCTGCTATTTTTTTTCCAATGCCCCAGGAATGGAAGTTTGTTGTAGACAATGGTAATTTAATGTGAAAGCCTACAGAATGCTTAAGCATTTAAAACCAGTGGCTATAAATATATTAGAAACATTAAACTTATCTGGGCCTGGAATCCATCCTGGATTAAAGCATGCAAGAACCTGGAACAAGTTTATCCACACCTAAGCTTTGAAGTGGTGCTTACTCGGGTGTCCTATCTCTGCTGAGCCTGACGTAGCCACACTTCTCCCTTCTCATAGCTTTAATTTGAAGTAGAAATCCTTGCTTATGATGACTAGAGTTTATACATATATACTGCTCAAACTGAGAACAAGGATTGCAGATAAAGGAGTAATTACTTTATAAGGAAACTTATAACTTCCTCAGGATTGCCCTTTTTATACTGAGTTGCCACACACCTAGTTTTGCAAACTGGCAAATAACCAGTGAACCCACTGAGAAGCTATTGCACAGGAGCAGAAACTCTGTAATGTGTTTAAGCGCTTGCAAAAGCAAATGCATGGGGAAAATTTTTACATGGAATAATGTAAACATGTTTTTTTTTCCCTGATTTTCAATATTTTAAAAATTACCAGGCTCATCTTTGTATTGTCTTATTTTAATGAGTTACTTACACTGTTTTTTATTTTGTTCTCTTACACCTCTGATGCCTTTTATTGTAACTGCACGTAACTGTTAAGAGAGGAACAAATAAAGATTTTAGTGAAGTTTGTAAAGATTTGGTGGAAATGGTCCCCTCTGTTCCCCAGGTGAGAATCAACCCTGCCTGCAAGAAAGTCAGTATTGGCAGCTCAGCTTGTTCAGTTGAGTCACACGGCCATTTCCATTGGAGGTGTTTAGCACAAGCCCTTGAGCTTCTTCAGACATGACAGGAATGCTGCCTGCTCCGAGGAGCAGTAGGACCTGTACCACAGCTCTGACCTCAGAACCAGGGCAGGCATCTTCCCATTCAGGAATGCGGGCCTTTCTTTCTGTGCACATTGGGATCCCTCAGGTTCTGCTTCACTGAGCACCCAGCCGGAGTGGAGAAGCAGGTTGTCTTGCCTCTCACGGGAGGGATTGCATGACCTTTGTGAGAAGCAGCTGCTGCTGGATCCCAGTCCCTGCCAAGTTCAGCAGTAGCTCCTAATTCGGGACTGAGAATTGCACACCCACTCTTTCCCATGCTCCATGCTGAACACGGTCAGGGGTGCATTGCTTGGTAGAGAAGAGGCCAAGACACATTGCAAATAATGGTTTTCTCTGCAGGTTTTCCACAGTATTGATTACAAGTGACCAGTGACTGTGATGAAATTAGAAAAGTTAAGTTCAATGTTATAAATAAGTTCTCTCTCTTGAGTAATTTATGGGTAGAACACTTGTTACATGGTTACTCACGAATGTCTGCATTGAATCCATGCCACAATATTTGCAACCCATTTTTGAATAGTTGAATATAATAGGATTTTAATAGCTTAGTCTAGATTCAGAAATGCAGATTGTAGTCCTCTTCAGTCTAATGCATTTAAGTTGCTGCCATTTCTCTTTACACTACAGATTTGTGTTACTTAGATGTACAACAATATTGAAGCTAGAGAAATTTTGTGTTTAGAGCAGACATGCAACTTGAATAAACCAAGGAGTTTTGTGACATTTATCTCTGTGATGTTTTGTTGTACCTACCATCTTTTTGTTTTGTTTTGTTTTAGCTTTGTGACTGATCTGAAAAGGCATACAAACTTCACAAGATACTTTAAATGCAAACTATCAATTTAGATGCAGTCCTTAGTTCTACATGATGACTGTGTGGTTTGTACAATTATTTGTGCTTCTGTCACATCTCTTTTTCAGTAATGTTCCATATACTATGTTGTGAAGGTGATGGGGAAAGATTGGTACTTTGATGCACATTATAACATTACCTTATGTTGTGCAACTGCTTTACAAAAGCTGAAATATTAAGACTCGCAGTCTCAAATCTTACCTAGCTGATAGACACGATATTTTTTATCTTATTGAAATTTTTTGACACAAGATTTAAAGCTTTCTTTAATCAGTTTAAGTGAAATAGCAGCTATTCAAACTGCTTGGTGTTAAGAAAGGCAGGAAGGAGATGATGAGAACTGACTCAGCACCAGCAGTCTGTCTAGGACAGTATATAAAACAGCAACTTACTGTCACTCACTTTTTAAAGGGAGAATTCTGAGTCCCTGCAGGCCAATGTGGGATTTACTGCCTCCTGCACAGGAAAGGAAAATCATCTGCTTCTTGCAGGATTGTGATTCATGCTGACTGTATTGGCTTTGGTGGTAACTGCTGAAAGGCAATACTTTTCCTCTGTAGCTGGCAGGAGCTCCCACCTTCCTCTTCTTGTGTTAAAAGTTTAATTTTTTATTTCTGTGAATTAAGATCCTTTTGGATGCCTAATCATTGCTTCTGCCTGCGCTGACATGACTAAAATCTTTTCTGATGATAAAGAGCTTACAGCTCCCAGACAACATAATATTGACCCAAATCATAAATTTGCAGAGATTGAGTGAGAAAAAGAAGTAAATAAATATTGTAGCCACTATCAAATGCCTCTTTACAATGCTGTTGATAGCAAATCTGTAGAAAAAGTGTGTGGCATTCCTTTTTAATATGACAAAGTAATTTAAATATGGAGCAGTAAGATTCATTTTACCATAGATGATCACATCTCATCTCATTATGTGCCTTTTATAAGACACCTGGCTGTTGAAACCAGCCTGGTCATAAGTACGTTCTGCAAAACTTTCTGGTAATTGACTCATCTTTTCAAAATGTCAAACAGTGCTTTCTCTCTCTTCTGCCTTAGACCTACATAAACATTTCAGAATGGATATAGCTTCTCCTTCCCGTGCACAAAAGATGAAAAGACATAAGAGAGGAGGAAAAAATGAAATATATACTGTTAATGCTATACTTCATGAAACACTGGAAATTTATTTGACACTGAGGCAGACTCTGTGAGCTCACAAGTTGAGTCCTTATTCCTGCAGGCCTGGAGCCCGTGGGCTCTGTGAGAGGTTGGAGTCTGACTGCACACCACAGTTTTCATGGGACTTTCTGTTCCCTTCGTGTTATTCATTGCTACATCTATGGGAAGCCAAAGAGATCCAGAATCCCATTGGCACAACAGTACAGTATTTTCTAGTTTAACCTGTGCTTTAATTCGCATAGCACCTCGTTAGTCAGGCTTTATGGGTGTAATCCAGAGCCCACTGATCTCTGTCGAAAACTGCCCACCAGTTCCACTGGGCTTTTGATCACTGCCTGCACATGTGATGCTAATTTCAACTCTAAATTTGTGAAAACCAAGTTTGTGACCAGGCTGATTTTTCAAGGTTTTACATAACCGAAAGTTAAGTAACAAACATGTTTCCCGTGTGTATCTGAGACAAAATCCTGCCAAATCCAGAAGAAAGTGGGAAGAAAAGCAGGAAAAACAGAATGGGAATCTTCCTCCTGCCCTGCCTCACTTTTGGGGCTGGAGGACCACTGTGCCATGGAGGTTCACAGACTTAGCTTCAACACCTGGCTCTGTTTTCTAGCTCCAAACTTCGCCTGGACTCAGAAGTGTTTTTCCTCAGAACCATGGGTGCCTCCCACAGAGAGCTGAAGGGGATGGAAAGCTTAAGCAGTCCCACAGGGAACTTAAATCGTAATTCAGGAGTAAAAAAAATTGATTCTTTGCAGCTGTGGAATAATTTTCTCTCCTGAACTGAGGGAAGAAAAGCTCAAGGAGTTCCAATATATTTCTAGGAGCCAAAGTTTTCATTGTACTTGGAAATTTTTATTTGATCAGCAGCCTTGAGATATGAAGAGGATTATTCACCTCCCTTCCTTGTTTTGAGAAATAGCATAAATAATCCATTTAGCAATAATGCTGTACCTCCCAGTGTGCTTGTTTATCATTAGACTTTTCCAGCTTTCAGTGGACTAGTGCACTCTAATTCCTGGCTGATTTATGATGCAAATGTCAGACAGGAACTCTGTCCCTCTGTTTACAAGCCAAACCTCTTTATTTTGTCATTGGATTTGAATTATACAATTTTGGAATCATTGGGAAATATTTAAAAATACTAAAATTCTCTTGACATTTAAAAACTGGTTGTAGGTTTACTCCAATCAGAAAGTTAACTGTAAGTCCATAGGAATGCCATTCATGAATTGTTATTTTCACTGAATTTTCTCTAAGGATCATCCTGTGGGTTTTTGGCATACATTTCAAACATACAGCCATTCTTTCCTCACTCCGTAATGTCTTTTCACTTATTTTGTTCATATGTTGTATCTTTCTTGAGAAGAATCTGTGAATTTTCTAAGGGTCCTTTGTAGGTAACAAAGCCCTCTTACAGGAACAAGTACTTTGAAACAAGGAACCCAAGTGGAAAAGACTGCAGGAACCAGAAGAAAAAAGCTTGTCTTCATCAATAAGACCTACATGAATAAGTATGGAATGAACTTGTCCCAAAAACTTTCACATGCTGCTCAGTAGTCCATCTCACCTTATCAAAATTAATATGTCAGACTCTGAACATATTAAAAATTAACAGATAAGGTTTTGAATGCAATTATTGCTGGGGTTTCAAAAGCAACTGTGATTTTTTAGGACTACAGTGAAATGCAGGGTTGTAGTACAGCATGACAGTTGAAGAGGAGGTACCTTGGAAGAGGTTTATTGTCTTGAATGATTGAACCAAGCAATTTAGTTTAAACTACTGCTTGCTATTGTTTAAAACTCCTATGGAAATTCAATATTTTTTTTAAAGAAAGATATGAAGTAGGGTTATATTGTTTCTATATTGACGCTGAGGTATGACCTCTTCCACAATTATTGTCCCAGGCCGTAAGAGACCAATAAATATCCTCTAAAGGTAGATGGCTTTTAGATAAGATCTAAAGAAATTATGTAAGATTTTAAAAATGTACCCGGCAGTGAGAACTATGAGAAACTAGACCTACTGAGTTCAGTAGTGACAGTTAAATAGGACTCTCATTATAATTGGGGTAGGGATATCTGCATTCCAAGTCCAAGTGCTCCTAGTCCAGGTGCGTAGAAAAAATCACATTGCAGGAGATGGATCTGTGCATCTTATCTGCAGTGTTAATGCAGGAGATAAAGTTGTACAGCTTCTCCAGTAAAGGAGATCAGAAGCTTGATAGAAGGAACTGTATCGTCTAACAATAAAGATGGAAAGAAATGGATTATTGAAAAGAATATTGTAGACATTGCAATTATCAATTCACACCAGAAATAAGATATTGGAGGGCAGCCCACTGAAATAATTAACCAGATCTTGATGTGAATTTTTCTTTATTTCAGGTCTTTCCATTTTGTTTTGTTGCCTCCCCCCTCCCCCTGGAAAACCAATTTGGATTGAAATCTTCTACATCACAAGAACTAGTTTAAAAAAGCCCAGTATTTAAGACATCACACTGGGGGAGTGTAACAGACTTTCTGGATTTATTGTTTGTGAAAACATACTAGCCATGTTCCTTGCATTTACGTTTTCATGAGCCTTTGATTTAATGACCATTTTAATGTCTGTCAGAAATAAACATTTGTGCCTACAATGCAAATGTACAGATTGGAAAGACTCAAACAAACTTATAGTTTTAATTTTTATATGTCAGTTTGAAATTTCACAGGTAGAATATCAGCTTTTATGTGGGCAGGGTTTTTCCAAGTAACATTAATTTCCGTGAGGGTTGCAACTGTTCGGCATTGCTAAATTTGAAGTGGGGGTTGATTTATCTTTTGCATCATGAGAAATGAATCATTGCACCTGAATAATAATGAATAATAATGTTGTATAAGAAGGTGAATGCAGCAGTTCCAAGACAAGAAGGGCACAGGTCCAGGGCATATCCTGTGACCCCTTATTGTTTGAAAGGAATTGCCTGTCTGCTATACAGATATATCTCAGCAAAAAAGGTTAGAATAATCTAAGAAAGGTATCTGAGCAACCAAACAGAAAATTATCTTTGACTTAAGAAATGTCAAAGTTTTTTTAATGTTATGCAAAGTAAAAATACATCTTAGGATGCAATAGGATAAATTGAGTCATTGGAAGACTTTCTGAAGCATAGTTTGGAGATAAAAATACTATTTTTGTACTAATCTTATGCTTTGTACTGCTGTATTTTCTAGTTTGTCATTTATGTGACAGAGACATTATGAAATATCTCTGGAGAAGACTATTCATATGATATTTCAAGATGGAGAAAATTGGGAAAGTGAAATCCTATCAATAAAGATTGAATTAATATTTTCTACCTAAGTGTGTACAATTACATGGGTTTAAAAATAAAATAAAAATCAAGGTATATGTCTAAAGTCAAATTGCTATAATCATGTGCACCTAAATTTGTCCCCAGTTACCATGATGAAATCTATATTCAGAATTACATAGCAACATATGAATGGATCCTTTCTATAAGTAAAAATGTTCCCAACTACTTCTGAAAATGAAAACTTTAAATCTTTATTTTATTCCAGCCTTCTTCTTTCAATCTTTTGACTTTTAAGAATCATCAAAAAATGAAAAGATGGAATTATACATGTGACATTTAAATTCACACTTAGATAGGCACTTATTAAGAACAGGTATAAATTTTGTAAATAACACCTGGGGACAGATAACTACAAGTTACACCGATTTATTTTCTCGGGAATATAGTCACTGATATTAGTCAGAGCTTTATAAAGGAATAAACAGTTCTGTATCATTAGATTTTGAGGATTTTTATAGAAAAGTTTAATTTCAGAATAAAGGGAGCTATGGACTGCATTGTGCTGCTATGTTCTTCGCATGAAATCTTTACATATGTTGCTCATTTTAATCCTGAGGCAAGTGACAAATGATCTTCAAGCACTAGATCACTTTTCTGTTTTCTTTCCACTTACACACTGAATGTTTGTGAAGACCTCAGGTGATTTGGTCTCTACAGATCTCCTCTTAGTATTTTCATCATGATCCAAATCCTGTGATTTTATAGCACTCCCCACATGTGTATGCATAGTTACAGTTAGACAATCGGTCTTTACTTCGATTGAAAAGACACTGGGAATGGTTTGAGAAACTGCTTCCACAGTGAGCTCAGCAGAATTGTATTTAAGGCTCCAAGGAGTGCATTGTTTGTACTGGCCTCTGTATTCCATAGCTTAGAGGAGTCTAAGTAAACTCAGGAGCTTCTTTCAGGAATAGGATTTGAACCTTTGTCTCCTTTGATCCTTTGAGGGCAAAGCTCACTGCTGGAGGACAATATGGTGCTGTAAAACTGTATTAGTTATTAGGTGACACTACAGCTGTACATTTCAGTGCAGGAAATTACATTAATACTCGTGGCTAAGACAAGAAAAGGTCAAGAGCTTGGTAATGTCCCTACCCTGGAACAGATTTGCAGTGCCATCAAGAAGCTTCCTTCCTTGTCTGTTCTATACCCTTAAAATGTGGAAAAGGACTCCAGGCTTCTCAGAGAATGTTTCTCCCTCTGTGCGCTGAGCTGAACTTCAGTGAACACTGCACTTGAAAAAATCTTCTTAAAAAAAGGTCTCTTCTCATGTAACCTCTCCTGGGTAGGTTACATTCCTTATAAATGGTTTAAACAAAGCCAACACACCTTAAGGCCCCTGGTAGGTAACAATAATTTGAGGTGGATATCTGAAGGCTTTTCTTACTAAAAGCTAATCCTTCCCTTCCCTTCCCTTCCCTTCCCTTCCCTTCCCTTCCCTTCCCT
>VXBU01005574.1:467357-576069 GCA_013400315.1 Bombycilla garrulus
AAAAGAAAAATAATAAAAATAAAAATAAAAATAATAAAAGAAAAAAGAGAAAGAAAAAGAGAGATAGGAATAAACCTAAGAGAAACAAGTGATGCACACTACAATTGCTCACCACTCACTGACCAGTACACAGCCTGTCCCCAACTAGTGAGTAGCCTCTCTTGGCCAACTTTCCCCAGTTTATATGTACTGGCCATGACAGTTTATGGAATGGAATTCACCTTTGCCCAGTTTGGAACAGCTCTCCTGGCCATGCTCCCTCCCAGCTTCTTGTGCCCCTGCTTTCTAGCAGAGCATGAAAAATGGAAAAGTCCTTGATTTAGAGTAAGCAGCACTGAGCAGAACATCAGTGTGTTATCAACTTGATTCTCACACTGAATCCAAACTACAGCACTATACCAGGTACTAGGAAGAAAATTAACTCTCTTCCAGGCAAATCCAGGACACCTTCTTCTCTAACACAAGCTGCATTTCAAACATAGCTTTGATGCAATCTTAAATCCCTGTAAAGTCAATATTTCATGGCTTTATCAAAATAAGAACAGACACTGAGTCAGAATGGAATTGTCTCTTTTTACATGAGGTTAGTCAGAAGAGAATCAGCAAAACCTGTAAAAATAAAAAACTTTTTTTAAGTCAGAAATTAATTTTCTAAGCAATTATATTTCCATGATGCAAGATTAATTACAAATACATTAAATTGAAATGGTGACTAAACAACTGACATCTGCAATACATTTTTGGGAGGGGGAGCCCTTCCCCAGCTACAGTGATTTGTCTCTTTTGTTCATGGAGGGAGTTCAGTAAGTTCTGATCTGGATTTAGATACTCTCAGCTTCATATAATCCAGCAAAAGTCTTCTTCTACATGGTGTTTCCAGTGAACTGAAACATAGATTGTTGTGTGATCACTGCATCTTCAGATGAAGTCAGCTTGCAGTTAATCTTATTTAGCATAGAGTTGCAACTGGATTTTGGGGAGCATGTAATGAAATGGCTATAAGAATTTACTTATAAAATTGTTTTTAACCTTCTGTTGGAGATCGTGGGATAGATACTTTCTTTTTATTAAGTTAGGATATCTGAGGACAACAGGAGAAAGAATAATTACTGGGAATGCTCAATTTTTTTTTCCCGTCCTTAGTTTAATAGCTCTTGATTGAAGTTTTGAAGTATATTTTAGTCTTAAATTTCCCATATATACATAGGGAATTTTTGTATTTAAGGGACTTTTATGTGGACTAGCACTGCAGCTCTGAAGTAACATGAAAAGATAAGGTAGGGTATATCACCAAGGAATACTTAGCCTTACTACAAAGGCTTACCATATCACACAAATTGACACACCTTACATGTCCCAAAGAGGAAGTTAATAAGATGATGCTGTGCAGCTGAGCAAAACAAAGAAATAAAGTAATTATACCAACTGCTTTTCCCTTTCATCATACCTGTCTGCCATGGTTATTAAGTTGCTCTCTATATAGCTAAACTTTGTTTTACAAGAAATAAAGGAAGCAGGAAAATAGATTTTACAACTGATAAATGTATTTTTTATACATTTTTCATAATACATAAAAAGAGATACATGGGGTCTGTGATATAAGCATACCTGCAAAAGTGACAATGCAGTGCGTGCACTTGGAAGAGAGATTTATGGACATGATTTTTTACTGTATCAAGAAGTTCATCAGTTCATCAAACCACAAACTGAAGTGACATCTGTTGACACACAGTTTTGTCCATAATAGAATTACTTAGTCAATGCCATTTTCAATGTTAATTTCTAAGCAGGTGAATATTTTCAACAAGAATGGCATCCAGACAGAATAGCAATGAAACAGGTAATCTAATTCATTTGAAGAACTATTCTATTAAAGTAATGGCTCCAAGGCGGTGAGAGATGAAGAGCACAGGTCAGGAAGAAAAGATAGCATGATTCCATGGTAATGCGTAATTTTCCTTCCCAGAAGGAAAAAAGGGAATTAAATTGACAAGGTGCAGGAAAGGAAGCTACATACTATATAGGATGAGATTTAAAAATAACCAAAAAAGCCACAACAAACCACACAATATGTTGTAAATAAAGTAAAAATATTGAGATATGCCATGGGAAATACCTATGTACAACTCATATTAAATGCTTGGCCAGACTGTTAAGTGCAGTTTTTCCATTTAGAACCATGGCAAAGGATGAGCTACAGGGATTAAGTGATCTTTTATTACTTTTGTCAAAGTGGGAAATTAAAAGGGCAAGAAACATCCAGACTAATTAGAAAAGATGCCTATGCAGAACATGGTGTTATGTCATGAGAAATCATGAGAAAAACGGTTCCACTAACAGAGGTTGTTTTCTCTTCTGCCCTTGCAGTGTTCATCATGATAGCCTCCAGCTATTTTCCTTGAGATACAGCCCTATGGCTCTGGGGCATCCAACCTCTAGGGTACAAAGTGTAGTAATTTTTAATTTCATTCTCCAACACCTGCATGAGGGAAGGAGCTCTGGTCCTTGATATCATTTAGTCATTGACTTTCCTGAAAATAGGAGTGAGCTGTAATACATCCCTGGGCAGCTAGAAGACATTAGGGGCTAATAAGTCTTACGATAGACACACACTATTGATTTACCATGCTAGTATTTAGAATCTGAATACCAATAGCATTTACCCAGAGATACATGTTAAATAGGTCCATATGAAAATATTTTCTGTGCATCAAAACCCTATACTCACGGCTTTTGCGTTGTGCACTTTGTCTAAACCACTCAGATTTTTTCTCAGAACTTGTATAAAAATAAATAGATACAAAGATGTATTGAACTAAAAAGCTTTAAATAAAAGTCAAGGGTTCATAACTCTTTGCATTTGTTAAATTCTCAAAGTGAAATTTCATTTTCTAATAGAAAAACAGGTTTAGCAGAAAAGGGAACTGAAGATGCGATCTGGAGACAAGACAAATGCCTGCTTTATGCTGCACTTGAAAAGACAGGCCTCTCATCATGCAGACGCTTAACCTTGTGAGGAAAGATTTGCAGAAACATGAAATCTAGAAGATTCTGTTGAGTTTGTACACATTATGCTTTCTCAGTAGAGCTGTTCTGTTAACTATTACAGCCAAGACATTCAGCTCACTATTTCCTAAAGTGCATTTTAGTTTCTGTTGAACAGATTTGCACTTTCTGATGCGTCCCTGCTCTATGCATTTTAGTTTTTTTGTATGCAAAAAGTAAAAGCTTTGCTTTGATCTCCAAGCTTGTGTTACATCAACAGAAAATTACATAAAGATGGTCTCCTCTGGAACGTTGAAGCCATGAAGACATCAGAAGTATGTCCGAAGATAATATCTTTTAGTGAAAAGGCTCTCCAACACACAGGCACTGATCCAGCTGAAGAAAGGACACCCCTGTTACATGGAATGCTGCTTCTGCTGGTATCAAGGATTTTCTTAGACTGTAAAACATATATCCCATCAGAGAATACCCAACTAAGCATCTAACATTAGAAAAAATAAATTTTCTATATGATCAGATTAGTTCAACAGATTTTTCTGCAAGGGAAAGAACTATTAAAAAATATATTTTGTTGACTGACAACAAGAAGAACGAGTGTTTCATACAGAACATATTTTCCTTTTGACACACAATATATTCCTGATCTTCCTCTTTAGCAGATCAGTTTCTGAGAAGGCTAAAAATAAATAGTCTCCTTTAAAAACAAAATGGTGACTGAGTTAGTATGCTTCTGTGAAACAGCAATTATTTCTGACAGGTGAAAAGGCCATTAGACATGAATTGATTTTCAGAGGTACAGTGAACTCTTAGTCGACAGGAGCTGTGTGTGCTCAGCACCTCTGAACATCAGGGTCAGTCTTGCAAGGTGCTGAATGACCTCAACCCACAGAAAGTTTTCTACACATTTCAGGAACTGGCCTTTAGAAATGAGACAAGAAATCTGTAAGCCCAAATACACACCGTGAAAATGCTGAAATGCAGTCCCTGAGCTGTCATGTTGTCCACCTTAAACAGCATTGAACTTGGCACCATGAGATCCTGAGAAAGCCACTTAACTTCCCTGTACTCTTTCCACTTTTATTCTTTCTGTGTCTTATCCATCTAAACAGTAACAAGACCTGAATTATTTTTTGCTCATGAGTAAACTAACACTGATTTGGCTTAGTATCAGGTGTAAACCCACATTGCTATGAAATGGCAATTTCTAAACATGAAAATAATGATATATAACTGTTTAGAAAAGAGGTTTTAACTTTGCTAATGCCATGCTGTATCACCGTGGAAATCCATGACTGGGAGACAACAAATGTATTGTACTTTTAGCCCTACATATTCTTCCAGAGTAAAAATTAATTCTGAAACTATAATCCATTCAAAAAATTCAAATCTAAGAAATGTATGAAAAAGCCAATACAAAGTAGGAAAACAACAATTTGAGAGAGAACTGTTAAGTACTAACACAGGTGAGACATCAAGAATTATATACTGGAGAATGTATAGTTGATATGCACTTTTTTGTAATGTTTTAGATTTTATTTTGTCTTTGTGTAGAATAAAGTTAGATCTTCTTTTCAAATATCAGTGAACACTTGAGTCCAAATATATCTGAATTTTGGGGAAGATAATACTGAGGCATGATTCCAGAACTTTGCAATGTGACCATCTCTCATTTTGTAATGATTGCTTTTCTTTCATTCTTTACATACATCTTATATGTCATAGGTGTTACATCCAGTTAATTTTGAAATAGAAAGAAAAAAAAAAGCCATGGAATTAATATAAATATGTTGGATATATTTATAGGTCAAGTTTTCCACTTAAAAAGGGTTTAGAAAATTAACTCTGTTCTGGATGATGCCAAAGATTCTCCAGTTAAGTCCTTCATTTGTGCTTCATTTTCTGACTATATAAAGGGAGACTAACAGGTTTGATTTAAAGAAAACCAACCAAGCAAACAAACCTAAACCACAAAATCTGAAAACTGAAAACCAAACCAAAGCTAAAAAAAAACCAAAAAACAAAACCCTCTCAACCCACTAATTATGGTGGGGTAGAGTTAATTATTGTAGATACTTTTGGCACTCTTAGGCAGCAGGCGGCTTGAACAGTGAGATATAGTGCTTATTTACATATCTGCATCTACAAGGAGTTTTTTGAGAGGTTGTCCTGTGATGCTCATTGACCTTTTAAGTGATCTGATAACATAAATGTAGCTGGGAAACAGAAATGTTTAGGATTATGATGGCGATAGTATGGATTGTGTTTGGTACAGTGTATTAGATGTTACTCCTTTCCATCAGATGGGGAATATTTACATTCCTGGTGAAGTGTTTAATAAAACAGTGACCAGAATGATATGGCAAAATGACTAATTTTTCCTAGATTTATGTCTCCTGGATTATAAGGGAAAAAATTGGTACTATGCTTGTGTTTTGGCTCTTGCAACGTTCCTGAATAGTCTAGACTAGAAGTATGTCTTCTCCCAAGTAGTGATATTTGGAAATTGTCCTAAAGTGAAACTCTTTTATCAAATCCTTTGCACCACAGCCCCCAGGCAGAAAATACTAACGTGAAAAACCTTGATCTGAAAACTTTGAATAGCTTGACTAAATGCATACTTTGACTCTTTGAAAAGAGAGAACTGAAATGTGCCCAGTGAGTATTTAAGACCTGTAGCTCACAAAATGAAACTTGAGTCCAGACGGGTTTCATTATTTGGGACAAGTAATGATGATAAGCATTGCTTTACTTTTCTTTCTTCCTAGCAATAGAGTTTACTAAGATTACATTGTGCTCTATCTTAACTGTCAGAGTTAAAAGACTTCATGTTACAAAAGTTGTCACTTTGTACAGTCATAATGAAACTGCACTTACTGAAAAATTTCTCTAAGTCTTGAAGTTTTCTCAGAGTTTTCATCCAGGATAATAGGCCACATAAGGCAGTAAAGGCTTGAGATTAGTCCAGCCACCTACACCCAAGTTCCTGCTAACCCATGCACAGCTTTTACAATGAAATGAGGCCTTCGTTCACTGCGGGGAAGGTCACAGCAATGGTTTTGTAGTTGTTGTGTGTGATGCTCCTCTTTCAGTCACAAGTTGTGTTTCTATGGAATTGAATTTTGAAAACTGTAAACCATAAAGACTTGATACAAATAAATATATATACACATATATATAGATACATATATAGCAATGATCACTGTTTTTTTTTTTTAATTGTATTTATTGACTTGGCTCACTACCCTGCATATTATTTTGAATTAATACTTGTTTAGAACAAGACTTTCCAAAAAGCAGAGGATACCCTCTAAATTTTAGAAGATCTCCTTATTATGAGCTGTTTTCTTCCTGCAATCTTAACCCCTCTTGGTGTCCTGTGTCTGTTTCCTTAGATCTTTGCTGTACCACATTCTGAGAAGCTGGTGTTTTTTCAATCAGTTCCTCAAAGGACTGGATAGGTAGTTAATGGGTGCCTGCAATGGCCATAAACAACAAGTTCCACTCCAACAAAATGAGGGTGGCAGAGCACTGGATGAGGCTGCGCAGGGAGGTTGTAGAGTCTCCTTCTCTGGAGCCATTCAAAAGCCGCAGGAGCCATTCAAGAGCTCCTGTGTAACCTTCTCTAGGTGACTCTGCCTTGGTAGGAGGAGTGGACAGGCTTAGCTCCAGAGGTCCCTTTCAACCTTAACCATTTCATGAGTCTGTGAAAAAAAATAAATGTAGGAAAAAAGTCTCATACATTCTGTCCTTCCTAATGCACAAGGTTCCTTTTTCCTGGTTGGGTTTTACAGAAATGATGCTTTTGTGTGTACTGTGTTTTCCTTACTATTGACATATTGGTCAAAACTTTAAACTATGATAAGATGCCAAAAACTAAGTCTCAAAGACAATTTCCTCACCTTCATCAAAGGAAATGGCAGGATACACTTCCCAGTGACCAAAGAGCAAAGCCCCTTTCAGAGGAAACAGGTTACTTGTTATACTAGAGCTCTGAGGAAGTTTAGTGAATAAAAATCCTCAAAATAAATAAATAAATAAATAAATAAAAATATTATAATTAGGACATTAATTGATTTGGAAATAGAAGACTCATACTATGTAGGTAAAAAAAGCTTAATCATTGGAAATAATCAGGGTATTAATGAAGCTGATTTTCTGTGGTAGGCATTGGAGTATTTTTCACAAGCTTTCATCACCTTTCTCCCTTTCATCACTTTCCTAGAAACTGACTCATCGAATACACATGGAGTCATAGAAATAGTAAAGTCAGACCCCATACATTTGTTTTAGGTAGAAAAAAAATGTACATCTGTGCAGATCCTAATCTTGTTTATTTAAACTAATGTAACTTTGTACCAGGAAGAAAAGGGATCTTTACAAAATGAGAAAAACACCTACTGCTTGTTTACTGCACAAAGGTATTCACTCCTAGCTGGAAAATTTCTGCTCTGCAGAATATTCAGGAAAAAGGGAATGTATTGTAGATGGGGTGGGACGGGCTATCCTCCTTTCTGGTTATTGCCAACTGTGCAGGACTCATAAGGGGCTCCAGGAGCTAAAATACATGTACAAGCAACTGTGATACGCTGACCTGAGTGTGAGCATGGAAAAGATATTTAAAATATGCTGGTTTCTCCTTTCCAGCCTTAGGTCAAAGACAGGAATCATTGGAAGATAAATTTTTAGATTTCATCTTGAGTTTTCTGAAGTTCAGTCCTCACTAAAATGAAAAGGAGTATTTTTTAGAGCTTTTCTTTCATGTTTCTGCCTTCGTGCATTGATTGTGACTCTTTTATAGAACTCTAGAGCAGGAGTGCATGGGAAGAAAAATGTTTCTTTTGAGGTCAATTAGATAGAGGGAAACCGAAAGACATGCTTATTAAATCATTTGAAACTTAGTTAAAAATATGAAAGTACAGGAAAAAGCTATTACAGCGTTCAGGTAAAAATCTATATATGAAGAAAATGCATGAGTCTGCAGCTCTACTGCAGTGAAATAAGGCAAAGAGAGACCTACTTGAAGTTGGTTGGCTACTTAAGAAAAGTTGGCTAAAGAATCCTTTTTCCAGAAGAAACATCACACAAGTAATGTGACTACTATAATTTGTGACTATTCTTGATGGTTGACCTATAGGGCCCTGGTGCCCACTTATATCTGCGTGGATAGCCTGTGTTAGCCTTGGCAGATAGGTAGAACCAGACGCATTCTCATCAGTCTGTGGATCCACAGTGAATCTCCTCAAAAATTTTATCATTGTTTCTCCTTTTCCATAATCTGGTTTCAAACTAATAAGAAGTAGAAAAAAAAAAATTTATACTTTTTTTATTAGTGTCCTGTAGAAACTGCTTTGGGCTTTACTCTACATTTATTCAAGTCCCCTCACACAAAGCTTGCATTACGATATAGATTGAGAGGAAGCAATGGCCACCAGAAAAAAGCAGATGTTTTCCTTTTGTCTGGAAAAGAGATAAAAATTGTGTCACTGTCCCTTTGGTTGTCAAAGCATCCATGATACCTGAGAGTATTTTCTGGTGCCATAAAAACTTTAGTCAGGATAAATTTATGAGATGTCTGATTAAAATCACTCTGTATTAGCTTTTTGTCTCAACTTTACTAGGTAGAGATATAACCTCTCTTGAACATGGACCAAATTCACTTATATCAGCAGAAAGAACCCTTAAGATTTCCATATGCGTATAATGAAACTCTTATACTGTTTTGCATATGTTTCTGTATCTTTTGGTGTATATGAAATTTCATTTTGATTTTTTTCTGTTTCTCTGACAATGCTTTTCTATGTGGTTTAATTGAGGTGGTAAATACCTCTATAGCCCAGATATATCACAATAAAGTGCTCACACAGTGTCCTTTATCCTACCCTAATTGCAGGAGAATGTATGTCATAAGATACAGAATATACATAATGCAGAAATAATTGTAGTAAATCTAGTAAGATGCAATTCTACACATTTAACCTCTATTATAAATGGATATAATATTTGTAGTACAAATTATTGTGAATTAGGATGGCAAGTTCTTCTAATGATACCAGAAGCCAGAGAAGAAATTTCCAGAATACTGCTTTGAGCATTTACCACATAGCATGTGCTATCCTACATTTTCAAGGATGCATTTGGGGTTTCACCTGGTGCAAGGAATAGGAGGATTGGAAGTGAATAAAATAGCTATAATTTATAACAGGATTTTCTATTTTTGCATAATAGTAATTTAATCCCAGATGAAATTCAATAAATTTACTATTCTGTTTCAGTGCATTCCGTTACATCAGGATACATGCAATTAATTTCCACCTTGCATCCTGCATAAGAGGAGAGATTGATTTTACTAGTTCAAGCAACAGTAAAAAGAAGTTTCCCTTTTTCTCCGTAATATTCTTGGTTGATTTGAAGAAAGAATGCTCCAGAAAAAAAAAAATAAGAGGAAAATACATTTAATGTAAAAATTTTTCAGATAAGACTGCCATTTGTTCATATGATAATAAAGTAATACTTTTGATCTACTTACCATGCTGTTATCTGACACTTGGATATTAGAATAGTGTGACCTTAGAGGTTAACAATGACACTGCTTTCTGTACATGACAATACTTCCATGGCTCTCTGAGCCTGTATGAAACATATTCATTTACATAAGTGGGCACAGTGGTTGCAATATGACAAAATGAAGCTCAACAGTCTTTAGGAGTCAGAAGTCTTACCTGCCGTCTGAAAGAGAATGTACCTGCTCTGCCTGCAAAGAACTTGCCTCCAGGACTCCAGACTTGCCCTTTTATAGCTGTGATATGACAGTTATACCAAAATGAACACTGGAAAAAAAAGAAAAAAAAGGAAAGTAGGAAAGTTTTTTCTATGGCAAAATCTTGGAAAAAATCAAGCACACAATTAGAATGTTAACATTTTTGCTGTAAATACATATTTTATCTTCCTCGCCATTAGGGGAGTCTCTAGGATTTACTCTGAGAGTGGATTTTTCAAAGCAGGTAAATAAAAATTTAAAAGTACAGTTGAAACAGATTTTTAATAGGTTTTATAGCCATTTATGATCAGAATATAATCTCTTGAGATTTCCAAAGAGAAAACTGTCTTAAAATCAATAAATTTTAGTTGTCTAACCCAAATAAAGGATTTTGACATTCCTATTAGATACTTATTCATATCCCTCAGCCCTTAAAAGCACTGGCTATTGCGATTTTCAGATTGAAAAATATTTTAAGTGGAACTTAGAATCCAAAGTTATTTTATCTCTATCTATTCAAGTCAGTATATAAGCTATATATTTTAAGCTAATGCTTTAAAATTCTCATACATTTTCTTAAGAAAAGAGAATTTTTCACTAAAAGTTTTCTTAATAATTTCTGGTTTTAAAAACTTATAAGTTTCTAAAACAATCAGAATTGTAATTTTGTTTGCAGGAACAATTTAACGAAGTTTATACTCTTTAACAACAACCATTCTGAATACTTTTATCTAAAATTCAAATTTCCTGTATATACTTTCACTGTTGGTGTAGAAAATAGATCTATACTGATTTCTTTGTATCCTGCTAAATACTCTTTTTATTTCAATTTTTGAGTATTGAATGTCTAGAAAGATTCTCATTCTAAGAACCCTCTCATTGTTGCCAAAATATTTGGTTCTTTGGAATTTGAATTTTGAACACAACTACATTTTTCTAGTAGTTTGCAAAATATAAATTCATTAATTTATTGTACCTGAAATTTCTATTCTATTCTATTTCTAATTTCCTCCTCCATTTCTTTGACACTTCTTTTTCTTTTAACCCTTTTAAAAAGCACTTGCATTTCACTCTCTTATACTGTGCCACTGAATTCCAGCTTCATATTTCATATAAAAGGTTCTGTTCTTTTTATTTTCAAATTAGTTCCTAGTTAATCCTATGATTTCTCATCCTATAATTATACCTTCCTATTCTCCTTTTACCACAACTCCTCTGTATGACAGTTCAGAGCATTAAACATCCGTGGTGATAGCTCCTGTCTCCTGCAGGAGAGGAATGTGAAGTAAATGAGCTCATGATAGCTGCTCCCAGTGAGAGGTCCTACATCACAACATATGGTGTGTGTCTGAGAGAGGCAAAGTCTTGTGTTTTGCACCCAGACTGGTACCTCGTGGCTTTTTGGAGGGTGGCACAACATAGGACCAGTGGCTCTTCTATGATAAAAACTAGGCAGCCAGTAATTTCAGAGAAGAAAATTTCTGCTGCAATACTGTGTGGAGAAGATATTTACTGTTTTGAAAGATCCACCACAAGATCTGATGCCTATTCTGTGCCATTTTTGAGAGTGTCTAGTTTGACACGTCATCAGAAACAAACCTGATCATCATCTCAGAAATTGTGCTCTGTAGCTCATGTTCTTACTGGAGGGGCAGTGACAGCTGTGCTTCTGGGGCTAATGAGGGCCTAGTGTGTGTCTCATCCAGCACCTCCTAGCTAGCTTGGCAAACCCCAAACCACTGTCTTGTTCTGTAGGGAGCAACTTCTGCATCATCTGCTACAGCTTCTAGTCAGAGATGATGACTCAAGTGTCGTAAATACTTTTCCCACCAAGGTGCGGTATGTCATGTCCCATGGGCAGGGTAGATAATATCACTGATAAAAGGAAATTTTCATTTCAAAGGAACAGAAGTAGAATGTTAATAGCATTACAGCTGAGGCATGAAGTCCTACTTTTGCTATAGGACTTAGTAAATTTTTTTCCAACCACTTGGCCTACAAGCATTGATTCAGTCTATGTAGATTCTGCATGATAATTTTATCCTAATTTATTATAATTGACATAAATTATTTTCTTCACTGCTTGGAAATATGCAGCTTTACCTTCAACTTAGATTTATGCTACCATACACAGAATACTGGAAAAATGATAGAGAGCTGAAACTCTTTTTCAAAGACTAGACACCCTAGCTGAAATATGTTTCATTTATTCACAGTTTGGGTGCCAGACTCTCCGTCGTGCCACCTGAACCTTGACCTAGAATGACCAAACATTAGTCATGCAAGAAAGTCTTTTATCATGCCGGTTTCTTCAGTCCTTTTAACAAATGTTGTCAGTTATGTCTTTTAAATGTTGGGCATGGTGAAAAATTGTCACCCAAGACTAGTCTTTTAGGTGAGATATAGTCATCTCTGAACTCAGAAGACAGAAAATGAGACTCCCAGTCCCAATCTCCTTTAATTTACAATGTTCTTTATTTCTCCTTTCCTCCCTCCAGAAGGGCTTTCAGCATTATCAGGACATGCACACTTCTGGTAGTGAAAGGTCACTGATTAATTCACTCTACAACACAGTGCTTTGCGAACTTTTCACATGTAAATTCTATTCTGCTTGTTAGAGAACATGTAACTGGAAAACATAAGCCTGTTCCAAGCTAAACCATGAATGCAAAAGGACAAAAAAAAAGGATTCTTTAAAGAAGCATCACTAATTAGGTGAATGAAATAAATCTGCAAAGGGCCTGGGTCTGCAAAAATGCTTTGGTTGTAACACTCTGAAGGGCTTCTACTCAGTGGTTCTTGGTAAAACCTGTCCTAAGTGTAAGCATTGCAACTTGTGCTCAAAATCAGGATTATTTAAGTTTCATGAAAGGAAAACAAAGAAAAAAGGAGAAAAAAGTCTGCTGATGAAAACTAAGAAAAACAACAGGGTTCATTTCATGTGAGTTAGCTTTAATTGCTTCATCTTGGGGTTTTTCGGGGGGCAGACTGCAACAGTAATGCTTTTAATTTAAAAGGTAATATACTGGTAATATAAATATTTTCCATGGCATTTGCTGAACTTTCATTTCGGAAGAGATGCCTGATGGTCTTTTTTTGTGCATGTGATATCACACTAGACCAAAATGTTTTTAAGGTCCCCCAGATCAATGTAGTTTCTCTTTCCTGATGTTCTTGAATATTTCTGGGAACAGCCTTTTGGTTTAAAGCCAGGACACGGACATTTTAACTTCTGGTGAAAAACCTCCACAGGTAACTGCTAGATCACATATTAACATATTTCAAGAACAGTACCACAATTACATTTTCCTTAGCACAAGAAGTGAACAGACACTAGATAAATCAATAAAATGTTTCTCTATATTTCACTTTCTCTTTGCTTCTCAGTGTCCTAAAGGATTTGTATCGGTGTAATTTCAGAATTCCAAAACCTCTTTCCTTATCACAACCTCTCTTTGCCTTTGATTTTCACTTTCTTCTTTAATGTCATTTGTCTTTATGAGCATTGACATCCTGTTTCTTTGATAACATTTCAAGAGAAGCACTTTCTTCTGCAAAGTGTCCCTAGATTATAGTCAGGGCTATGTTTTTTACATGTTTAGATAACTAAAGAAATAAGACCATTAGAAAATTTTATGTTAAAAAAAAAAAGGACATTTTCATTTCTTTCGTCTCAGTTGAAGTCTAATCAGATGATTAAAACCCATGAAGATACATACAGGTTCTGTTCTCAAGCACAAGGATTATATGCGGGACTAATACAAATAGATTATCATAATTACACAATCTCATGGATATGAACTGTAGAGTTTTTCTAATTTGGTGTACACATTACCTTTTCTGCTTTTCTGTACCATAAAGAAAGGACTTAAACTCATGCAAGAGGGGTTCCTATACATTTCTTGGAAAACTGTATTTAAGTACACATCCTGGTGAAAATATTCTGCACCAATCATAAGGCAGAAAATAGCTCCTACACCGAGGACACACCTGATTCAGCATGGAAAATAAAAGGAACAATTTGCAAAGGATTAGAGCTGTTTCATGTTATCTACTCACATAAGATGGAAACAACTTTCAATATGTGAATGCACAATGGCAGTTTAATGTGGTTCCTAAGAACAGCTAACAACAGATGGTTATCTTTTCTGGAATTGAAACTCAGTGATTTCATTAGTTTGAATTAGTGTTTCTTGAAACTATACATTTCCTGTCACTGAAGATTTTTCATGAAATTGAGGTGATATTTGTTTCCTCCTTTTGTAGCAAGCATGTATTCATCTTAGCATAGATGAAATTATAATGTGTAGAAAAGCTGAGTCACTTCTGTCTTGCAGGAGCCTTTACTGCAGACATTTCTCTGTTATGTTCCATTGACTTCAAAATAAGTTTTTAAAAACTGCAATTTAATATCCAGCACCTGCAAAATATTGTGAAGTATTAGGAACAGTTGTAATGAAAACTGACTGCAAACGTCATAACAACAGGTGACATTATTCATAACCTACAGTTATAACTAACTATAAGGTTGTGATGTAAACTCAGTGATCACAGATGAAATAAGCCAGCTACAAACTTGAAAATATCCTGAACTTTGGAAGTAATACAACCAAATATAATAAATCTTGCCTGAAAATGTAATAAGGCCCTTAACTGAAATGCAATAAAATCTATCAACAGCTGCAATGTATATGGAACATATTATATAGCTTTACTATGAATTATACTCCCTGCTGTTTATGGACTTCACAATGTCATGCTTTGTCTTCTTCCAGAAAATCGAGCGCTATGGGACTAAGTGTTTTCCAATTTATATTAAGTATGACAGTGTGCTAATACAAAAATGTTGAGGGTGAAAATGAAATTTTGAATCCAGATGTGCTCCTTCATCATCCATTAGCATAAGAGAAAGGATGTGGTCTACCACATGTGGCTCAAACACTTCCTCAGCTAGACAAGGTAAGAACTGAAATGGATGTTCTGGGTAACTAATATGTTCCTCTGCTCCTAACAATGTACACAAAGAAAGAAGGAATTTTGTTGAGTGATGCAGCAGGGGGAAAGTTCAGTCTCCCTGATCTTTACGTGCCTTTCTTTTTTGGCTTCTGAAATTTTATTTAAGGATAATGTATATAATTTCCTAGGAAGTGCCGAGTTGTGACTTCTTTATTGGACTTCTATTTCAAGAAATGAGAAGGAAGGTCTGATGTGATGTGTCTCATTGGCTGCCATCTGCTTGGGATAATCCTATGCACCTCTAAAGCTCCTGAAATGACAAGAAGACCTAGTACTGCAGCTCAGGAGAAACCTAGGCAGTTCTAAGGCAAAATATCAAAGGAAAGATCTTGATGGTTTCTTTGTGCTCACAGGTGACTTGATTTTCAGTGGTGTTAAATCCTTTGCTATGGAGGACTTGCCTCTGACAGTTCTGATGATTTTATAGTGACCCATTCCCAGCACAAATGTTTCCATTGTGAAAGTAATGCACAAAAAATGAAATATTACATGGGTTCAGAAACTGTATATATTGTGCCATCTGAAGCCACATCACTGTCCCCGGTTTCTTTTCTGTCACAGTGCCTTATGGACACAAATGTGGTGTCACATCACACCAAACTGTTGGATAGTCTCCTGACACTTCAGCAGCACACAGCTAACTATTAATATCTAAATAAATAAGCCTAACAATATTGTGTCTTTAAAAAGTTATTAGAGAGCACTTCTGGTAGGACTTAATAATGTATTAAAGTATCTTGCATTCCCAGGCAGGAATTGATACCTGCAATTTATCTTTAAAGGTTGTTGTAGAGAGTACTGCTGCAATACACAGCTCCGTGAGTATGGAGGGACAAATGAAGTTATTTGGTAAAATTTGAACCATGAACTTCTACTGGGCTTTTTTTTTTTTAAACAAAACAATTATGGGCCTAAATCCCACTAGGCACCTCTGTACATATATTAAGATGTAAGTCTTAATATATTTATGTAAGTATATGTAAGTCCCATTGGATCTCAGCAGGTAGAATTTGAAATTAGGGAAATAAAATATAGTTATGGTAAGTTGCTACAGAGGAGCAACAGTAAAAATTATGTCAAGAAATGTAAACACCACAAAACAATAGGAAAATTAAAAAAAACTTTTGTTCTGTATTTCTGAATTTAATGGAATGGTTACTTGCAACAAAAACATATAAAACATTTTCAGTTGTTTTAAGTTGACAGTGCCCTTTAAAGTCTGCCATTACTATAGGTCTTGCTTTCATCTGAAGATCCATCTGGATTTAATAATAATTTTATATTTTATTGTATTTTGATTTCCAATTTAGACTTTTGGGAGAAAAAATGACTACTTTACAAAATTAAGCCCATCTCTGTTTATTTCATAAATGGTATTCCAAAATAAGTAATTTGTAAGGAAGTCACATACAGTACACTGGTCATGTAGACAGTATTTCCATGAAATTTGCTCAATGTTTTCAATATAGTTCTTAACTTTTAACATATTTTTAATACTTAAACATTTAGGTGATATGAAATAGATGTGAGAAGATAGGTGTGCTATTTTGTCTGAAGCAAACAGAATTATCGTTGCACTAGGAGTGGTGGAGACATGAGCTCAGTGAAATCGTTTGTCAAAATTTCAAATTCAAAGGTCAGGGCTATCACTGCTGTTCTAAGAATGTAACTTTATTACTCAACATTTTTTGTGTCCAGCGCAAACCCTCATGACAGCAGCCATGTTTTACTTTTCTGCTTAATATTTGACTAACTGTTCTAGTTTTGGCTGTGGTAGAGTTAATTTTCTTCACAGTGGCTGGCGTGGGGCTGTGTCTTGGATTTATGGTGACTGCAGGGTTGATAATATAGAAATGTTTCTGATTTTGCTGAGCAGGCCTTACACAGGGCCAAGGTCTTTCGTGCTTTTTGTACTGCCACACTGATGAGGCGACTGAGGGTAGGCTGGGAGGGAGGTGACACAGTCAGAACACAAGTCACAAACTGACCCAAGGAATGTTCCAGACCATGTGACATCATACTCAGTATATGAAGTCCAGGGAAGAACGAGGAAGGGGTGGGGGGGGCACTTGGAGTGATGGCATTGGTCTCCCAAGTCATGTTATGTGTGATGAAGGCCTGCTCTCCTGGGCATGGCTGAGCACCCTCCTGCCCATGGGTAGAAGTGAATTATTGTCTACTAATTGTTTTGCTTTTCTTGTGGGCATGCTTTTGCTTTTGCTTTGAACTGTCTTTATCTCAACCCACAAGTTTTCCATCTTTTACCTTTCCCTTTGTCTTCTCGATCTCATTGGTTGGGGAGTTAGTGAGGGGCTGCCTAGAGCTTAGTGGCTGGGTGGGGTTAAACCACAACACTGAAAAAGAACTTAGTACTCTGAAAGAACAGAGATTTAAACTTCTGGGGATTCTTTTTGGGATATAAGCCAGGAATATTAATATGTTTTGCAGATCCATGATTAATGCACAGAGAGTAAAGATGATGAAAATTAAATTCACCAAAGCCTTTGGACTAGTGACTAATGATTTCCCAAAAACACCCATAAGCATATTGGAAAGGTAAAAATGGCATCCAGAAATGCTCATTTCAGCATCACATGTTCCAACAGTAAAACTTACTTGGATTAGTTTGTCAATAACTACCCACTGTAGTCAGGAGCAATGGCAGACCTTAAACAGTGGTTTAAGGTAGAGCATGAGTGGGAAAGGGGGCTGCCTCTAGTGATGGTCTGATACCAAATACTCCCTCTTGGAACAGAACGGGAGCTCCAGAGGCACTGAAGTTCCAGGAATACATTTATTTTCTTCCCATCCAAAGGAAAAGAAAAAGCACAGCTGCACCACAGTGCAATGCAGTCCAGAAGTTCAGGGGCATCCTCATGGGATGTTGCTTTTTCCTAGAGCTCTTTTGGGAGGTGTAACTGCTCACCACTCCTGACTCCCAGCTGACATGAAACATAGTGGAGCATTAAATGAAATGCATAGCACTGACATTTCAAACCTTCCTTGTGCCAGAAAATGGAACACCTGCACTGGACAATAGGAAATGGATGATTAGAGTCAAGCAAATTTGTCAATTTTTAAGTATAATTCTTTACACCAGAACCTACAAATGAAAGCCATAAATGAAAGACTATAGCAGTGAAAATCCCTCCAAACCCTATGTGTATGTAACAACTTAGTTATACTCTTTGGTCACCTGTTTTTTTTGATTAATATGTTGAGGGTTTTTTAATGAGGTGAAAATATGAAAGAATTTGAAAACTTATACCATTTAAAGCTCCTCCTAAAGAAATTATACTTAAATACATCCAAAAGAGAGATATTATGAAAATTCCTCTATGACAGAGTTCCTATCTCTACTGTCAATAGTAATTGTTGAAGTATTACCATTCAACATTTAAATTTAAACCAGGAATCTCCTATCATTTATAACGACAAAGAATATTCTGAAAATGAAACTTGATTATTATCCTTGTCAAAGAGTAACACCAAAAATGTATATTTTTCCCCACAAGATAGCTAAAGGGATGATAATGACAAGCGAGTAATTAATTATTCCAGTAAGCATGAAATTTTATTTATATCTTAAATGAAATTTGCTGGGAACCAATTTCAGAATGACATGTCATTCTATTAAGTTCTTCTTTGTTTCTTATTCTTAAGGTTGCAATGTCTGTATGTCTTTGGCATGGTGATATTGTGAAATTCTTCAGCATAGAAAAAGATTTGTTGATACTTTCCAATTTTGCAGTTGTGAGGAAAAATGGAAACTGTTTATTGCTCCTAACTGGAAAGCTGTTCTTGTTACTATATTAGGCAGAAAATTCCTGTGATTTAGAGAAATTTTAAAATATTTCTAATTTGTCATATTTGTAAGTATTTATATTTGTCATATCCCTTTTGAACCTTATAGAGAATTAATTTTACATTTTGTTCCTTGGGATCATAGAGGTGAATTTCTTTTAACAAGTGTAACAATCACATAGATAGAACTCGTGATGTGGAAACATAAAGATCTTTCTAAATTTCTTACAATACTGTTGTTAGTATATGATCGTATTCCATCTCTCAGGTAGATAGGAGACTTACACATAAACACTCGGATCATGTTGGCAGGTGGTTTATTCTTTCCCCTTGCTCTGGCAATGACTCATGCAATGCACCAAGATACTCCCCTCTCACTTAAATTAATCCTATGTATTTATATTTAGGTATATATATATTTTGTGTATATATATATTTATATGTAAATATGCATAGCAATACACACCACTGCATATATATCCAAGTACATTTACATGTTGTTGCTATGGCAGGGTCTTGCTAATATCTGAGAAATAAAAAAATAAATACTACCGGAGGGCTCTCGAGCTATTTTATTTTTGATGTCTAAACCAATGAACACTGAGACTCACACTTTGCCCATAACTAAATCTACCACATTTTTAATATTTCTGCGAAGACATCTAGGTGTCCAGACACCAAGTGGAGGATGCATTATCCCTTCTTCTGACACCAGAATTTCATTTTGATATTACTATAATTTTTCTGCTTGGTAAAAGAGTTCACTCTAAGCCCAGAGAGTTTACTTCTCTGTAGAAAAGAAACTGCTGTCTTGAGCTTAGATGTTCTTGAAGTGCAATACCCTCAGCATTGGTTTGTAGCCTATAGATCACATGTGCATGCATGCAAGGTGATGGACAGATACCTAGAATATAGTTCTGTAATCTATGCAAAGATGGAGGGGAGTGTTGAGGTATATGAGTCACCTACATTAAAGAACCTTTTAGAAAAGCTATTCAGATGACATACCATGTCCTCTTTTGTGAACTGCACATATATTTTATTGCTCAGGTCATCCACCTCTGCCTTAGGAAATAATTCTGATTCCAATGTTCTTCCATGGCAAACAGCTTGCCAATCCTTTAAATGCCTGTCAGGGCCACCTGGGTTACAAGTAGGCTGGCAGTAAACAATATAGTTTGCACATACTGATCATATGCTAAAAAGTAGGAACAAGGAAGACTGTACCTGAGAAAATGATGCTGTTATAAAGTCCTTAGATGGTAGGTCTGAGAAAAAAAGACCTAAGGAAAAATAAATCTAAAATCAGATAGACTACAGAACTAACTGCCCAGGACCAACAGCGATCATAAAACCCTGTCTGCCGGGCATAACGTGGGAAAGTCTGAGAGATTCATCTTGATTTATTGAAACCTAGCCTCAAATCATCTCCAGTCCCTTTATTCCCTCCTCACAACCAACAGCATCACTCTCTCAGAAGCTCTTATTCTCCCTTCCTTCTTGGTTTTATTCGTTCCTTGTGATCTCTACCAAAGCTGGCTTTGCTCTTAAACCTCCCTTTGATTTCTCTGCTTCTCTAATTCCTTTCCTTTCCTCTTTGTTTCCATTCCCTTTGCTTGATGCCAGAGCCTGTATTTTCAATTCTTCCCACCCTTGTGCTCTCAGCTCTTCACTCCCCTCTCAGTGCTCTCCACCTGACTAATCCCCAGTACTGGCTTCTTACCAAAATCTCCTTCCATTTCTGTTCTCATGCTGTCAAACACATCTGGAATAAACTCACTTCCTCAACTTAAACATAATTCTCTTATCTGTGCTTGTCTAAAGATTTTTACTTCTCTTCCTGAGCAAACTCTTAAGCTTCAAATTGCCTACCGTTGCTCTCTACTTTACAGTTCATTCTAAAATTTTCTGCCCTCAACACTCTGCCATCTTCTGCAACATCCCCCTCACAATCTTTCCCACCTCCTCCCTCTGAAGAGGGTGTAAACCCCTTGCAAGATTTGAGTGAGCAGTATCATCCTTCATCACCATTAGTGAATCCTGGTTTTAGCAATCAAGTGCAGTGATCAGAATTTAGAAATTGTAAACAACAAAGACAAATGAATATTAACCCAAGCAAGAATGGCATTTGTCTTGCGTATGCATTTTTGATAGGTTTGATTCACCATGAAGAAAAAACAATTTTCTAAATAAATATTCCTCTTCAGTTATCTTTAAACATTCTGTTTCCATCTGCTTTTCTTTTATAGCAGACATAACAAGAAGGTGCTTAAAACTTGCTTTTTTTAAGAGTACGTAATTGAAACCACTTCAAAGCAGGAGTTAGGAAAATATAAAGTGGATGATGACCATTGATTATAATTTCATTTGAGTTGAAAGACTTAATTGTTGTACATCTTGAATAGACAGTATTCAACTCAAGTAAAAGACTTTATTTTATTTATTTTCCTTTTAAACTCTCATTGGGTTTATCTCAAATTTCTTGGTTTTCATAGATGATTTTGTTCACAAGGTAATAATTTTCACAAGAACAGAATTGATGAAGTGTTTTTCTCAATGTCCAGGATAGTTGTAGGCATAAGACTTTGGTACTGTGGGTTGTGTCAATTCAATTGCTACCATTTTTACCAATGAAAATAAAAGCACTAATCCAGTGAAGAATAATATTTGATTGGGAGAAAAAATATTGAATGTATTTACAACTGAACAGCAATTTGAAGCAGTAAATGGAGGTTTTGTCTGCATTAGTTTCAATAAAAGATATTTTTATTTCCTTTCCTTCAGTAGTGACTCTAGTTAAAATTTTCACTATGTTTATAAAATCTAAATTTTCTGTGAGTCTTCTGTCTACCTTCTATTCTTATTTTGTACCTGTTAATTTTCAGATTTAATTTTGGTTAAAATGGCAGTCTTTGTTTACATTTCTGTGGTGGTATTAATTTAAAAGTATCACTTATGAACAGAAAAGATGGAAAAACTACATCTTGTGGAGAGAAAGATTTTTCTCTATGATTGTGGTTTAACCTCAGCCAGCAGCCAAGGCCCACACAGCCTCTCACTCACTCCCCCACAGGGGGGAAGAACCAGAAGGCTAAAAGCTGGAAAGGTCCTGGGTGGAAGTAAAGACAGTTTAATAGGGAAAGCAAAAGCAGTGCACACAGGCAAGGCAGAAGAAGGAATTAATTCCCCATGGGCAGGCAGGTGTTCAGCCATCCCCAGGAAGCAGGGCTCCATCACCCATAACAGTGACTTGGGAAAACAAACATCATCACTCTAAATGCCCCACCCTTCCTCTTTCTTCCCCTTCTTTACTCACTGAGTACCACGTCACATGGTCTGGAATATTGCTGTGGTCACTTTGTGTCACCTGTCCTGCCTGTGTCTCATCCCAGCTTCTCTTGTGCTGTCAGCCTCCTCGTCAGTGTGGCAATGCAAAAGCAGAAGGCCTTGGCTCTGCATGAGCCCTGCTCAGCAATAACCAAAGCATTTCTACGTTATCAGCCCTGTGTTCATCTCAATTCATGACATAGCCCTATACCAGCCACTGTGAAGAATATTAGCCAAAATCAGCACACCTACATTTGGAATTAGACCAATTTTATCTTCGATTCATGTTGAAATTAAATTATATTAGATGTGAAAAAAGTACTGATTAGGGGAGGCTATGTATGTGGAAATCTTGACCAGGACACCTTTGCTGAAAACATTGTCCAGCAATCAGTTTGTTGCTCTTTTGATAATTTTCTAACATGCATCCACATTTAGCAGCAAAGGGTTTCCTCAAAAATCCACTCAGCATATACCAGATGGATACATAATCTAGCAAAGGAGCAAGTCCAGAGTCGTGGAAGAGAAAATTGAGTAACAGTTGCAATATACGTTCTTCATTGGTTGACACTGAAGTAATAGCAAAGGGTGTGAGAGTAATTTGCTGGTCTGATCCCTCAGCTTAGATTCTTAATCCTTTGCATTTGTTTCTGACAGATTCTGAGTTTTCTGAAGCTTAGTGTATTAAAAATACCCTGGTCTTGAGTAATTCCATTATTTTACATAATGTCAAACATACGCACAATCGTAATGACAAAGTCAGTTCAAAGCTTTAGTTCCTTTGCTTATACCACATCTCAGCTGAATTGGATAGCCCACTGAACTTCCAGTATGACCCATAATATTGGGCATTTGCTTTTTAGGACTGCCAAAAATGCTAAAACACACTTTTATCACAACAGTATGACCTCTTAAATCAGCTCCCATTGATCTGATAGATCAGGGTTCTAAGGCTAAACATCAGTATAGATAAGAACAGAAACTGGAGAAGGAAATAAAATTGGATAGAGAAAACTAAAATGCACAGGACATGACAATGGTCAGTGACAGATTTACCGGAGGGCGTCTTTGGCTCCCTCTTGCATTTGTGCTTCTTGTTGTGGTATGCCCTCTGTGTCACTTGTCTGGGAGGCAGCTATAACCCTGGGCAGCCTAATGTCACTTTAACCATCTGCATCCAGCTCAATAGTCAACAACTGAGAAGCAGCACTGCTTTATAAACCTTAACTAAAATGCTTCCAAAACTCACAATTCTATAAAATACTTATTTTCTGTCTAAATTGCTTATATTAATATATGTAAAACTCATCTTTAGGAACTAGATTTTTTTAGAAGTGTATTAGAAGGCGTTTTGTTAATGAATAAGTTAGAAATAAACGTGATGGAAGCAATAGTTGTAGTCCAAATCTTTCAGAGGTACAAGCGTTTTCACTGCTATCTGTGTATTTTCAAGATGACAACACTGAATATTTCTCATAATCTTTTCCAATAATTTTTTTATCTTCGTGTCACTAGGATGGTTACTTTATGGGAAGAATTCACACTTTAATTAAGTAACCAGTCTTACAGAGAATTTTGAAATGGGCAAATGCTGGAAACAGTGTAAGTTGACATTGTAAGATTCAAAAGTTTACCTTAATTCAGACTTTACAACCAAGTAGTCATGTTTTCCACTTCCTTTGTAAATCTAACTGTGGAATAGTCTCATCCTGACTGCTTCTCTCATGTATCATATGAGATTTTTTCCATCTTGGGAAACACTGACTCTACCTTTGGTAAAACAGATTCCAAGTCTTTAATTTAAGATGCAAAGTTCAACTAAGTCTTTACTTTTAAGTTTCAATGTCTGACACTGGCAATGTTTTATCAAGCCTATTTTCAGCAGAAAAGTTTGGAATTATTTTCTTTAGATGATAGCATATGAAGAGGGATAACAAAAGATATGAAATAATTAAGAGGAAGCTTTTTGCATCTAGGACTGTGAGATAAAATTTTTTTATGCTGTATTCTACTGTTAATTGAAAAGTACTAGTGATCTTTTGTTAATTCTGTTTTCTTTAATAAGAAATATAAAATTATTAATTGTTCATAGGACCATATCTCATAAAAAACCTCAAGAAGTTCCTGTAGGTGTAATTCCCCAAGTATAATAGTTTATTTGTATGATTTATTTAAATTCTCATTGCTTATAAAACACCTAATGAGGGCAGTTAAATTTTTCTTCTTATACTTCTCTGTCTACCAACCTGTTTCAATTAATCTGGCTTTTGATGGTGAATTTGCATTGGCATTTATGGTTTCTGTTATTTTGAAAAATACTTTGGTCATCCCTGCATACCTGAAAACATGACTGATCTGCGAGCATTCCACAGTTTTAGAATTTCCTCTGAATGGTTTGGGTTATGGCAATGTTTCAGTATTTACTCTATAAATTTCCTGGTTTGCATGGAGAGTTTCACACTTGTGTGCTGTGTAAATCCAGTAAGACCTATTTGAATATTTTAGGCAAGATTGCAGGGAAAATATGAATATTAATTGCTACTTTCAGGCATAACCAAAGGATATGAGAATAGTTGCCCTACTAGGCTGGAGCAGCACTGGGGAGAGCCTGTGAGTCTGGCTGCTCTCTGCAGTGCACTCTGCCCTTCCTGCCCCAGAATATGCAGCTGGCGGGCTAAAGGGCTGTAGAGGACCTTCTGTTGTTTGCTTTTGTTTCTCTCTGTCATTGATCTGGTTTGAGGTCCTTCCCAACCTGCAGCGGAAGTAGCTTCTACAAGTCCACCCCTGGTTGCACAGACAAGCACATTCCTTTAGCTATTCTAAATCAATCAGTTAGTTCAACTGAAAGCTGTTCCATTCTAATACTATAGCTGTGAGGAATTTGCCTTATTTTCTGTTCGTTTTCTACTCATTTAATTTCTACTCATTTAATGTCTGATGACACCTAGTCTAGTGGAAGGTGTCTCTGTCCATGGCAGGGGTGTTGGAACTAGATGTAAGGTCCCTTCCAACTTCAGCCATTCCAATTCTCTGATTCTGTGACATGATGCTGATTGCAGGAAAACACAATGGGGAGCTCGCAGAGCCCAGAAAGGTCTTCTCCTCCAATCTAGGGACTGAATGCCTCTCATTCCACTGCATGAACTTAACAATTTGAGATAAATAGTTCAATAGAAAAAATTAGTGGTTAGTTCATATAAGAATGAGTAGTTTGGGTATTCTTAAGCTTGGGTTGAGCTAACCAAGAGGCTGGTAATCCAGTTGGTGCCACAAGTATTGTTAGTTCAGTTAATATCGGAGCAAGAAGTCTGTGTCTTCTAGAAGTGCATGGCAGGTGCACTTTTATCTGTCTTGAAAAAATATTACTATCCCTAGTTGTATCTCAATCAGTTTGTAAGTAACTGAGTGAGTATAAAAAGAGACCAAGATGTAAGGCTTGATAAGGGGACGTGGGAGAAGATGTCCCATCTACAATATCTACCCTGCTGCATGGAAGGGATAAGGTCATGAGGAGAGAGGATGAACATCTGTGCAACAGACTTGCATCCAAGAACAAGGGCTTTTAGGGTCTAATTCTTACCATGGCCTGTGACATGAAGACAATACTGTGTAATGCTGTACTGGGGTGTGGGCTGTAAAGCCCAGGTCAGGCTGTATAGTTGGCATGCCCATGTGACCTGTAAAGACTTGGCTTTATACCAATTTCAATGAAAATATAATAGAATATTTCCTTTCTCTTGTAGTTATGTCACAGAAGAAGAAAAGTGCTTTAGCTGCTGCTAATTAACTGGAAATAGTTAAAAGAATAGGATAAAGTTAAAAATCCTTGAAAACGCCTCACTTCACACTATTCAAAAATAATCTGGGATCAAAGTACATAAGCATAAACTAGAATGACAAGAAATGCTTTTTGGTATTGCTTTTGCCACCCGTACTCTCTATTCTATTTTTTGTTCTGGCTCTTAACCCTCTTTACTCAGCCAAGGAGGGGTAGAGTGGAAATAAGAACTTCTTTTTCTTCACACAGTGGCACACGGATAGCTCACAATAGCAGTTCCTGTGCTGCCTTCAGTGAAGGGAGCTTGGGAACCACTCACTCATCCACTGATGAACAGGGCTCAGGGAAAAGCTGAGTCTGCAGCATTTGCAGCCTCACTTCACCTGAGAGAGCAGGACGGGTGAAAGGCATGGTGCCATGGTGTCAGAGAAAAGTGCACAGAGCCTCTCCCCACACTCAGAGATGGTGTGGGAAGGAAGGTCTGGGGCTGCCTGAGGCACTGTCTCTCCAGCACTCCTCCTGGGGCAGTGTCTACTCACCACCTGCTAGCCAGGACTTGCAGACAAATGGCACAATCTACCCTTCCTTTCATCTTTAGTACTCTAACAGCATTATGCAAATCCCAGCTATGTCCCTGGCAACTCAATCCAAAGGCAATTTTGTATGCTTTTCTNGACAGATTTCATCCCCAAAGAGATGAGTCCAGTAGAGGACAGAAGTGAGGACTGCTAGAGTACAGTTTGTCTGGTTTTGAATGCAATGACTTGATGGCTGCAGCCTAAGGCACTGGTGTGATTTTGTTTAAACAAACGTAAGCCAATTAAAAATACAAAGAGATTCGAGGAATAGATGCTCTCAGTTGAAAGCCTCATGGGAGAATAATTTAAAGAACAGATCAATAGCAGTGAAAGAGATTTGTTCCCATAAGACTGAAAGGCAGCATGTAACAAATCTTGAGAAAGGCATTTATAGGATTGTATTTTGTGAGCGACTGTGGCATAAAAAATGGTGCGTTAGCATAATTACAGTTAAATATTTACACAGTCTTAGCTGCTTCCAGGAAAGCAACTATCCTTGCAAATATGATTTTCTCCTATTCAATATATCACTGAAAGTGCTTCATGTGCATGTGCTTACTGCAAATATAATTATTATATAAATGCAGCAAAAGTGTAATGGAGAATGCTACCTTAAAAACAACAAATCACAAAGTAAGAACAATATATACTACAAGTTATTCTCCCCCTCATTTTCCAAGTAATGGCTTTTTGCTTGTCACCTCTTTCTCACTCACTTGCATATACAAAAATTCTTAAAGTTGAAACAAGAAAAAAAAAATTTTTATAAATTTCCTGAAATTATTTAGCTACAGGGTTTGTTTGTTTTTTTTAACTTCCAAGTTTAATAATACAATATATTTTGACCTTTCAAGTGTAGAAATGGTACAAGGTATTCCAGGTAATTTTCTCTTTAGCCGTCTAGTTCAGGAGGCTTATTTGGGAGACTATTTCCCCTAATTTTTAACTATTACAGATGTACAAGATAAAATGATAGGGACCAAATATTTATGCTCATTTATGTGTCTTTCAGGGATGATTGAGAACAGCAGCCCAGTTTAAAAATCATTTGTCCCTGGAGGAATATGTGTCACGCTCTACTAAATGTTTAGGAAAAATAGAGGGATGGGTATCATATACTGGATCCTTACAGTCAATAACATAAATTTTCCTATAACCTTAGTCCTTTGAGAAAACAGCAGCTAAAAAATATTTTTCAGAAGGACGAAGATTTTCTCACAAACATGAGAAATCTTGATAGATTGCTTCTGAGCTGAACAGTCATACATAGATAGAATAACTTTGAAGAAAATACAACAATTCTTCATTGTGATTGGAAAGAGTGACTGTTTCCGTGGTACAATGACCTTAAAAATAGGGTGTACACCAGGTCTTTGGTGTACACCTGTGTCTTTCCACTGCTTTATGTCATCTTCGTTTTATCAGTGGTGAACAGCAGTTTACATCAGATAAGAAATGACCCATTGTTTTACACTGCTCGGAGGGTAAAGTGGGAGCAAGGTTAGTAATGCAGAGCAGCGGTTATAGAAAAAGCCCAATAACTTAATTATGTTGTTGTGTTCATCAGAACCATATGGGTTCCAGAAAGCAGGTTTCTACTGTACACATGATTAAAATGCTCGTAGGTAACTTAAACATCTTAATGGCAGTGTTTGAGTCCCAGCTTACTTATCCCACTCCCAGGAACTCCAAATCAACTTGGTTGTGATATGTTTAGTGATTTCCAGAGCAGTAGCTGCTAAGACCATATTGTAGCAGGGACTGTTTTCTTGAGTACAGCTTGTTCCATTAGCAGGCATGGACTTGAGGATGTCACTTGATGTCAGGAGATGAATAATATTACAGTGCTACCTGCCAGGAGCTTGTACAACCCCCAGGATATTTGGTGATTAGCATGTTTTATAAGCCATGGATATGATACCTGTATATATACAGCATAATTCTAAATACGTGGACATATATATTCGTACAACACTTCTTAAATGCAATGTGTATTGCAAAACACTGGGAAAATATTTTTCATTCCCTCTGAAGCATTCAGTGAAAGGTCAAAACATAAGTTTCTAATGAAAACTGAGAATGCAGCTTTACTTCAGGTGTTTTCTGCTTGCCTTTCAGATTATTGGTGTTTGTGGTCAGGATTTCTCTAATGACTCATGACACAGGTGCAAATGTCATTAGGAGAAGTTTCCAGTTGAGAATGAAAACATGAAAAGTTTTCAATCTCCATTCTTAACCACCTAAGGAGCAAAAGTAAGCAAAACAATAGAGAAAGGAAGTATCCGCATAAATTATGGCATTCTATTTGCTGAAAATAAGTAGTGGAACCAGGAAGAGTAATAAAAATAAAATAAAAATCTTTAATAGCTTTTTAAAATACACATAACATTACTAAAATAAGAGAACAAAGTTTAGCAGAAAGATGAAATTTAACTAAGACATAAGATGCTGCTTGAAGAGAGTTTTTACAGCATAATTTCTGGGAACATGTATTTTCCTAAGAGTTTCTTGCTAAACTTGGAGGAAGCCCACTGAAATCTTCATTGTCTTTTGAGCAGATCTTAGATAAGGCCATACACTTCTGGCACTTTGAATTATCACTTACAACACAGGCCAAATGTCCCTTAGAAAAAGGCATGCTTCTCATTTTCAAAATTAATAAGTCAAACTCATATTTCAGTGGTATTCTTTGAAAGAAGGTGTCAAAAATATGAAAATTTGAACCAAAAGATAGGATTTCCAGTGTACTATTTTTGTCCATTTAATCAATATAAATAGTATGAAAAAGCCCCACCAAACAACAGTAAAACTAATAAAATTGCTCAGATCCTGAGTATTTGCCCTTTGAAATTCAAGACTAATGTGTTTATATCTATACATATCAGTGTGTATAGAGGAAGACTTTTTGCAAAATAAAGGCAAACTAACGTTATCGAAAGTATTGATATTATTTACCATGCATCATTACTTCATCATTCACTCAGGAAAAACATTTTTGTCCAAGATGTATTTCATGGAAGACTTCTATAGATGATTTCCCATCTAATTATATGCTGCAATAGGGAATTTATATCCATATTTACATATACTTATTGATTTGATGAGAGAAACAATTATTATAATAATTGCTTTATAAAATAAAATAGTGTTTAACTGCCACATAAATGTCTGAAATTTCTTTTTCTTAGATTTCCCATTGCCTTTAGCTTGTACCTCAGTCAATAATTGTTGATAAAGGGATAAAACAACAGTCAGAGTAATTGTGTAATGTGAATTTTCAGAGAATAATTTGTCTTTTGTTGTTGTTTAGAGACAAGATTACACATCAGAATGCTTCAGTTTCTATCACGGGCCACTGAAATTTATTTCATGGAACCAGCATATTTTTTGAGCAACATCTTGACATTTCTCAGACTTACTTTTTGAAGCTTGGAAATGGTGCCTATTATTTTTAAAATTCTTACATACTATTTTAATTTACATTTCTGGAGTGATTAAAATATACTCAGGGGCAGGGAGGGAACTGCAACTTGAGATAAGTGGCAAAAATTGCCTACTTTTTAAACGGTCAAAACTGCCTGAGTGTAATAAAAAATGCAAACAGCAACTTAAGAAAATAAAGAAATTCTAACCTTGGATACCTTTCATGCATGAAACACAGGAGATGTTTTTATGTACACAGGAGGTACATTTATTTTTCATTTGTAGTTCACTTTTCAGTTAGATTCAGGACATAATGGGAGTGGCTGTGGGGAATGTGTGTGGGTGAGTACCTCTTCCAAGTATTTCCTCCTGAAGTGCCTACCCAAATCAAGACAATGTGTTGTCCCCCCTACCGCACCTCTCCTATTGTGAGGGTTGAAGAATCCATGCCCTCCACAATCCTCTTCCCACTAACATTTCTATGTCTTGGTCTGGATGTTAATATACTGTGAATGTTGTTCCATATGTTTTCCCACATTTCTCTTTCACTGCAGGTTAAAGGTGTGCCCAGGTTTGGCCTTTTGAAGAAAGTTATGACTTCACTATCTATTCATGGAGACACTTAAATTAAAAATTGATTCTTCCAAGGATTGACAACCTAAGAGGAGGCAATCTGAGGAGCAGACACCCGGGAAGTAAAGCAACAAAGTATGCTGTGTGTATCATGTAGGCTTTGCTATCTCAGCAATATAGAGACGTAACGGCTAAAATGAAGTCTGGCATTGTTTTTCTCATGGCTGAGTGAGTGGCAGACCCTGGGGAGAGTTCTCATCTTGTAACTTAACTTCTCCTTTTGTTATTCTGCATAATTGCTGTCACCCAGGTAAAGCTGGATTGTTTCTTCCATGGTAAATTCTCTCCCACACAACCCTCTGACCTTCAGGCAGCAAGAGCAGCAGGGCTTCTCATCTCACAATTTGACTGAAGAAAATAACAACTTGCAGAGGAAGTGATTTGAAATAAACGTCTCTGAATTAGAAAACTAAACAACTGGGTTTTTAAAACAGACTGGAACTCCTGGAGTTATTTGCTTGGAATTAACGAAAGATACAACATTTGAAGAACTAAGGTGCTTAATCATGTGAAGTATTAAGCAGAAATTTGAGTACAGCTGGGAAAATTGCTTAATTCTGAGTAGAATTCTGTTAAATATAAAGGCCACTCATGTTTTATCAGCAGACATAAGTATGAATTACGAGCTCATATCGATTCTCCAATTCGTTGACATTAAAAAGTCCAAGATATTTTTAAAAGGCTGAAAGCAGTGTGATGATTGCCCTTAATGCAAGTATGGGAAAGAATATGTCTGTTTTGTCATTATATGCCTTATGAAAGAGTGGTTTTGTTGATTGTAATTCTAGTAGCTTTTATCTCAGCCTAGAGTTTGAGGAAAATTTCTTGGCAAAAATTCCAACATGTCACAATCTTTTTTTCTCAGCTTTTCTGGCGAAAAAACCCGATCTGATTTTCACTAAGGATGCATGTTCTCCTTAAAATCTTCACAGAAAATACCAATGTATAATAATTCACTGTGGTGCCAGCTGGTTAATTTGATTTGATTACTTGCTATTAATTTGATGACTTAATCTGTTGGTATATTGATTCAATTTCAGTAGAGACCTTAATTTAATTATTTCATTATTATAGTTTTAATTAGCAAAGTAAAAGTGTAGTGTATTAGCTCAGTAATTGTCATATATTTCTTGACTTTGCTGAAGTGTCTGTCTGAAACCAAGTATTTTTTCTTGTTTAGAAATTCATAAATGAGAAAAAAACCCCTTTTTTTTACTATGTTGATAAAAAAATATGAAAGTACTTGTAATTAGGAAAAAATCCTAAGTCTTTTTGGATCTAGTTGCCTGACTAAATTTAAATCACAATATAATGTCTATTTTTCAGGAGACGTGTGGGAAATGTTTCAAGCAGAAGCATATGTAACTACAAAGATATAAAATATAGCTTATTCTTTGGAGAGCTTAAAAATTCTGAAGTATTTTTGTGCCATTTGAAGCCATTTTGTGCCTAATACTGAAGGATTTAAGTGCCGTAAATCCCATATTTTGCCAGAGTTCCATCTTTTGTAGGCATAGATTTCTCAGTTTTCAAATGTCTTCCACTACAGCTATAAGTTAGGAATGTGCCTTTAAGTCATGTAATCTTAAGGACATCAATGATGCTGACACCTGCTAAACTCTCCAAGTGAAGACTTCTAGTATTTTGCCTTTGGTTTGTGTGTTCTCACATATTAAGACTGTTCAGGAAGAACTCAAATATTTTGAGTAAGTAGCTGGAAAGCAAGGAATTTCCCTTCTGTTCCACACACCCTAAACCTCTTGCGCTAATCCTTATCAGAGGTCTTAAAAATGGTGAGAACAGAAGCACATTTTTTAGGAAAGCTGGGAAATGTATTATGTACCAGCATTTTACTTTTATTGAGAAACATGAATTAGAAGTCAAATTAAGGTCATTCTATCTGACCCTATCCTCATGGTCACTCTTCCATTCTCTTCCTACCTCAGACCACTATTCCTTATTTGTGACTGCGGTTTGATCAGTATTACACATGTGAGGTGTAGGATGTGGTTCAGGCCCTGACATGGCAAGCACAAATCACCTTAGGGAGCCAGGACTGTCAGTCCAATGCAGGGAATAAAGTACCCCTGACATACTGTATATATTTTTTGTTGCAGTGTACGCAAAATCTGTAAGTGAAATGATTAAATATGCCCTGAAGTCCAACTGAATAAGCAAGCTGTAATATAACTTGCTATTCCTTTGCAAGCTTGGATAGCCTTGTGCTTCTGTCCCTGAAATTAAGTACTTTAAACTATGTTCCTGAGGCACAATTTTTTTACTTTGCATTTGCATGAAGTATAAACTATCCATTTCCAAACAGTGTAAGCAAATGAAAAAGTTCTGATTGTCAAGAAGACCAGAATGCTCTATGGTGTAAACAGGAAGACAAAGACCAATGTATATTTATTTTAGAAAGTAAAAGAGAGTGAGTGACTAAGGCTTTTAATATATTTTTTTTTTAATTATCATTGTTGTTGATGGTTCTTTTATGTCATAGATCCTTTGAAGAGTTCAACCTTTTTAATCTGCTAGTTATGAAACAATCAGAAGAATTTTTTTTCCTTTTTCCTTTTGGTTTTTTTTCCTTTCCCTTCCACTTTCCCTTTTTCTGGCCCTTTCCTGTTTTTTTTTCCTTTTCCTTTTTTTTGTTTTCAGTTTTACTGAACAAATGGCCCTCACAAAACTCACAGACAAAACCTGACTTCTGTATGGAGAATCTGCATTTGCTGAAGTTTTGGGTACATCCTTTGAAGGCTGAGTTATTTCGAATAGTATCACTGTGGAAAAGGGACAATTAACTTGGACGATCAGTGGGTGGTGACTAATGCCATTGCTGCAGAGTTTGGATTTACAAACAGCAAGGATCAAATACTTCACACCCTTCACCACAGAAATGAACCGTGTAGAGGACTCAGTGGTCTAAAACAAAGCACAAGCCTACATTTTTCTATCTGTCAAAAGATTTCAGAAGTAATTCATTGTTACAGCTCCCTGGAGTGAGAGTCTGCTTGTCCATCTGATTTTTCCTGACTGAATGCTTTAGACATCCTCTGAGGAAAAAACTGTTGTAGTCTTGTTTCCAAAGCATAATAGTTAAGACAGGAAGTGTGAAACCATTTGGAATACTTCTTCCCTGCTGTCATATTTTATCAGTACTAGGATGTTATGTTCATGAGCAGCTCTTGATTGCAAGCCTCAGAGCTAATATTATTTCTAGGCACTGTCTGATACCCCTCTGAAAGACCTCTGGATTTCAGAAATCAGCTATACAGTACTTTTCTTATCAGATATTAAAATAAAATTAAAAAGGCTCACCAAAGTGTAATTTTGATGCCAGATTACACTACAGTGTAGAAGCAGTATTATTTTGAAGAAGGTTCTCTGAAATCAATGGCATTGTTTCACCATCTCAACAGTTATATAGCTGAAACTAGAATTTAATTTTTAGGGTGTGACACTGTGGAGACCAGAAGCATCTTCTGGTTCCCTGATCTGGTCATTGCAAACAGATTGCCGACTAAAATAACGAGTCTAGACCTATTCTTAATAAAAAGCAGCATGAATAAAATTCCTTTAGAATACCCATGAAATAAGGATTTCTAGTCAATCTGTGAATGAAAAGTGAATGGAAGGAGGACTTTTTAAGTTCTGTCTGTATATATTTTCAGTATTTTGATTGTAGCAAGAACTCTTTTTGAGCGGAGCAAATGTTAAGATAAGTTTTCCTGTTCAGAGATATTCATTAATCCTTCACTCTAGAAAAATTTTAAAGTATAAATAGGCTATGCTCATCAGCTGAGGACACTTTATGATTTATAAAGGAAAAGACAGCTTGCTCAGCTGGCAGATTTTTGCAAGTTCTCCTCATTCTCCTTGGAATGACCTTCATATCTGCTTTGTCTTTTGTGCAGGTTATATTGGATATTGCCATGAAACACAGCCTATGGGAAATCAGCTAGCCCAGTGCAAAGTGCAGTCAAACAGATTATTGCAAAAAAAAATCACACATAAGATACCCAGTGCTGTGATTCATAGGAGCTTATAATCACTTTCCTTTATGCTGTTATTACAGCCTTCCTGACTGATTTGCATTTTGATGAATCACCACTGCTGTGTTTTTAAGTGATATAGGAACACATGTGATTAAAGTACCTCTTTCAGGAACAATGGTCCACCAGAGCTTTATAAACCTATATAACAATTATCAGCTGAATGAAGCCAGATGGCATCAACTTTTTCTATGTCAGGTTTTCTAGTGGAATAAACTTTTCTTTGTATCTCTGGCTTTTGAGTCACACATTATGAAAACAAGAAAAAATATTAAAAAGGCCCTTTCCCATTATGTTTGGTTCTTTTTTAAATTTTGTTTGTTGAGTCTTTGTTTTAAGCTTTGTTTCCATCAGCCCAAGAAAATGTCTGACCCTGCAGATAGATGCAGCTCCCATTCCTACAGTTACGCCTGATAATACCCAGGTTTAAGATAATACCCTTTTCTTTTATGTTTCAGAATGGGAGAAATGAAAGGTACTGGGCAAAAAAAATGTGAAATGCACTGGGACCACTTCAGCTGAGACAAACATCCCTGCTTATAGATAAAGGTGACATTCTTGTCAATAAATCACCAGCTTAATCCTTAGCTTGCTTTAATCAGTTCTGGAGGATTTCCACGAGGCCACAACAGTCACGTTGATTCAAAGCTTGTTAATAAAATTACTTGTTAATTTGACAGCAATTAAATTGTAATGTGAACAATAATTTCTCTTCTGTAAATATAACTTCATTTTGTAGTATAAATGGAAGAGGAACAACTGAGGATAAGGACTGACACATCGATGCATCTTAAGAAAGAGAGAACGGCTTTGTGGCAGTTCTATCTGCCAGGAGGGTAACAAAGTGTAACATTACGCCTTGCAACCTCATTAAGCAGAAAGGTGTGAAGGAAACAGCACGGTTCTTTTAAAAAGAACTGTACTTTTCAATCAAAGCAAAGGATGCTGAGCACATATAACATGCTTTAAAGAGAATTGTGAGTAAAGTATCAATATTCCATTTTCATGTTTTGCCACTACTAGGGAGTTTGCATATTCAATATTCAATATATGAAGAAATAACTGGTTAAAGGCAAACTCTATTTTTAACACTGATGTAATTAAGAAGGCATAATAGCAGGACAGAAAGGTGGCAAGTGGGTTTTTGATTATCAGAAAGTTTCTTAGATCTCAAAAAAGAAGAAAAAGTAATGTACTTTTCCATGGCACAATGAAAACATATTCTTGTACCATTTCTTCAATGAAACAAGACTTGAGAGTACAATTCTGCCTTTACCATATTTTATTTGGCCAACTCACTTTCCTGGAATGAGGGAAAGTGAAATTGTAAATTCCTTCTGAGTCTTGGTCTGGCTTCTGTCAAGAAAAGTGCCTAACCTACAAGTTAGATTTCATTGTTATCAACTGACATTTGGAGGTTATATTTCATTTTCTCCATCCATTCCGTTATAGACCTAAATCTTTTCCTAGATAAGCTTTCTTTGACATACGTAATTCCACATAAGGCACTGGAGATGGTGAGTTGGCATTCACCAATGCAGTAGTGGTTTGTCAAAGCCCTGAATACACCTAAAATTTAGGATCTCCTGCAATTATCGGTTGGAAAGATTTTTCATTGATGATCTTGGGGGAGTAGCTAAAAATTAAGATCAGATAAAAATCTTTCATGTAGCAGTTAAAGATTCACCTATTGTTACATTAAATAATTTGGACAACATTTTACAAAACTTTCAGATTTGCTGAAAGGGAAATGTATGTATTTTCTTCTAAGTATTTGTATGTCTTTCTCTTTTCTTATGAACTCTACAAATTATTTATTTCATTTGTGAATGTCTTTTGTGATGCTTAGTTATGTTAACATTAACACTCCATTAACAGAAAGGGTGAAGGAAGGCATTTTTGTCAGAGCTAATCTTACACATTTTATGTTTGGCTCATTGTCTTTATTATAAAATAGATTTCAATTTTTTCTAATGAACTGTAAGTCCCAAGTGTTCCACACTCAAAGCTTGTCTTCTGTCTTCCCTATGGACTGCAATACTGGTATGTGCCTTAAAGAAATAATATTTGGATCTTTTTCTTTATAGACATCTAAGTACTTTACCACAGAATAGCTATCCTTTATTTCTTATTCTAAACCAAAACAACATAAAGAGGGGAGGGAATTAAAAAAATTATTGGTATCGTGGTTTGTAGAAATACGAGTTTTAAAATCCAGATTTCAGAATTCTTTGGTCTAAAAAAAAACCTTGCCTTATTCTACCTTTTATCGAAAAATAAGAGAGGTGAACTTTATTTCAAGACAGACCATCAGAGCTGGTTAAAGGGCATGGGAAGAAATGAAAAAAAAAAAGCTCTGAAGAGTAGAAATACTGTGACTGACTACAGAAAAGGAAGGGAAGGGACTTTTTTCTTCCAGCTGCAAACTCCTTGCTGGCTGTGACTGCCAATAGCACTTACCCATCACCCTGTCGGCTTTTAGCTTTTGCTTTTTATTTTAAAATGAGTAGCAAAGTCACAAATATTACTCAGTTCTTAATTTGGCTTTTTCAATAAAAAGTGAGTGTTAAACACCGTTGCTGCTGTAAGTGCTGTTGAAAAACATCAGCTTCCTTAATAAAACAAATCAGGTGGGAGCAGATGAGCATGAAAAAGCCTTATTTTTTATTAACCTTTTGTTGACACTAATACTCTGCAATAGGAGATTCACACAGTGCATGAATAGAAATATATTTAAGAATGAAGCATGCTTGCTTACACAGGAAAAGGTTAAAACTGGTTTAAGACCTAGAGGTCTCTCAGTGGATTTGTCTTCAAATAAAAGCTACAGTCAAGCATCTACAAGTTTCCTTGACAAAACTATGGAGCACATCCAAGAAGAGATTCAGGCATCTGTTAGATGCTTAAAACTAAACTTGCCATTCTGAAAGCCTCTGCTCAGCTGACTGCTGATACGGATGTTGTCCATTCTCCCCATATTCTATATGTTTTTATCTTACATTGCCCCAAATTCAGTCACAAGTACTTTACACATGTGTATCTATACCTCTGCTTGACAGCGGAAGTACAAAACTTGAGCACTTCTCTCAATTTAAATTCCTCATTGAAGGAAGAAGGAATTTGTACCCCATCTTAATTTCTGAGATACATTCACAACTTTTATTTCATGACTACCAAAGGTGAAAGGCAGGAAATTTTTTGGGAATAGTTGCCAAAGCTCAAAGCTAAAAGTTTCATGTTGTTCTGTAAATAGCATCTTATAAAAACCTATAACTTAGGTGTTAATCTTATACTTATACTACTTATACTTATACTACTTTAGGCAAAACAGACTCAGGATATTCTTCGCAGAGCAAGCAATGGTGGCAAGTACTTAAGTACAGCATGCCTTAGTATTTCAGTCTGTCTTCATCAGGAAGGGAGACTGAATAAGAAAGATGCTGGACTCCTCAGGCAGGAAAAGGAACTGAATGTGAGCTTCCTTCCCCTGGCATAGAAAAATGTTTGTCTTTCTCTTCTTCTCCCTTTCTTTTTTCAATAATGTATTTTAAAGAAAAAATATTTATCCTTTCATTAAAGATGTAGCAGGTTGATGCTGATTGCATGGCAGACACCTACCAGAGACTGTCTAGTACTTCCTTCTACAGCTGGACAGGGGAAAGAAAATATAGCACAGGTTCATGGGCTGAAATAAGATCCAGGACAGATCACTCACCAAATACTGTCATAGGCAAAACAGACTCAAGCTAGGGATATTAAAAGAATTTATTGTTAACAAGATCAGGTTAATGAGAATTAAAATAAATCTCAAAAAAAGCACCTTTCTTCCACCATTCCTTCCTTCCCAAATTCCACCTTATCCCCACAAATGGTGCAGACAGTTCTTCATTAACTTCTCCAGTGTGAGTCTATCCTATGGGCAACAGGTCTTCATGAACTGCTGCAGTGTGGGTCACTCTTCCACAGGGTGCAGTCCTCCAGGCACAGCCTGCTCCAGTGTGGGTCCCCCACAGGGTCACAAGTTCTACCAGGAAACCTGCTCCAGCATGGGCTCCTCTCTCCACATGTCCACAGGTCTTTCCTTGCCNGGTCACTCTTCCACAGGGTGCAGTCCTCCAGGCACAGCCTGCTCCAGTGTGGGTCCCCCACAGGGTCACAAGTTCTACCAGGAAACCTGCTCCAGCATGGGCTCCTCTCTCCACATGTCCACAGGTCTTTCCTTGCCAGGAGCCCGCTCCAGCATGAATTTCCCAGGAGTTCACAGTTCTCTCTCAGATATCCAGCTCCTCTGGCTTGAGACTCCTCCACGGAGCTGCAGGTGGATCTCTGAATCCTTGTCATCCTCCATGGGCTGCAGGGCACAACTGCTTCACCAAGGGCTGCAGGGGAGTCTCAGCTCCTGCACCTGGAGCACCTCCTCCCCCTCCTTCATCATTCATCTGATAACCTTTGCCATCTTTACATGACTACACATGACTCAAAGCAGTCCCTAAGTCAGGATGCTAAGAAGATCTAAATTTTACCTACTTTTTACAAACGTCCAGATATTTAGCTATTCTGTATAGGGTATCAGGGAAATTGTGTTTAATGATTAATGTAAGGTATATAATATTAGCTATTGGTCCTTTTAAATATTTCACTGAATATGACCATAAATGCACAACAAGCAATGCTTGTGAAAAAAAAAATAGCATAGAATTTGAGACAGGACTAGAAATAGAGAATGGAGAACCATTCAGTTTAATTGGTGTGTTTTTTTCCTAATGAGACACAGCTGACACATCATGAAGTGTACATGTATGTTAGAGCAACTGTGAGCTTTGAGTAGAAAAACTTAATGGAAGACTACAATTCTTGCAGCACCATGCACTAAGAGAATGTACTACTTTTGGTTACTTTTTTTTGAGTTTTAGATAATTGACTTAGAATGTCTTCTAATGCTTCATTTACCTCAAACTAAGGGATGCTTATGTAGTTGGTAGGTTTTATTCATATTGGCTAGAATATATATATTTAACTTTTCTACAATGTATACATAACAGTAACTGCTGAATTTACAGATGAAATGTTCTGATTCAATCAGGGTAAGCAAAGTTAAGTTACTTTTGGATGACTACTTGGTTATGTCAGTCTTGTGCTCCAAATTATAGATTACATTGCATGTTTCACATTTTTTCCCAAAGAGATTTCAATAACTAGGCAAAGCTAGGTAATCTTACATTACAACAAGGAAAAAAAAGGAATTAAAGGGGGAAAAAAAAGCATTTATATTACTAAAGAGTCAGCAGTTTATGTAAACATTCGCCTCACAGCTTAGCTGCTTCTCTTGTTGCAACAATGCCATTTGTTAGTCCTAAACAGATGAGCCCACATCTCCTGTTTGTAACTATGGTATTAACTGCAGAGCGGAGAGAGTTGTAGTGTGGCATGATCTAATTCTGATGATTATTAACTACTGAAATTTGTTCAAGTGTCTATCTATGCGTAATTTCATGGAACTAATTTTACATATTAAAATTATTTTGTGCATGAGAAACATTCCAATCTGGAAAGAGATAGTTTGGTCTACATAGATACTGTAATACTGATATGGTCTTATTTTAATTGCCTGGTAGAAGAGCAAACTAATGTGACGGCTAAATGGTGTCCCAAACAAGCTGCCTGTTGCTCACGAAACCAGCCTGGACTGTGAGTGGTGGGGTCTGGGCATTCACTTCTTACAAGCCATAGGAAAATGACCCAATATTCTATTCTGACAACTGTTTAGTCTTAGTATATGCATAGTTCAATTTTCTATCCCCATTCCTTTCACCTATACTCTTCCAGAGAAAAGTATCTTTTATGTTGACCTATATTATGTGCCAATAAACAGTCCTAGAAGGTTTTATATCATACTTAGACTGGGTGTAAATTGAACAACATTTAAGCGGGATTTGCTATAACTGTCTTGGAAAACAAAGACACTTCAATTAGGTCACATAATTCTTAGACAGCCCTTTGCTTGCTGGTGGGTGCTTTTCTTTCTTGTTGCCTCTTTAAAGCAAACAAACCTTTCACCCATCTGATTCAAGTCAAGCAAGTCAAACAGAATAAGCTCAAGGGTTACAGAGGAGCAGGGCTGTACTTATGACCTGACAGTTTAGAGATTGGTATTTATAGCAAGAAAGATTGGGAAAATCCTGTGACAGCTACCTTGAACATATCAGCCTGAGGTATGATAGACATTTCTTAGGAATTATTTTCTTCTCATTTTTTTATGTTTTCATGGAGCTAAGCCAGTTTCTAATTAAGATCCTTAGTCATATATCTCCATCCAATAATTTATAAGTTCCTTTTGGACAATAAAAATCTGCAATATTTACCTAACTCTACATCACTGCCCATATTGCAGATGACATGAATTTTTAAGATAACTTTATCTAAGAAGAATTAAAAAGGAATTTACTGTTAATGTTCACCAGTCTACAAGTACATATGAAGGAAACACGTCTTCATGCATACTCTATAGTTTGTTATACATTCATTTTCTTTCATTATTGCACTATCTACTATTACTTATTTATTCAACAGCACTTTTCCTTTATATTTCAGAAACTTGTTCTGAAGTGCCAGAGAAAGTTAATAGTAGTTATTTTTAACTTTGAAAAAGTTTTAAAGTGAGACATACTCCTTTTTATTTTACTTAATTATCTTAATGCCATAAAAAAGGCATGGCCTGATCATAGACAGAAGAAAACTGGCCAAGGAAGCAGCACTCTTATTCAGCCCAGAATGCAGATTTCGACTCACACGTGTTAGCTGGAAGCTTGCAAGTATTTCTCACTGTTTCTTGGCTTAACTGGTGGGAAATCTCTGGAGATTAGTGTTTCTTATGAAGTGACTGCCAGTTTGGTCTGAAATCCTGTTAGTATGATTCTTCTCACATGATTACTGTCACGTTCAAGGTAGAGAAGGGAAGCACAGATTCTTTTCAGTCATAGCCATGGAGATGCCTTAGTTTAACAACTCATGCCTGACATTTGTAACAGTTGTGTGGGAGGTTCCATTTGCCCAATCTCTAATTTAGGCTAAAAAGAAACCAATTGGAAATATACTTGATCTTTAGAAACAGGGAAATTTATATACCATACATTTTCCCCCCTACCTCATTATGCGTGGAGAAAAGAAAGAAAGCATTACTCTTAGTAATTTTAGATGTTGGATGGTAAAGGCAATATTGTATATGCTACTGTTTGGGCAGATTACACATCACTCTTCCTTCTGAGCAAATGGTGGCTGCCTAAGTGCAAAATATGATTGCCATATTGCAGACTGCACAGCTAGGAACAGAATGGGCAGCAAGATTAATGAGATTTAGACCTTGGTTATATTACACAACTATTCTAACTCACATTCTATAAAAAATAGAAAGAGGTGTTGAAAGACCAAAGCTATTTCTTTTTGCCTGAAGTGTCTGAGGTTCATATTTTTGAGAACAAAACCAAATGACTCTAAACAGAGTCAGAGGCTGTTGATAAAGCCTATATTTTTCTGTTCAACATACATTTTATCAAGGTTATATTCCCTTGTCTGTTACAAATTTTCAATTCCCTTTTACTGCAAGTAAATTAGAGAGTTGATTTCTCTTTCACAGCCCATGACACTATTAACAACTGCTTCAGTTTTATAGGTCCATATCCCTGAGGAGCCTTGAGCTTTATATGGCTTAACAGTGGTGTTTGGATAGCATGAGACAACACACTATCACTACAACCACACTGACTTTCTTTTCCTTTAGGAAATACAATCAAAGTGCTGTCTGCTGTACTCATAGTTGCCTTATTATATATATATAAATGAGATGACTAACTTTATGGTTTAAACCTCAACTAAATAATTTAAAATTATTTAGATCTTTGTTTTCTTTTCAAAAATAATATTTGTATATTACATATGTATAAGTAACCCTATGTATGCAAATCCTTTTGAAGCAAAAATATTCTTTAACAGCATTTATGAGGTGTTTTAAAATACACACTTTCAAAAATCTCCATTTCTCTTACTTTAAGAAGCTGTTCTTTTAAGTGCAAGTGTAAGGAAGTCTTGACTTCTGATTAAATATTTACGTGTTTCTGGCTAGTCAGTAATGATTTTAAGCTTTTAAGTGCTGCTTATTAAATTGCAATTCAGCAATCAAGGATTTTTTGCACTACACCTGCAGGTATTCCTGGCAACAAATAACAAATTCATAATAAATGAGATCTATTGGGTAGACTTACGACACTTTCAAGTAAAGTAGAGAGGGAGGGGTAGAGGGGCTCATAGGGGAGAACCCTGGCCTTTGACATACTTATGTTTCAAGTCCAAACTGAAACTCAAAAAAAAGAAAATATTCTAGACTCTATGCAAATCCTTTAGGCTGGGTAATTGCATCATCAAAGCATATAAATCTTTGCAAGAGAGTTAGACATAGGAAAGATTACTTACTGCACCTAGCACAATTTTTATTTCTTTTTTTTCTTTTTTGCAATAAATTTTTAGTTTAGAATTGAAAAAGCACATCAACAATTTTTCCTCAGTGAATTCTTGTTGTGATAAGTTTGAAATAATCACCGTGTCTCTTCTTTTCCTTAGAGATAATCATATGGCATTAACTCAGAGCCAAAAGCATTTATCTTTAAATCTATAAAAGGTTCAGAAAGAATATATTTAATGCATGCTCTACCTCACAAGTCTGCAATATCTCTGAGTGGGAATTTGCCTCCCAAGGACTTAATGTTCTTTCCTAATTCCCCTCTGACTAAATGTAAATTGCAGAAACGAAGTACTCAGAGCAGTTTCCTCTGCATCTTGCAATGACCAGTTCCCTAAAGAACCATTGCCATAGCACTAAACAGGACGACGCTGATAAAAATTCTTGCACATTCCTGGCATTCACTGTTTTGGTGCCATGGCACATTGCTCAGGAGGACACTGCTTTAGAATGAGCCATCAATCACTGTGACTCTTTCTCAGTCTGACTTTCAGTTTATCAGTGAGTTAAGCAAGTATGTGGTGTAATGACAGATATATTATTCTGCATATTTCTCTTTCATTACAATCATTTAATAGATTTGACAAACAAGGCCTTTTGGAAACTGTTGAGCTGTCAGAAGAGCTCTTGCTGAACTTTAGTAGCATGCATATATATATATATATGTGCTTATATATACATATGTGCAGAAATAGCAACTTTTCCCTTTTAAAAATAGTTGATCCGTGGGGCTGTTGCATAGGTATATTCAGAGTTGTGTGTATCTAATGGAAAATGTGTTTTCATTGTTCCTTGCCTATAAGCCATAAATTCTTTCCTTGCTGATGTTTCAGCAGGAGTATTATCTCAGATTTATCCATGAGTCAGACAACTGTCATGTATGTGACTGAATATTAAATATGAGAGAAAAAACCATCTTGACCTTTATAATCACCCAGAGTTTGTTTGGGTAAGTAATTGAAGAAGATATGGAAATGTCTATGGAACCACAAACAAGGCACTACTACATGAAGCTTTTATAATTTTACATTCATAAACAATTTTGTACTTTTAAACTGTGTAATTGCATATGTTATAAATTTGTTTGTAATTGTAGTCATTGTTGACAAAATGGTTAATATTTATGTAAAATAACTCACTAAATTATTTAAGTTGTTATGGAACTTCTCTAACACTTTTATCACTGAATGAAAAAATTAAATATTTATTGTAGTAAAACTTAATTTGAAAGAAATAAAGCAATTCCTTCTAGGAATAAAATTCCTTGAATTCCTGTAGTGATTAATATTGTTTAAATAGCTGATCAAGCACAGAGACAGACAGGATTAAAATGTCCAACACATAATCAGGAACGTATGTTGCATGTTTCAGAATACAAAGTTCAGGAATGATGGTGACTTACATGGAGTTCCTAATAGCTCAAAACTACAATCCTTGAAACAAGTTTTATCAATATGTAGGGTTAAGGGAGTTCCAATGGGCCCTCTCAATGTATATGTTACCTGCATCCTTATTTTTTCCACACATGACAGTTTCTGAGTCCTACCAAGAAATCTTATATGGTTGTTAATTATGAGAAAGAACATAAACTCTCCACCAATTCCTAAATATATTTTTAAACTGTTATTCAGTGATGATAATAATGAGACAATGGTGATAATGATGAGACAATGTTACTTTAGGGAATGAAATATTATTTTCATGTCTTTACTTCTTAAATGTATGTATATGATAAAAAGACAAGAGTATCCCCAGAAACTTTGACGAAACAAATTATTTATTTTTCTTCTTTCCTCTATTTCTTTTTTCCCTACTTGGTTACTTCCTCATTCTTTCATGTAGATGATAATTCTGTGACTGGAAGTGATGTCAGAAGGTTGCTTTAGTTCAACCTCTAGCTCAAAGCAGGGTCAATTATGAGCACAAACATGTTTGCTCAGGACTTTATCCACCTGGGTCATGAGGACTCTTGAGTGTGAAGATGATACCAGCTCTCTGGGAAATCTTCCCTGCCCTATGGGGAAAATGCTTTCACTGATACTGAGTCAGAACTTCTTGTCTCAGCTTGTAATCATGCTCCTGCGAGAAGGTTCTGGCTAGGTCTTTTAAATTAGCTCCTCAAAGGAATTTAAAGGCTGATATCAGAACCCCATTAAGGCAAAAGAGAGAAGGAAAATGTGATCTTCATAGTCTATTGATTTGCTGCTCAGTTCATGATTTAAATAAGACAGCTATATAAAATTCATGGAAAGAAAAATCTTGCTTAGCCATGTTATCAATGACTTCATTCACTGCTTCTATGATGAGAGGCAACATTCTGAACACACTTCACACTTCACACTTTTGCCAAGATTATTAAGGAGGGACTCCAACAATCATGCAGAAATATTGGAGAGCATAAGAATTAGAGATGTAATAGAACTGCTTAGGGTTGTCCAATGGGACACAGCTGAGAGAGATGTGATACAGTATGCAAAGGAAAAAATTTAGGCTGAAAATTAGCTCAGTTTCTTGAATAATTTAAATCTAGCCCAGATACATCAGTCAAAAACATCCTGTAGGCCTGCAGGAAAATGAACATGACTGAATAAAGGGGTTTTGCATCTCTTTTTTCAAATTTTATTACCATCCTGAGATATATGGAAGTATTCAGATATGGTGAAGGTATCAGAATAGAGATGTAAAAAAAGTAGTTCACAACAGAAGAAGTACTCAAATATCCTAAATATCCTTCGTACCATGGAGAATTTCTCAAGAACTGAAAAACTGATCTGGAGGATTCTGAAATCTCGTGTAGACTAGTTACTTGTATAGGCATTCTTGACAGTGTTTTTTTTTTAATTTGGCAGTAAAGACTTGTCACTTGGGTAAGTTAGTGTAGTGTTTAATCAAATTCATCTTTCAGAAAGTAGAGTGGATAAAACATATTCTAAAATTGAAGGGTAAACCAAATACTATTATTTCAGAAAAAGCTATTTTTTTGTTTGAAGATACTTCAAATTAAAAAAAAAAATGGTGCTGAAGTACTATATATTGCTACAAGTTTACTGTTTGCAACCTGTGGGGGTTTTTGTGTTCAGTTCCTGGGTGCATTGCCAAATACAGATGAACACTTGTATTATTTTTTTTTCCACTGGGGCCGTAATTTTATTAAGTTTACATGAATTCTGTTGACCTGAATAGCTTTTAGACCAAGCCCTAGAAAATCTAGGAAACATCTTTATATTGTAGGATTTCTTTACTAATTAAGCACTAGAATATATAGCCACGAAAATATTTTTTCTCTGTGGAGTACCTAAAAAGTGCAATGATTCAGTCATTGGTGTTTTACTGATAATGGAAACTAGCCTATATGATTACGAATTATGCATTTTTTGTTGATATTAAAAAGAACTGAGAAAAAGTGAAACGTACGAACTTTTATAGTATTCTGGAAATTTTAACGAAATAATTCTACAGAGTTGAAAGAAAACGCATATATTATAAGCACAAGAGAATCCATTGTTTCATTAATTGAATAATTATCTGTCTTCCACATAAATGTGTGAGAAATCTATTTCATAAATTAATACACATACAAGTAGTGCTGACTTAAAGTCTCTACTCTTCAGAATACATGTGATTAGCTCCATCTTGGGACAGCTTTATTTTCTAGACTGATCAATGCACTCTGTAGGTATGGCTCCATCTAGGTCCTTCTGTATGCGAAACCTTCTATACCACATGTTAATTGTAGGGAAACTGATAAAACTGGTATCTTGTGTAACTTGACAACAATGTTCCTTTGCACTTTCTGGCCAATTCAGGGAGTCAAGTGAGAAAAAGAATTGTGAGAAGAGAGAAGATATGCTAAAGGATACAAGAGGTTGGAAAAGAGGTGGTGGAAAGACAAAAATAAAAATTATTTAATATTATCTTTTTACCTCAAAATATTCTGAGATTCTTTGCTGTTATTAAATCTTATCCTTGGTGAGTAACTATTTCTTCACATTTGTAAACTCATGTCCACGTCTTCCATGTTGGCACCCTCCATCACTCTTTCTAAGGTCATCACTGAAGAAGGCAGAAACTTGAGAAACAAACATATTTTATGAAAAATGATAATGCAGAGATAAGGAGGATTTAATTGATGAAATTCTGCTTGCAAAACAGAATTTTAGGATTCAATAGGGATACCAGGAAGAGATGACATTTTGTTACTCCAACAAAGCTTCTTACTCTCATCAGATTTCACCAATTTTCTATGTTGTTTTATATCTTCTGAAATGTCTACTCTCAAAATAATAATATATTTTTAAAAGAATTGCCTGAAGCTCTCTTGTATACGTAAAATTCTTTCCATGTTTCTTGGACATAGTTAGAAAAATCAGTCTACAGCATTCCAAACAGCAATTCCAAGCATTACAAAGAAAAATCTTATTTCAGAGGTTCTTTTAATTATGCTCTTTAGTCAGCCAAGATATTTAATGCAGTGTTTGTTGTTTCAATTTTTGGACTTGCATTAAGGATGATTTATAAACAGAACAAATTAGAGTGCGTATAATGTCAGAGCATGTGTGTTCATGCAATCCACAGAACTTAGAAATTAAATTTGTCTTTCATTTCTCATATATAAAAGGATAATTGCATAGATTTAGTAGGGTCATATTTCTCCAATGTTTTTTCAAGTTCTGCTGTTCAGACTTCAAAAGGCTGTTGCAGATTTGGAAATACTTCAGAAAATACTTGAAGAAAATCTTTGTCTTCTCTAAAGATGTCTACCATTAAAACCCAGAAATTAATAAAACTACCCTTTACCCCAAAAACATTGATAGGAAATATTGACATAGGAAATATTTTGGGCTAATTTCGTTCAGTTTCTATCTACAAGTCATGGTATGGTTTAAATTGTACAGTTGCTATTTTTCCCCTCAGAATTGTCTGACTCATTGTTCAGGCTAAGTAGTGTTTACTTCAGACACTAAGGAAAATTTTTCTTTATCCATATTGTGGCTTTAAAATGTGGTTATTGCACATACTATTCAAATACTATACTCAAAGTTTAATTAATGACCATTAATGGCAGGTACTTCTGTTTAACTCATGACAACAACATATGAGTACTTGAGAAAGTTACTTGAATTTTACAACCCTGTAATACTAGGGTTGGATGTTATAATCCTGTTTTCAATACATGAATTAAGCTCAAAATATATATTAGGATTCAAGTTGTCCAGTGCCATGTTTTTAGGATTCTGGTATTTACATATAAGATCCTATGTTCAAATTACTACTCTTACTGTATTTGACTGTGCTGGAAAATATTGAGCATTTCTTCATTTGGGTTACAGATTTTCAGAAAATGAGGACAGTACAATTAACAAGCATTTGTGAAACAATTCCTCCCATGGAGATATTGGAAACTCAGCTGGGCATGAGCCTGAGTAACTTGCTCTAGATGAACTTGGTTGAGAAGGAAGATGAGACTAGGTGATCTCCAGAGATCTCTGTAAATCCCAATATTTTTTGATCCTATAATTCATCTTAGTCATTAGTCTCTCCTGTCAACTCCTCAGACCCTTACCTCATCTAGTGATACAGCATAATCCAGCAAACTCCTACAGTGTGAAAGAAAAAGCCAAACTTTTTCCAAGTGAAACATCATTAATTTTCTTACAGTCTTTTTTAGGAAAGCCTGAAATTTCCTTAAAATTTTGACCTAAAGTCAAACATATGCTAGGCAAGAGTAACTTTTGGCAAGGACAGAAGTAAACATAAGCAGGCTCTTATGAGTGAAAAAGTTAATGTTGCCTTAAAGGTATCAGCATTCCAGCACTCTGTATTACAAGAGTGCTTGACAGCATTTATATAAGGACAAAATTTTTTTTCCAAAGACCCTTTAATAGAGAAAAGTGTAGTGGGAGCCAGGAGAGAGAAACTGGAAGATAAAAAAGCCCAAGGTGGAGATAAGGTGAACATTTTGGTAAATGTAAGTTTTAAAAGATATGCTTGCATTTTCTTGTATTTTCAAGTCAAGTTTAGGTGTTTAAATACATATGCTCTAAGGTGACCAGAGACTTCATGAAATGAAAAGTAATGGCCTGGGCTATGCACATGGTCAAACGTGTGATGATGAAGATGCCTCTCTAGAGAATTTCCAAGTTGTGACTTAAACCAGCAATTAATACTGCTTAAAGGTAAACTGTTAGATTAAGTTTGATTTCCTTAACACTCATGAGAGATAAGAGGTTAAACACTCACAGCAGCCCCACTCTTGAGAAAAAAGTTCCAGGCATGACCTCAGGTTCTTGGACAACCTTCAAATATCACTAGAGAAGACGATCCTGACTATTTCTTAGTTTGTTTCAACTTTCTTAAGTTCTACTCAGTTTATATAAGCTAGAAGTTAAGTCTTTTTACACATAATTCAGGATGATGACTTTAATATCAGTATTAAAGGATAACATTTGTCAGCAGTGTAGTTTTTTCCCATCCTGAGTATCTGTAAATTCTTAGGGCAGTTTTAGGTTAAAAAGGCTGGGATTTTGTGTTTTATCACCATAGATGCTGTATGCCAGGGTAAATATCTACTTAGTGATTTGTTTTTGTTCTTTGATTTTCCTTTTGCTGTGATATTATTGTCCGCTAACCAATAATTAAGTAAACTAATTCTGAGTGTACTCTTATTCTACCTTCACTGTACATCTGAAGAATATTTATTTTGAATAAAATTATCTGCTCATAGTTTCTCATTAGGAGAGAACAAAGCCCAGGAAGGCTAATCAATCAAAGAAACACTTTTCATCCTAATGAGTAACATTGTCCAAACTTCATCATCAGAGGGGCAGGGACTGGCCTACGATGTGCAAGTAAAATGCTGCAGCCCAGTTGCATCCCAGCCCCAATAAGCATGCTGCACACACTTGAACAAGAGCAAGTCTTTCCATATTAGCTAAATTTAAGTGTTACCCAGAAAGATCCATAGGTTTTCTTAGTGGCAAGGACATCCTGATCAATCACCATGATGGATGGACATGTCGTGCATGTGCCATTGCCTTAGGATGGAATCCTTTATATCCATTAGTCCTAAGCTTGTTACAACTATCTGATAGTTTTTAAACATGGATACTATTAAAGGACTTAACAATTATGTTAGAAATAAGAGGATGAAGAACAGAATGAAGGTCTCACCCAGCAGTTCCATAGACTTGCTGTTCTTGGTTTTAATTGAAACAAAACTGAGTTACATTTTGATATTTAAGGTGATATTATTATTTTTATTAAGACCCAAACTAATTTTCTCTACTAGCAGGTTAACATATATTTAAATTGGTTTGTTTTTTTCTTTTCTTTTGGTTCATGGAGGTGCTTGTTAGTCTTATTTCAAGTCTTGTCTAGGTCTGAATCTTGTTTCTAGTGATTTAGGACAAACCATGATCATTGAAGACACTCCTTTAAGAAAAGAAGTCCTAAATACAAGGGAGAGAAAAACATACTCCTGGATGAATGGTATTTCTGATGGTGTTAGGAATATCTGACTGCCAATGTTAACTGTTCCTAAATATGAAAGAACAATCTCCAGCTATTTATGTTACATCTGTTTGTTCTATATATATATAGTTATAATTTTATGCACATACTATAGAGTCCTATTTATTACTGGATCTTAAGGTAAACCCACTTATATTGAGCACATTTTGGAGACTCTATTTTCAGATCAGTTCATGTGCCTCACATGAACATTTAACCAATGCTTTTTCACTTCCTCAAGTTTCATCACATTTATCATCCTCTGCATCCCTCAGATCTCTCCTCTGCTTGATTCCTTATTGGTTACACCATCATTTACTATATTAAAATTTCATTTTCAGTAAAATCTTTGAAGAATATACATATATTTTCTTTTGTTCTAGAAACAGGGCATGCTGGAACTGCAGACTCCAGAATCTGGAACAATATGTGCACAATAAACTACCAGGAAAAATGTATTTTAGTGCTGAAGAGGAGAACTGCTAAAAGTTAAGGGTTTTTTGGTCACATATTTCTCAAGTGGATGAAAGACTAAACAGCCTTAAACTCACAAAAATTGCAACCATTCACATTATTTCTTTATTTGATATCCTACCTCATAGGCAAGACCACTGAATATTGTTTCATCTGCTGTCTTGCAGGAAATGTTCTGCAGAACACCTACACTCCCATTTAGGAACAAGTCTTTTAGACACTCATTAAGTATTAGTCGTATTAGTCGCATTTTCTTCCCACTATATTATGTCTTTATAGATCTTTGTTGTTTTTCTGAGATAGTTTCCATGAAGGAATCAGATTTGTCTTTGCTTTAATTACAATAACTTTCAAACATAAGTTTTATATATATCCACAGTGTTTATGACGCTTAGTGTACTAGATGGATCACAGTCTTTGTCTACTTGATAAACAAATAATAAGTATAAACATAGCTAGCTGTGCAAGAAACACGATTCTGCTCAGCAGTATAAGAGACTTAGACCCCATGAGTCTAAAAAGACCAAAGCTGGCCAGTACTATCAGCCTGGCCAAGATGGTCTACCTGGTTTCCTGATAGTTTTAGTGAAGTTCGTGCATTCTTCATAATCATTTGTGCAACATCAAGAGAACATTTATTCCAGGAAACAAGGAAAAAAAAATTAAAAATCCTAACCAAGTTCTATATAGTATGAGGATAAATGGCCTGTTCTGACATATTTTCTCTAAATATTTTGTTATTGGTGTATAATTCAAATTTCAGGGTACAGCCACACAGTGATAAAAACCTGTGAAATTAAAGCTAAATTGAAAGTGTGAAAATCTAGACTAGCCTTCCCAGAATCTAAGCATTAGTTTAAAAACTAGTAAAGCAGGAGAATTGTTTTAATTTAGCATAAAAGCCAATCACTGAATGCATCAGAAATCTTTTAGAAAGCTTTTAATTTTCTACTGCTATTCAACACTGAAATTTCCTCATTATATGTCCTGTGTTATTAGACTGAAATTTCTGATTTTTTTCCTCCACTGCTAGCTTCTGAGCTATTTTCTTTCACTTCCTGTTTCCTCTCATTATGTTCCATGGTCTTTAATTAATTTCTATATTTGATATTATGCAGCTGCAGGGTATTCCTCTCTTTTGTGCCTCCAGTTTCATTTAATACAATATTAATCTGCATCATCCATATCTTACTCTATCTTTGTTGTTTGGTAGCTTGTTTACCCCTGAGAATATATTAACTAATCTGACAACTATTTCCTTCTGACATAAAGCATACTGATGTATTTTTCCCTTTTCAATCTCAATTTATTTTTAATTATAAACCTTAATTAGATCATGGTTCCTACATCTTAGATACTTTTTCATTTGCTACATCTCTAATTGCATTATATTTTACTTAAATTGAGTGGGTTTTTTCTTTTTTTTTTGGCTTCTTTAAAAATATTACCTTATAAAGCTCAGAATCATCTCAAAGGAGAGAGTAGTAAATCATGGTTTTGCTGATTAGGTATTTGTTTTAGCCTCAAAATGTATTATATTAAAATACATGTATCTCAAGAATAACCTGATCACAGTTCTTCATCCAAATACTTTGCCAGCTCCTATAAGGAGTAAGGAATTTGGATATTCTTCTTGCCATATGAATCAGATGTGGATTGTGTGCTTTTTAAATTAGAAATAGAGCAGATGAGAAAAGGAACTTCGGCATCTCTTTATTTTGTTGGCTCCATCTTGGATAGATAATGCTTATTATTATGAGGTGCTGAAGCATGTTCACAAAGAAGGCCATTGAAGCTGGCCAATGCATATGCTCCGGAGCATATCTTATAAGGAACAGCTGAGGGACCTGCGGCTGTTTAGGCTGGAGTAAAGGAGGTTCAGAGGAGGACTTTTCACTCTCAACCGCTGCATGAAAGGGGGCTGGCCTCTTCTCCCAGGTAACATGTAGCAGGACAGTAGGAAATGGTCTCAAGGTGCTCCAGGAGAGCTTTAGATTGGATGTTAGAAAAAAATTCTTCACCAAAAGGGTCATGAAGCACTGGAAAAGGCTACCCAGGGAAATTGTTGGACCACCATCCCTGAAGGTATATAAAAATATATTCATGTGGCACAAAAGGACGTATTTTAGTGGTGGATTTGGCAGTGCTAGGTTAATGGTTGGACTCAATCGTACAAGGTCTTTTCTAATCTACACTATTATATGGTTCTTTGATTCCATTTCTTCCTCATGGCTGGTGTCTAAAGCTGTGCAAGCTGTATGATTGCAGTGGTAAGGGACCATACTTGGCTTGCAGGAGATGGGCTGTGTTGGCTATACATGTTGGGGAGATACCTCATGACAGAGCGGGGAAAAAGGATGAGGAGGTGGAACAGCAGAAAGGAAAGATTATAGGCTAACTGCAGCTGCCCATTCCCATCGTCCTTGTGCTGTTTGGGGCTGGAGGGGAGGTGAAATCAGGAGAGTATTTGAGTCTTGGTAAAGGGATGGTGGGGGAAATATGTTTTTGTTTTTCTCTTGTTTCCCACTACAAAATCTCCCACTTATCAAATCTATTTTAATTAGCACTATATTAAAATAGTTTTTCCCAGGTTTTGTCTGTTTTACTCGTGATTGTAATAGATAAGTGAGATCTTCATCTTTATCCTGTTCCATGAGCTTTTCCATCTTGTGTTCTCCCCATATCCTTTTGAGGAGTGGGGCTGAGAGAGCAGCTGGGTGGGTATCTGGTAGCCTGCCAAAGCCAGCCCATTTCTGGATATCTGTTATCACCTAGAGTCTGAAGATCAGTGTATTTGTATTAAAGTATATACAAATATGTCATTACCCTAAGTTTAATCCTTTGTACATGTATTGAAAGGAGCAATCTTTGTATAATACCATTAGTGAGAACCACAACTCTACTGGGCTTAATTTTGCTTAAACCATTTTGCATGTAAAACTTAGCTTATATAAACAAATAATAAAAATAAAATTAATGCATCACCATTATCTGGGAAAACAGAGTTTTGACTCAGAGTTCTTCAGGCAGAAAAATTGAGACAGGTTTTACAGACACACATTGAAAAATGAGTTTCTGAAAATACATGGTTGAGACTATGGTCTATGGTGTTTGAGAAAATGAGCTTTATATGAAGAAATTAAAAATTTCTCAAAAGGGTAAGTAACACAGCCCAGCATTTTCAGGCTCTGTGATCTAGATTCTTACCACTGCCCTCCAGTTAAACTACATTTTCCATGGGGCTGCAATTGTGGAAAGGAATGAGGACACAGTTTTGCTAATCTTGTAGAATATTTTGAACATCTTCTGAAGATTTCAAGTGTTCAAGAAATTCTATCTTTTCCAGCATCTCTGTTCTTTTCAGTTCTTTATTGAAGGAATAAATGCTAGAAGGTGCTGTGCTTTTCATTTGAATGTCTCATTCTGTTTTATCTATGTTATTTTTCTGCTTTATTTTCTTGAAGACTCCATGGCTACTTTTCAATTAGGTAGGTCCAGGTTCATAGAGATGAAGTCACATTAAATTGTGCTAAAACTGTAAAGTCCTGTTAGAGGTTAAGAAAACAGATAAACAAACCAAACTGAAAAGAATCCACTTGTTTAGCCGTCTTTCATAAATATAGAGTAAAACATTGAGTTACGCTGACTTGATAAAAGCTACCTGTGCTTTTTTCCCCTCCAGGGAATACCTTTTACTTTCCTTGTTACAGTATCAATAACGTAAAAACTCTAAATTATTTGTGTCCNCAGAGTGGAGGAAAATTTCCAATTTTAATTTCTAGTGGAAGAAAGTGAAGAGCTAGCCAGAAAGTTCAACCAGTAATTTCCTGGCCATGAAAAAAAATGAATTGTACAAAGATTGTTCCTAAGTTTCAAATTTCTGTTGTCTTGACATTTGTACTGCTTTAGGTCCTAGGTAATTTGGTCCTTAGTCACTTGGGTTTTTACAATGTTGCTTTCCAGAGGAAGTTAATATGACATGTCAAAGAGAAAGATTTTATAAGATAAAGTGCTACCAAACTTTTCTTAGTTGGCTTACACTGTAGCTGTCACCATAGAAATAAGTGTCAAATTGGACCTATATATAGGAATAAAATAGAAATGTCCAAGATTTTCAAAACAGAGTATAAAAACTAAATATGTTGACATTTCTATCTTTCTTCTGAACCTGTCTGTGTTTCATGTTTTCAAGCTTTGGTCAGTATTTTTATTTAGCTGCCACGTTTCTTTCAGAGCTTTAAAACTGATTTTTAAACAAGTATTTTACAATTTCAGCACAGAGGTTTTTATTTGAAGATTGCTCTATTTGATTAATGTACTTTTCAGTGATGCAGCTGATGGCTTGAAGCACTTGTGATGAAAAAAATTTACACACTGGAGACTGTAGAAACAATAAAAGGAGATTAGTCCTTCACATAACAGCATTAACATTATTTTAGAAGGGTTATGAGTATTACCCAGCTAAAAGCCATTTTAGTACTACCTTGCCTGCTTTTTTACCTGTTACCTCAGGCTACACAGTAGATAAAATCTTGTTAGTACATGGATGAGCCTATTAAAAAACTATACTGTGTTGAGTCATCTAATATAAAATGTATGTACATAAACCAATTTGAAAAATTGAAAATGCTGTTGTGAAAAAAAAAGGTAAGAAAATAGACTGATGTTTTATTACTGAAGTAAAATTGGCCAGAAGGATTCCAGCAATTAAAACACTCATGTATGAACTACTTCTGTAAATCAGATCAAAAGAATGGATTCATGATCCCTTTTAATTAGTGGTTTCCTATTGCAAGTTTTATAGGCTTTTGTTCCAGTAATTTTAAATTCATATTTCTCTCTTTGCTCTTGCAGATTTGTTTTCAAAAGGCTATGTAATAGGGACTTTGGATTTCTGCACTATTCAGATGCTTATGACAATTTTGTCTAAGGAAAGGGTATCTCATTATATGAGTACAAAATCTGCCTCCACCAGGCTATTTTCAAAGAAACGGAAATCCTGAATGGCTCACTGACACAGGCTTGGAGGAATGGGCCACTGTCCACAAAATGAATATTCCAAGCCCAAACATGTGGCAGGACTGTAGTTGGATCACCCTCTTGCTTTAGGGAAAGGAACTAATGGTCAATTACAAGAATACACATTAAGATAAAAGCCTCTTAGTAACCAATGTCACTGAAAGTAATTGTCTCACTTGTAAACCATTCTTTACTGGCTTAGAGTTATGAACTCAAATTTTCCTGGTAAATGAATTGAAATCAGTACAGCTAGATGGGTCTCCAATAATCTAAAGTGTAAAAAGGAGGCTGCAGCAGTCCTCTGGATCCAGCCTGTGAATCATGACAATGGAAACATATTTTAAAAAGTCTTTATATAGCCTGTAGTATTCCATTTTCAAAACACTGTTATTTTGCAAAGCACATTTTGCCTGAGAATCCAAAAGGATAAAGCTTGCCAACAATATACATCCAGATCACTTTAGTAGTTCTCCTGAGTCAGTTGGACTGAACATGCACAAGTCCAAGTTTACATGGAAATGCAATGGCAAAACTGAAATCTACAGCTTATCTCCTAAATTTTAGCATGTTGTCCTTTCCTTCAGTTATGCTTTCTTGTCTTTCCCCAAACGCATTCTTATCAAACAAAATTGTTCCGATCCATATCATGGAACTTCCCTTTAATTTACTCTGACATAGGCAATGCACCAACAAAGTTATTAAAGTAAGAAGTCTGTGCTAATGGAAATCTTACTTCAGCTTATAACATCACTGAATGGTGATGCTTATGGAGAAAAAAACACAAAGCATATTGTTGAAAACCTTGAGATGTTTTAAGTATGTCTTTAGAACTCTCTCCATTGAGCCTGTGTGTATTTGAAAGCTGACTGCTGTGTATAAGAATTTTTCCAGTGGTTTCATATCTCAATATTTTAGTGGTTTAACATGATAAATTTACATGATATGATAGTTACACTCTAATAAGTATTTAATATATACTTCCAAATTGCTTCAGTACTGCTGTAATGACTCCTCCCACTTAAAAACCTGAAAGGGAATTGATTGTAATGATATTGAACTAAATGCTGGGATATGAGTCCCTGCAGAGTAAAAACACAAGAGGAGAAAAGAAAATCCCAGAAGTTTTGGAACTAAAACTCAGGTGCTACAATACTTTGTTATTGGTGGACTATTTTTTGGCTACTCTAGTAGAAACTGCAGAACTGGCAGTGGATGGCAGGTTCATCCATCAGTCATCCTGGCCTCAATTTTGTAGGTTAAGTTGATATATAATTTTTTGTCATTTATTTTCTATTTTTTCAAGGAAAGATGTCTTTTACAAGCAAACGTCTTCACTGAAGTCCAGTTCATATCATCCTACTAATATTTAAGCAAACCAATCTCCAGTGATTGTAAATATGCCCAAGTTAGCAGAGATGATATAAAGGAGAATCTGTTATGATTTTATAGACCCCATTTAATTTAACTCTCTATTTGCCCATGAAAATCTTGCTATAGTATTTAGTGTAGTCATATCACAAACAATGTGTTTATATGGCAATGATTAAAGTCATTCTAATAAATTATGTTTCTAGAAAAACACTAGTTTCGCAATATTTTGGAGAAGAAGCAAAAATAATATATTTTAAATTCCACAAATCTTAAGATGACAGAATATTGTTAGTTACAAATAAAATTATAGTAAAGGGTGATATTTTGGATAGCTGTATAATCTGCATAGCAATGTAATCTGTCTGAAACAGAATTTTTCCTCTATCATAGATCAATATGGTTCTACCATTGTAATGTGAAATATGGGTACTAGTACCAGCTGAGAATCTGAAAGATTTACTATTAGAAAGCAAGGGTTGTTAGAAAATATGTGATTATTTCTGCATGAGGAGCTTGGGGATTATCTCTTCCCAGTTTCTTTCTATCTTGCTAGGAAGTTACTGATTCTCAACACTGCAATGTCTGATAGTTACATTTTGTGAATTTTGTGTTTTATACACATATTTTCCTGTGTCCAAATACATCCATGAGCAGCATTAAGAATTTTGTCAGGGGGTAATTTGATTTTTGTGCTGTAAAGTCAGTACTGAAATAGGATGATTTTTAGCCAAAACAGCTACAGATTTATATATACACATATTGTGGTTTAAAACTAGCTGGAAATTAAGGTTAAAGTATCTGCTCTCCTTCTTTCTGCCCACTCCAGTAAGCAAGGGACAAAAAGGCAGATAATGTGGGTTGAGATAACAATTTACTGTAAAAAACAGCAGGAAGGAAAAAATACATTGATGGCAACAATGTTAATAGCAACAGTGTATAAAAGAGGGTGATTACATACAAAAAAAAAAAGAAAAAAAAAAGAAAAAAAAATTTTACAGGAGTCAGCAGTGCCCTGGCAGCCAGAGGGGCTGAACATGTCCTGGGGCACAGCATGGCCAGCGAGGCAAGGGAGGGGATTGTCCTGCTCTGCCCTGTGCTGGGGCAGCCTCACCTCGTGTGCTGTGTGCAATTTTGGGCACCACAGTACAGGAAAAAAAGCTACTAGAGAGTATCCAAAAGAGGACAAGCAAGGAGGGAAAGACTCATGAGGAGCAGCTGAGTTCACTTGTTTGTTCAGCCTGGAAAAGACAAAGCTGGGGATGCCTTCATCATGGCTTAAAGCTTTTTCAAGATGTCAGTGGAGGGGCAGGTGCTGATCTCCTCGTTCTGGAATCCACTGACAGGACAAGAGAAAATAGAATGAAATTGTATCAGGGAAGGTTCAGGCTGGTCATTAGGAAAGAGCTCTTCACTGAGGATGGTCAGACCTTGGAAAGATATATGCAGAGAAGTAGGCATGGCACCAGTGTGAGTTCGGGGAATGTTAGGGTGACACTCCTAGTAATTTGGTTCAATTTTAGGTGCTCGGTTTTAGGAGCAGAGATTTGAACTAGGTGATCTTTATTGATCCTTTCCAACTTGAGATATCCTATGATATTTTATGGTAAGTATTTTGAAAAAAATGTTGAAGTGAGACTTCATTTTCCTTGGTTTAAGATACTTTCAGATATATGAATTTTTTACTAGAAGGGCATGGTAATTATGCATATTATAACCCTACTTATAACTGGAACTCAAGACAGCAGTTTTTTTATATCTCATCTAAACCAGTCATGAGTTTAAAAGAAATTTCATCAGGTTCTCAAGGACTGGACAGCATTTAAGACAAGATAAAAGAAATTAGTGAAAAATCTTTTTAAGTTAAATCATATTCCTTAAGACAAAAGTTCAGTAGAGCTGCTAGGAGCTTCCATGATCACTCAACTTGCATAGTTTTGCCTCTAAAAGAAAAATATATGGATGGTTTAAGTGGGTGTATTTTGGCCATGCTTGTAAAAATGTTCATTCTTTGAAAATGTGGTACTCTGCAGAAAAATGAATCATAATAGGAAAGTCCCAGGATTTTCATTATTCTTTGTGTTTTGTTGTCATCTGTTTACAAGAATGCTGAAAGAAAAGGTTTAGGCTGTTAGTACTGTGAAATCCATAGAGTTAGAGGGACAGACTCCTAATTTGGCATATCGTAAGAACAGAATCAGCCAGCACCATGGCCATATTAGAACTTTGGTCATATAAATCAGAATTTTTTATAACCCTTCTTTCTAGTGGAGAATTTGTCACATTTTTCTGACGTTATATCTTTGCCACTTTCCCAAAACCCGTTATCCATAAAATATTCTACTCTATAGACGTCTGCCATAAATAACTAATTTCAGGCACGAGGGTACCTTTAATGAGCATGAAAGAGAACTAAGCACCTTTCTTTCGGTTAAATCATTATTTCTAATTTCTGTTGTGATCTCATTCAGAAGCATCCAAAAGGAATCAGGAAACCATACAAAATAAAATAACAGAATGATAACAGCTTTACTATAAACTCAGATCTGAATTGGATATTGTTACTGTCATCTAGAAGAAAGCTGAATCTCTCTTATACCCAGCATGCCTGCAATTGCTAATCTGCCTGTTTCTTGGATTGCCAGAAACACATGAATGTGTCAGTTACTGATTGAGATGACAGTTCTGTGGACAGATGGGGAAGGAACTGTTCAAGGCTTGGTTTTGTTTCTTTTGTATATTTTACTGAGGAGCAAAAGACCATGTATAAACACAAACCCATTTGGAGTACAACACAGAGGAAGATGTATTAAAGTTGGTCATTGGTCTTTCTATTACAATAAAATGTAAAAAAAAAAAAAAAACCAACACCTTATTTTCTAATTCCTAGTGAAAATTTCTAAGCCTAACAGATGCAAGAAGTGTTCCAGTTCCTGCAAAATCAGGAAGTTTCCTATGGAAGTCTCCTATGACATGAGCCAGATTAATTTTCTGTGAGTTCATGTCATGAATAAATACCATTTCACTCAACAGATTAATTTGAAGAAATTGATGGTTGAGACAGAACAGAATATACAGAAATGTGATTATTTTGTTTTTCATATTAATTTTTTTTTACTTTCTTCCTACCTAATTTCACTTGCAGCAATAGCGATCTCCCTTTTTTTTAATTGGATCTCAAGTGATAACTCCATGTCAGATGGCACAGAGTTATTGAATTCCCTGAGTACAGTAAGCTTAACAAGAAAGAAATTATACTTGTATTACTCATCTGCCTACCTGAAACACTGGATTTCATTTATATCACTCTTATAAAAGTGAACAGTTATTTTAAAAATAGACTATGTGTACAGCTTTCAGCAAATATGAAAAAAAAAGAAAAAAGTTACCAAATTTTGAGTAGACACCTATACATAAGTATATAATACACATATGTCTAAATGAGTATAAATATTTGAAGAGTAATTAATGCCTTTGAGAAGCACTGTTGGCAAATAATAAGAATGAATAGAAACAAATTATATCCAAACTAACTTTCAAATTCCATATAAGAAACTCTAGAAGAAAGAGGTAGTGAAGAAACAGTTGCTACATTGTTTCTCAAAAGCAAATTAACATGTATTTTTTTTTCAGTCATCAGAGAGGTTTTTAGAAACTGCTCCTGCTGATAGGAGTACAGTTATAATTTGCTACAGAAAAAGTGATTTCTTTGTGTCTGATCAGCTTATTCCACAGACAGCACTTAATGATATTCTTTCCATGTGAGTACATCTACTGGCAAAATGATCTCCATATCCCCAAACCTGCCAGGGCAACCTTTCTTTCTACCTTTTCTCTTGGTAAACAGGAATGCGTACATAAAATGTGAACAGTATTTCTGTTTTACTGACTTCATCTGTGCTTTGGCTCTCAAACCCAATCAGCATGACAGTTAAAATTAGCAGGACAAGGGCAACTGTCAAGGATGAGGCTGGCTGCAAGCAGAGGGGCTTCTGTGGCTTTGTTTGCCTGTCATTTCAGCTGCTATGTCAGCTTAAATACCATCAGTTAAAAAACAGAGCATAGCTTAAGGAGTAATGGGGTGGGGGGCACATTTGAGCAATGATCAAACAAGAAAAAAATCCAGAGGGACCACTCTCTTGGGACACTGTGGCACAAGAGTCTTTCACAAAATGTCAGCACAGGCTGATTAAACAAATGTTGCTTTCAAGGCAAAGCTGATCACCCTGCACTTTATTGGAAAAGTTCACATGCACTTGTGTTACCATTCTGAAGTACTGTGGGTAAGTGAAAAATATTACCGTGTTGAGATAAAATGGAATGTTGCATGAAGCTTAAACATTTTCAGTACCTAGTATACCACTATTTCATATTTTGCTTTATTTGCATTCTATTGACATGATTTAAAAACCTTTCAAAATGGCTCTTTGCCCAGACACAGCTTGAAAGTCCAAACTCTCCCACAAAAGCAGGTGAAATTCATTTTGCCACACATACAGTTCCATTCATAAATCTTTGTTCAGTATTGTTCAATTTTTTCCATTAATAATTATCTTTGCCTGAAAATTTATATGATATTCACTTTAAAAAGTTTTTTCTACAATTCTAGCTCACTTTTTTCTCTCCCTCTAATCTATTTTAATATTTATACATTCATAAATCTAATATTTTTTTCCAGAGATTACTTATTCTTATCAGTGAATGTAAAAATAAAACTGAATAAACATACATTGTAAAATAAGTAAGAATCGTGTAACCTTATTTTCTGGGTGTAGAGAAGCTTCATGGGTACTGTCACACATTATAGATCCTAAATTCACACTCCTTAATCAAGTGACTGTCCTGTAAGTAATTGATTAAAGATTGCAGAAATTGGCTGAAGTCCCTTGATTTCAACTATGACAAGAGAACAAAGGTCCTTTTGTGTCTGAGGGAGAGACAAGGAGTGTTACCAGGCAGAAAGAGGGTAGGGTTGAGTTTTCAAATAGGTGCAGAAGTTAAGACAGAAGTAAAGCAATCTGTGTGCCAAAGAGAGGAAAGAATGGTTAATGGTTAAGGGGTTAAATCAGATAAAGCCCAAATTGAAGGGTATGAATTGTATTAGAACTTAGTTATACAGAAAAGCAGCCATATTGGGAAGGCATAGAAAGACAGAGACTATAAGCAGCCAGTAAAAATCCCAGAACATCCCACTAACAATAACCCCAGACACAGGTGACAGTCAAAACAAACATGATAAAAAAAACAGAAAAAACTCAGCCATCTTCCTCTTCTGTGAGAATGACATAATGATGGTGCAGGGGAGTAATCCACCTTTTCTAAGCCAATGAATCATTGCAGAGTCTAAACAGGATGTGTAAAGACAGATCCTGCAGCCATTCTTTTGGGGAGAAATAAAAAAGGTGGGAGTGGGGTTGACTTTTCTCCTCTTAAATAACCAAAAATGTTATTGGAATGAAACTCTTCAGCTGAATCTAAGTCCAAGAAGGGATTAAAAATCTGCGTTAGAGAGAACATTGATTCCATAGCCAAAGAGAGATCTGAATCCACCACAGCTGCAGAAGGAGAGCAGGGATAGCAATTGATTTAGTGAATTGCCCATTTAACTCATCTGCATACCCAGTGCAGCCTTTCCCGGCCACAGAAACATGGCTGGCGATGCTGTCCTCTGGTGTCTGGTACCACTTCCCTGGATGTCTTACATACCTTCTACATACCTAGTTCTGAATTACTTGCTAAACCTGTTCTGTGGGGCTTGGACTAGACAGCTCAGATTTTCAGTTCCTGGAATTCAGATTGTGGCTATAAACCCTGTCAGGCTGAAGACATTTCAATGTAAATTACTGCATTCAAGAGGAACGCATTAGCCACGAAATGGTTATATGAAACAAAATTGAAACAATGCCACAGCTGTGGTTTTGAACAAAAGCTGAAGTAATTGTGGTTGTTTTGTCCAGACCTTAATGAAATTAGTGGGTTATAGAAGCGCTTTTCACATGCCAGGGCTCAGAAGCATTATATTTTCCTTTAAAGGTAAGAAAGAAAAACAGAGGTACATATTTTCAGATCCTCAAGGAAGTACTAATGAAAACAGTGTCTTTATGAGATTTTCTCTCAGCTCTTAGGTCTTATAGGAGGTATTGTGCCTCTTTTAAAGATAAGAGAATATTAGAAGTGGGAAGGGGTGATGGAGCCTATTTCACTTAGGAACAACCATGTATATTCCTAGAGTATAACAAGTCATTAATTGGTGTTCATTGTATTAGGTGTTTTTAATCACTTTACCTCATTCTCACATTTCAAAAGAAAAAGTAAAACTACCTAGTGCCACTTCTGAATTGTAGTTACAGTATCCCTTTCCCATGTGGTAGGTCAATAGGACTCTAGAGCCTTGCTTTGCGTGTCAGGGTCCCATTAACCTAATGTAATAGTTGGCACAGATTTCTGAGCAAGTTTTGTCTATGAAGTCAGGAGGAGAATCTGAGTGGAATATAATACTCTGCTAAAACAATTATACTCTCATAATCTAACCCTCATTAACTTGTCAAGCCTAGTGACAGACTTTAATAGCATTCATTCTTTTTATGTTTTAAGTGATTTCTTTGTAGCCATTTGAAAACCTAAAATAAGATTGTTACTCTATCTGCATTTAATAGGGAACCATTCTGTCCATTTTCTTTCTTCTTTTTTTTTTTTTTTAAACTGGAAAGCACTTATGATTATTTGTAAGGCAGCTTGCCACAGATCTCTTTAAAAATAGATGGAAGTACATACAATTTATTTATTTTTATTTTCTATCTTGAGTAAATACTAAAAAGCTACAAATGGTGTTACAAAAGTACTGCTAGAAGTTTTGTTCATTGTGTCATTTTTTTGTCACCAAAAGGGATATTGGGAATTGAAGAAAAGGATTGGATTATCATGGCATGGCTTGTGTCACCTGTCAGTTAGCAAAGCATTTTAGAGAGAAGAATGTAGATGTGTTTTGGGGGGACTTTGTGGCTTCCTGTATTTCTTGCCCCCTTCTGTTTGCACATTGTGCTCCCCACGCTTTCTGGGCTGGTGTGGGTCATGCTGAGGCAGCTCTCATCTCCCAGACCAGAGCTGGATATGACACAAGGCCCTTTCCTGAGTTCAGTGATTATAGCTCACTGTGACTTCAGTGTAGGTTGGGAAGATCAACACCTGACAGGAGTAAACTTTGAATTCCTTACAGCACTCTCCCTTGTCGGGTTCCCTGAGGGCTGATATCCATAGCATAACAAGAATTTAATTCACCCACTGACTGATTCACCACACATCAGGCTTCTCCATGTTCATACCTTTAAATCTGGAATGAAGACTTGCCAATGATTCTAAAAAGCAAAAACTATCAGAAAAGGTTGAAACTTCACTTTGAAAGAAATCAACAGCATCAAAAAATCTATATCTAGCTTAGCTGATGTTTCAGATTTGAAAATAATGTGAAAATACCACAATTTTGTTCCTTAAACTTGATTCTTTTGTGCAGTTAACTACATACCTCAAAAATAAATACCTCTTCAAACTGATATTGCACTAGTTTCTTTTTCATTAGGTCTCTGTAACCACTTTCTACCCATTTGGGTCCCCCAAAACATAGCAATGAAAAAGTAATGTACAATTCCTAATGATTTTCTGAAATACTGCACAGGTGCAAGCTGCAGCTGTTATGAGAAAACTAGATTTTGCTAAACTAATTCAAATCCCATTGGAGAAATAGAAGAACCACTGCATTCCCATAAAAAGAAAAATGTTTTTATTGTAGGATAATGAAGTTTCCATGTACATTCTACCTAGTCAAAAGGTGCTTCACAAAGAAACTTAAAGTTATCTTATAAAAACTGATGAAATATATAATCTCTTAGATTCTCTTTGTCAAAAGTAAAATGGTATTAGTTATCCTCTTTAAAAAGCCTCACTAGCATTTTCAAAATTGGATGAAATGGCTAAGATTGTGTTACAGATACTAAAATAGATCTGAAATTAAAACAATAAAGCATTATCCAGACATATTTAAAATATAAAACTTTTCATATGAACAGGTATATTACAGTGAAAATTGCATTTCACTGCACATTTCTAAATGTGCATTTACATCTGTTCATATGGTATATACACTAATTTGTGCTGCCAAGCTTTTCAATAAGGAAGCTGTCTGAAAATTTGGATGGTATTTTTATTTTAAAACCCCTACTGTGTACAATGATAAAGATTTCATGGAGGAAACATACACACCCTCACCTCCAGATCAGCTGGCTAGTGGTGGATGGAGTTCAAGGAGTGGGTTTCTCATCTTTTTCTCTCAGCACATTCTCAGGCTCGAGGTAACACTAACCAGGTAAGGCATGGAGACCTTGGCTGAGGTGTGGACAGTGGACATCTGTAACTGAAAGAGGACGTTGTTCTCTGTGTTGGTTGGCAGAATGATATCAACTTAGAGTCTCAAAGTTCATTTGCAGAGAAGTGAAAAGGTCTGAATAAGCTTCCGTACTAATACATAAAATACAAATCTCAGAGTAACAATGTATTTTTCACTATAAAAAAAGTTACCTTGAGGCAAAACTTTCCTTCTCAAACTAAAATGTTAAGTCACTCTGAAAATCTGGAGTTCCTGAAACGCAGTTTAGCTCTGGGACCACTGCTAAAAAATTGCTACCAGTGCTTGGGCACTGCTAACAGGACACGCCCTCCGTAATAAACATCTCAGGGGTGCCTTGCTTGACACCAGCCAGGGAACTGGGGCTGCATTATAAATCCCGTTGTGCAAACTGTGAACCTGACAGCAGGTTTCTGGTGTGTAGACTGGTATGCTGCTGTCCCCAAGCCTTTCCACAGACACCTGCGTTATGGGAGAGAACATCTCGGAAAGAACATCTCAGAAACCCTTTCACTGCTAGCCTTAGGGAAAGCTCATTCAAAGCAGAGCAAATTACTCTAATAATTTATTAGCTTACAAGTTATTAAAGGCTTATTTCTGCATTCCATAGGGAACTTTTCAGCTTCCTATTTTGTATGTATTATCTGTTTAAAAACTAAGAATCATTGCAGACTTTGGATTTGCACTATGAAGAAGGCCTAAATTATTATTTTAGTTTCCTAAAGATGCTAGCAGGAATGAATGATTCACTTCCTTTATTTTTCCTTTTTTTTTTTTTTTCCCCCAGCTTATATCCAAGATCAGAAGAGGATTACTTATCTGAATTAGTCTTGTTACTACTTTATACTTTTTATGATTATTTTTAAACTAACTAAATTAATCCAAAACCAGAGTTTCCTCTGTTAGAACAGATTGATTTTTGTAAAAACATGAATTAATTACTATTAGAGATTTTAAAAGTGGGATGTACATTACCAAGTCGTGTAACATTTGCCTATTTTGCTATTGTGATATTTCCATTGCCAAATCTGATTAGAATCAGATTAGACACTGTAAAGATAATTTATTTTAAGTCATCCTAAAATGGATCATAAGACAAAAAGAGAGCCTTTTAGCCATTTTTACTTTTACTTCTTTAATGCCTGCAATATTTTTCACCTTTAGTTTTGGACTCACCTCATATTTTGTAGCAAATGGATTTTAAATGGGGTTTAGACTCTGTGGGTTTTCAAATCTCTTTGAATCAGACTGAAGAAGACTCCTTCCCTCCTGATTGGAAAAAAGACTCCACTTTGCTTAATCAGTTGATCTGTCAGTTATTTCTCTCATTCTGGACAATCATATCGCCTCCAGATTTTCTGAGGAAGATGAGTCTAAGGCAACACTGAAAATCTATGGAAAGAATTGATTCTTGTTCCAGCTCATGTGTTTGGTGTTCATGTAAAAGACCTGCATCCTTTTGAATTTGAAGGTACATTTTTTTGCATATTTCCAAATTCACTCCCATGTATATTTTGTCATGTTTCTAGCCAAAAGACAAATTGGTGTGTTTCTGAGGCTGCAGCTGTCTGAAAAGCATGTCCTAGCCGATCAGATTTTGGAAGGAGTTATTAATGCTTGTGTGTGAAAGGCTAATAGAAAGGCAAACTGTTAGCAGTAATAATTTCTTTATGAAAAATTATTACATTACATATGTTTCAACATGTAAACCATGAATAGAACTAGCAATGGGGCCCATTAGCCTTAGTGTGTTTATTTACTTACTGTAAATCAAATATCCTCAGAAATATCTGCTGGAATGAGCTAGTAATTTACAAATTAGAAATCTTGCAGAAGTGCTTCAGCAGACCTTTAGGATCATGCACACCTGTGTGTTTAGGAACAGCATACTTTCTGCATGCTTTTAAGGATCAGGAAAATAGATTACAGATATCAAAGTAAAAAATAGACCCCCTGCAACAGATCATTTTATGTTTTGAACAGTTTGGAGAGCATGTAACCACTAAAGCCGCTCCATATTTATGTTGATAATTATGCCACAAAGAATGTGTTGCTTTTCACCCCATGCTGTAAAACTCAGAAGTTTACAGTCTAGTGCGGAGTAGCAGCATCAGAATGCTAGAGATGGACCAGTTCCAGCACTTATTGAATCATTAGCCTTGGGCAGAAAAAAAATTTAAGATATCCATACAGAAAAGAATTTATTCAAATAATATATGAGGTTTGACTTAGACTGGGGAATTATAATTGTCAAGATTGATAGGTGATACTGCCTTCCTTCACATCTCTGTGACTTTCCTTTATACATCCTGTCAATCATTTCCCTCCTAAATTTATTTAAATAATGTGTTATTCCTCTTTAGAGATGTTAACCCATTAGTATCTACTGCCCTACTATTGTCTTATCAGAATGGAAAAAGAATACTCTGTAGGAATTATGTCAGCAGTCAGAACACGAAAGACCATGTGAATAAAATTAAGAATGCTTAACAAAGTTTATTTAATGAAAAATATGATTGTGAAAATAACAGAGGGGTCAAATTGACTACTTGCCTAATAATGATATGGTAGTTAAATTAAAGCAGAAGTCAAAATGTATACTCAACACACAAAAATTTTAAAAACAGAATAATTTTCCAACCAGTAAAAATAGATCTTTCAAGTGTAGAATATTAATAGTGAAACATTATGTGGTAAAATATCTATAAAATAATATATATTATGTTCATTAGAGAAATAGAAGTCTTAGGAAAGAGAGGTCATTCACTACACAGAGAAGATTAAGATGTTTTAAGAAATAAGAAAGCCAAAGAGTTTAGGAACACTCCTACATTTGGAAAGAATTAATATGTCTATTATTTTGGCGGATATATATTGCCTATTTATAACTCTAAAAAGATGTTAAGTAACATCTGGAGGTGATAAACATTTGAAATCATCGAGCTGGGAGAGCTGCACAAAAAAGAGCTGGTTGATGACATCTCTGGCTTGATAGTGTTGATTTGTAATAAATCTCAGGGATTGCAGAACAAAATCCAGACGACTGAAGGATAGTTCATATTGTGCCAATACTCAGAAATACAAGTATGAGGAGTATGACATTTATAAACCAAGAGCACTTATCTTTAAACATGAAGTGTTGGATACACTTTCCCTGTTGGGGACATGAAGGAGAACAATTAATGCTAGCTAACATAAATTTGTGGGAAAAAGAATATATATTGTTCAACAAACATAACTTTGTTGTTGGTTTAATCGGAGATTTTAACAGTGACCATGTCAAGGGTTTTGAAAGACAGGTGCCTGCCAAGGAAGGCAGGAGCTTCTCTTGAAATAGAAAAAATGCAAACCCCCTCCCTCCAAATTATTCAAAGGGGCTCTCAGGCAAAGATATGAGGATAAGACTAACAGTTCTTTAATATGTATAAACAAAATAAAGTAAAACAAAATCCAACAAACTACAACCTAATAGGAAAATTAGAACAAGATGCAATATTAAACAAAAAGACAAAACCTGACAGTTAGAATACAACCTGACACCCTGTCAGTCAGGGTGTTGGTAGCAGTCTAGTTGGAATGGTGGCTCCAGTAGTCCTCCTGGAGTGACAGATGGTTCTGCTGAAGCAGAGATCCTGTAGAAGGGCAGAGTTTTCCTCCAATGGTCCAGTGGTGATGTTGAAGGGTCTGGTCCTTCCTCTGGGAATCCAGTGGGAGAGAAGGCTGCTCCTCTGGGAATCCAGTAGAAGGCAGATGCCTGTTCTGTCCAAATGCCCAGATTATATCCCGGTGGGAACGCTTGGCTCCTCCCCCTGGGCGGAGCATCTCACAATGGGCTGATGTCATTCTCTGAGTCATGTGGTGGGTCCTTAATTGCCCATTATACAGGAAATGGTTCCCAGAGGGAGTTATCTATGACTCATGGGGCAAGGTGTTAATGGCCCATTAACAGGAGATGGTCTGGGGGAGGAGGCAAGGAAAACACGGCCCCTCCTGATTTTAACAGTTCATGAAGATGGAGATAGAATACAGACCTTCTGGAACGTACTTATATTGTAACCTAGGACAGACCATAACAATTATGGTAGTGTGTAGGAGTTATAGACTTATTCAAGCTGAATCCTGTTTTGTTGAGAATATATGGAGAATAAATATCAAGCAGATAATAAGTGCTCCATCCAGACCTTCTGGTGATCCAGATGTTCAGGTGATCATGGAATAAAGCTCTTCACAAACACAGCATCTAACCAGTGAAAACCAATGGGTAGGAATGAATAGGGAAATAGAAACGAAATGCTCGCTTAATAACTGCGTGATGGCAATACCTGCTCCCTGTTGCCTGGAATAAAACTTTTCCAGTGTCAGAATGATATTATAAAAACAAATCTTTAATTGAAATCATTCCAGGTGCACAATATGGCAGTATGCACGCATGGTACAATATTTCTACAATGTTATAAGGTTATCTGATTACTGTACCTATCAAATATTGTCCAATTGGGAGGCAGTTGGTTAGGCAATTTTCCCCCATTGAAGCCCTCCCCTCTGATCTTTTAGGCCAAAGTGTCCTTGCAAGACTAATGGCAAGACTAAACAGATTTCAAGTATTTATTAGTAAGGATTTGTTAAACTCTGAGAGAGGGCAGAAAACATAGTAGAAGTTACAACTATGTATTAATAGTCCACAAAGTTTCAAACAAATGAAAAAAAATATAAAAGGCTAGAAATCTTTAGGGATCACCAATCACCCTGTGTTGGTGGGAACCCTAATGGAGGAATGCTGACAGATGGTTTTGCATAAACACCGTTGTGGTAAGAATAACTTTCTGGTAATCCTTGCCCTCAGGAAAAAACAGCACTAATAGTAATATAATGTTTATAAATTAAAAAAAATACATATTATATATATATTTATACTTTAAAAAATATTTTATCTCTAGCCTTTTCTGGCTAGACAGAAAGCAGAAAAATATGAAGAATCCTTTCTCTGACTTCTGTAAAAAGTCTTCATATTGTACAATAAAGGTGAAAATTTGCTCACTCTGTTCTCTTCCTCTCATTACCCATTTTTATACAGTGATCCCAGAAATATTATGGGTTGTGTAATTTGCAAACCCATAATGTGTGAGAGTGAGTTGCACACATAAAGAGACATGAAAAGCTTGAAAATCTGTATCACCTCATGATTTGCCTCTGCCTTTCATTGATTTCAGCTACCTGTCAGGCTCAGCTCTTATCTTTGACATTACCAAACTCTGCTGTGTTCAAAGCTGTAAATTATAATAAAACTCTTCTATTCATCATTTCAGTGCCATGTGCATAACAATTATTCTAACTGCACAAGAAATGTCAGACCAAATTGTTCAAGGCCATTTTTTTATATTTAAGTGTGACTCAGGAAACACTGAAAGAAGTTAAGGAAATTGCTTAGAAGTTAAATGATTTTCTAACCTCATTCCTTACCACAAAAGATTCTCAGGGATACATTTTTTTTTTCTTTCTTACTATAAAGCTGAAAAGCTGTCTGGGAATAAAAACTTTTTTCTTTCCACTTTGTTGGGACCCAAGTCAGTTTCAGAAATTCGTGTTTAACAATTGCATTATTTTGAAGCTGAATGCCACTTCCAGGATATCTGATCTAACAAGTTTGAGAAGTGATTGGAATCCTTTGGACACTGTTTTAAAGTAATAATTATGTATTGGAACAAGCCTTTACTCAGAAGTCTCCCACAAATGGCAAGAAGTAATAAACTAGATGGTAAATGGTCAGTTGTGACACAGCAGATTGGTAGTACAGAGTTTCAAATCTCCATGAAATGTCCAGTGTTAATATATTTGTAAATATTCTGTGAGTATTCACGATGTATCTTTGAAGTCCTGAAATTATTTCATGAATAGTCAAATCCAGAGAAAGCCACAAGAAAATATTAGAGGATCATGCAACTAGTAATGTGGTAGCATAATGTCAAACAGAACTAAAACTAATACTAATTAATCCACAGTAGAGTGGATTATTTGAATTTCCTGTTCACATTACACGTGAAATGCAGCCATTCAGGAATTATTCCTGGGAGTTTCTAGTCATCCTGACTCTGAGACACAACCTCAGAAGCTCACAGAATTGGCATGTCTCATTGAGAAGGAGAAGATTTAATCTGCTTAGGAAAATCGCAGTGGGGTAGATAATGTGACGTCTGCAAACTGGTGCTGGACTCTATTTCAGAAAGCATCCGTGATTAGAGACATGATAAGTCTGAACCAGCCTAGCAGTTCCCAGCTTTCTGTAGAGCATTTTCTTCTAGAGGAAAAAAATATCTCAAGGAATATATCTAGTCCTTATGAAGCCTCTATTGTTTATTGAAGAATATAATAAATTCCATTTTTTTAGTAATTTTTAAAAGCTAAAAGTTTGCATTCTTCTAAAAAAGAAAAATTGTTCTTGACATTAAAACCACAAAGACAGCAAACAATTTTGCTTTGTTTCTAGATCAATTCATTTAAGTAGATTTAGAAAGTTGTGTTACTCCTATAACTACCAAATAACAGAGGTCTACTCGCTCTTTAAACAAAAAAAAAAATTTGGAAATTGGGGAACCAAATGAAGGTTGGAAGAACAATGATGTGCTTATGGTTGCTAGAGATTAATGGCTTTTATGTCAAAAACAAACAAAATGCTTTGCTATAACCAGTTTTGTTTACACTTGTTTCCAAAGTGGAAATTAGTGAAATTTCTTCCCTGCCCTGAAAAGTTCATAATGGCACTTACTGCTACTGTCATATAGATATAAATACATATATATATATATGTATATACACACACACATCTACAGTATATAAAAAATGCAGAGTTCTACTTTTCTGCCTGCTTGTGATGCAGACCATGTACAATGCCAGGTGCTGAAGCACTCGGTTGCCAAACCCCTTGGATCTCATTACGACTTTTTTCATATGAGCACACTCAGGAATTAACAACATAATTGAGATCGGTCAATCTTTTAGAAGTTTGTGTCCTTGAAATGTGTGCCATAATTCCCTTAGAACTTCTCAAATTGGAGAAATATTATCTTTAGTTTTCACTATAAATTGGATTTGCATATTTAAATTCAGAAAACATAATAGAAATACAGTCTGCTCCATTTAATTGAAAGTACACTTATAAATATATTTGTTTTAAATCAAATGATGATGACATTAGTTTTGGGGCAGGAGAAAAAGAACTGGCAGAGACATCTGGTTAATCCATTTTTGATCTGAAAAGAGGGCTATGACTTCATTCTATCAACATACTTGCAAACACTAGGCTAATTACTAACACTGAAACTTTTATGACAATACAAAAGCCTTGTTACATTTTGATCACTGAAAGCTCTTAAAATAATCTGTTTAACTATTGCATTGCAGGGTGCCCAGTATTTCTTCTATGAAACTCAAGATAAAGAGTCTTCTGGGTAAAAAACCCTGATTCAGTCACCTCCTTGGTCTTCTCTGGAGCTGCTGCAGGGTGGTATTGCTGCCTCAGTATACTGCCATAATGAAATCTCGATTAATATCTTCATTTATTGTAAAGAATATAATGGAATGACACTACAGGATATGTTTACATTAGGATTAGGAGTGAGGGTTTTTTTAAAGAATCCACTGGCCGTCACCATTCATTCTGCTTTTGTTCGGGGTAGGGAACAGGAATCTTCTTTTATGAGATTGATGTTAACTTTCTTCCTCAAGATAAAAACCACGTGCAGTGCCTTCCAGGGATGCTAAACCAGACATTTGGCCTAAATCTAAAGTTCAGAGGTCATCATACCGCTGTGGGTTTAATTTTGTAATTGTAAAATGTCAATATGAAGTATTTTTGGATATGAAATGTCATGGAGGTTACTTTTAAATTTCTTTCTTATAAGTGAATGATCCAATTTTCAATGAAGAAAGAAGAATGCCAACAATTCTTTAAATCATGTATTTTACAGTTTAACCATGTAATACTGACTTTATGTGTTTCATCTTACCAGAAATTAAATTTAACATTTGAATTTAACTTGAAGGTTAGAATTCAAGAAGATATGTAGTAAACGCTATAGAAGGTTAAAACCTTGATTCCATGACACTAGTGAATGCATAAGACTGGGAGTAAGAAAACAGAAAACATGGAAATAGAAGCATATAGAAGCCTCTAGCAATATTTTCCATAACATTCATAATGTTCAGTTAAAAAAAATAGGCAAAAACCCAATCCCTTGTAATTTTCTTTATATCTATAACTGAGGGATTGGGAGCAAAAATTATTTTTGAGAACTCAGAAGTCATTCCACTTACCAGCTGAGACTCAACTACCAGCTCCTTCAAATTGTCTGAGACAGCTGAAGTATTTAAGAAAATGTTTAACTTCAATGTATTTTCTTTATCCAAAATTAAGCACCTCTTACTGTAGGTAAACAGATTAATAACTGCGCAAAACTACAGAAAGATCTGTCAAAAAACAGCAGCTTTATCAGGAATTCCATGGGGCATTGGGATGGGTTTTCAGATTTACTTAGACACTGAAAATAGAAAAGGAATGATCTAGAAAGTTCAAAAGTGGCAAGACTTGCTTTAATTTTCTCCCATTGAAATCACTAAGTTGTTTGTTTAATTTTTTTTTCACGCACCTGCAGGGAGAAAAGATACAATTGTCACAATTTTCTATTTTAAAGAGTCTTCTAGAAATGCATCAGTGTGCAGAGGGACTAAGATAAGACCTCTCCACAAGTTAAATCCTGTTCATTTATGCAGTCTGTTAACGTTTAATTAGAATTTAATTGATTTGTGGGCTTTGTGTTGATCATTTGCAGGCATCTACTGGCATAATTTCAGTGTGCTTTTAGACGTCAAGATTGCTTAGTGAACAATGTAAGTGCAGAAAAATGGCAGCCATTGAATTAATTTTCCAAGGTAAATAATTTAATCAGACCTATTATATTTCAACAGAGAAATTCAATCTACTACTTTCTATGTACTCCAGAAATACTACTCTGTTTTAATCACTGAGTTGCTTTTTTTTTAACTCATAAAAGAGTGAAATTCTCCTGCAATCTATGTATTATTCTTTCTGAGAACATCCCAGATGTTCAAGATTTATAATTATTACCAAGATTAGTGAAAGCATACCCATTTAGAGTAGAAATGCGCATTCCTTACTTCTTCCCCACTCTTTTATCAGGCAGAAACTTAAAGTATTTACTTATGTTCTAGTGTAGTTCTTACAAGAGTGACTTGAAGGAAAGAAGACAGAAGTATGTTTACAGCATAACTAATTCACTTTCCTGACTCTAGGTAAGAGGAATATGTGTAACACAGCAGATTCTGCTCTTGCCACTGGAAATATAAATTAACTCTCCTGACACTAAGAGATTTGTGTGTAGAATTGAACTGGTGTAACTGAGATCAGAGCATGTTTCAAAGATCTTGAATAATTCCTATAAGGCAAATGCCTTCAGCTGTCAATCTTCCAAACTGACCTGTCAGTGTCACATAATAATTAAACAGCAGCTGGCATTAGTGCAAATTTATAATTGCTATAATCCTTATTGCTGACATGTCAATATTTAACTTGCATTAACCTTTCCTTTGAGGCTTACAAATAGTGCATCTCTGGCTTGCTCAGTCTTATTTTTCATGTCACTGCCTTGCAAGGTACAAAGATTTATAATGTCATTTTGTGATGGATACAGACCACTCCTTTACTTAGCCTTGTAAGATGCACTAGCTCTAGAACACCGGTTCATTTATTTGTTTTCTACCCTGACTGATAGATACTTTTTAACCATTTAAACAATTAATAACATAAAGGCCAGATCTCTAATATTTAGTGTAAGAATGTCACTCTTGTGAATTTTAGACTGCTTCTTTGGAGGGTGAGACCATCCTTACTACCATTACTATATAACGCAGACTCAATTCCTAGAGCTTTTCAGTTTGAAATGTAGTTAAAAGAAATCAATAGCATTAAAACTTCAGGGAGAAATGTTGCAAATTTTGGAATACTTATGAAAAGTCAAATTTAAGCCATTATTTTAGTAGTTCATCTTGAGAAAACAAATTTGAAAATTCTGGCAAGAGTGTTTTTTTTTTTTATTCATGGACAGTCTAGTCGACAAATCAAAAGCATTAAAAGAACTTGTATACTCTCTCACTCTGAATTGTTCCCTACCTTATGCTATGTTTGAAAGTAATAAATTGTTTGTAAACTTTTGTCAGAATGTATAACCCCTTTTTTTTTGCATGATTATCTATATAATAAGGATTTTTCTTCAGGAAAGTTTATAAAATATATGAAATATATAAAACATGTGGAAGTTTGTAAAATCAATTATCATTAGATGAAGAATTTTATTTAGGCTCCAGATACTTGCAGTGATCATAAAATTAAATGAGAATAGTCTCCAAAACCCTTGTGACTACTCTTCTGTTCATCACACAGAACTGAAGCATGTTCTGGGAAGCTAACCCATATTTCCATTTCCAAAGGTTGCATGGTTATCTTGCCTTCCACTTTTTAGAGTTCTGAGAATTATTTAAGAAGTACCTGTATACTTATCTTTATATTCCTTACAGCAACGATAATGCTATGGACTAGTACAACAGTTCAGCATATCCTAAATATTGTCATCAAAAATTCCCATAGCAAAGTGAAATAAGAGATTTTTTATTAACATTTGAGTGTTCTCTCTTCAGCCTTATCTGATCTTTCCAGTATGTGCCCAGTAATGGGAAATTACAGGTCAGGGCTCTTCTTTAAAAGGATGAATTAAAATTCTACCTGGTGCAGACACTATTTCATGATTTATTGAAGTTACAAAAAACCTACACTCATGTTTATAATTAAACAATATAATTTTTCACTTACTGTTGTATTTCTGAGGCTCTTGACTCTTCACTCCATGGAGAACTGCTGTTCATGTCTTCCAGAGCAGGTTTTAAAGCTGTATGTAAGTGTGTAGTGAATCAATAAATGCCAGGCATTATGTGTAGTGAGTGTAATAGATGGTACTTAATTCAATTGATTAAGAACAAATGACAAATGTGAGCATGAAGTACATTACACCAGACTCTATATGAACAACTTTTGTGTCTGAACACTCTGTAAAAGATCTGAATCGTCTTAAAAAACAAGTAATTTTTAAAAAGAAAATGTTTCAACCTTCTGGAGAATCCATATGTCCCACAAGTTCCAAGAAAGAATTTAATTATTGCTACGGTTACATCAACACATATTATAATATGATATATTCAACTGTGATTTGCTGTGGCATGGAAATTGCATAGCTATGTTTGAATCAAAAAAAAGGCCCTTGCCAATATTTTCTTGTTTTACAAACATACAAGATATTTCGAAGTTCCAGGAAGGTTTAAGATGCAGGCTGTCAACTTTATTTAGTTATTATGCAGACTCCTCAAAAGGTTTTGAATCAATCTGGGAAAATTTCTCTAAAATTAATTTCCTGGATTTAAGAACTAAAATATTTTTAAAACAAGTATAACCTAATTTTTTTTAACCTGTGTATCCCTTCCAATATTATTTTTCATTAATTGTCTTAAATACATAATAAATAAGTTGCTATACCTCTTTTCCATAATATATCCATTTTAATGCCTCTGCACTAAATGAACACATATTTGGATTTTTCATTCATTATTCTACTACATTTTTCAGTATTTCTTTTTCTTTTATTGAATCTTATTTTTCCTTAAATTAGTTTACTGCATATCACCTGCATATCTCTATTCCTTATAAATTATGCTAATCTATTTTAAAATTTTCTGTATCTTTCAATATTGATATTATGACCTTGATATTTTGATACTTTGTTTTCAGAATTCTTCCTTATTTTCCTTATTATTACATTCCAATGACGTTTAAAACTTCAGGACTTGGCATAAGTCATTGGAGAAGGAGTTAAAATATGGCACACATTTTAGATAATGTGTCAAAAGAACATATGACATACTGTTAGAAAGAAAATTACCAAAACCGCTTTCTTGCCAAGTTTATAATTTCCCAATTATTTTCCCTTACAAACTGGGCTATGTGTTAGGAAAAAAAAAAAAAAAGAAAAATAAAAAGTCTGCAGTGCTTTTAAAAAATAAAGCTAAAGCTGTCATGAAAAATGCACAGATTTTATGGCAGAATCTATCTCTCTCCTTCCACTAGGCCATGTAGCTCAGAGCCCCATCCATCCTGGCCTTGAACACTTCCAGAGATGGGACATCCACAGCTTCTCTGGGCAATGTGTGCTGGTGCCTCACCACCCACATGGTGAAGAATTTCTTCCTAATAAAGCCATGATCCCTTGTCCTGTTGCATACTACTGCAGAATACCATGCACTAACAGCATGATACTCTCACTTTAACAGCTCTGTGTTTTAGAAAAGGATACAGAGCCAGTCTCCCTTGTGCTTTTTATTTTTATAGTTGTACATTTTTCATTGTATGGACAGGATCTCAGTCTTGGTTCAGGCTACTTTTCATAGTCTAATCAATACGAAATTCTTTGAAGAAGTATAAATTACAGGTCCACATTTCTAGAAGGAAAAGTCTGCCTGGAAGAAAGTTCTCCTTCTTTCTTTAGCCACATGTATATTAAAAAAAGTTATTTCCTCTTTTACTACATATAGACTCCTAGAAGTAGATGCTGCTTTGAATTTCCAAAGGGTGGAAGTTTGGGTAAAAAGTTCAGAATAATTCCTCTGCAATTACTTTTTTTTGGTGTGTGTAGACAGTTACCTTTTATTGTGCAGTATTTAGCTTGTATGCTGTGTCTCCTTCTGGATAAGTAATTTTAGATATTAAAATGTTAAATTGATACCAGTAAGAGATAAAATGAAAAATTTCATGAATTTCAAGATCTTGAGAAGAAAGGTTTTCTGGAAAATATTTGCAGTGATTAGTTTTTATTGATTAATATTTTAAAAGATTTCTAATATTTAAAGTTAAGAATACTAATCAGATGGGATAGAATTATTGTGTCAGACTTATGTGTTTGATTTCAGTACACTGAAGAGTGATTTATGCACAAAATATTCGTTATTGTTTCTTGTGTCTTCAGTGTACTAGATCACTGCTATATTTTTTCACAGATTGCTGTAGTCTTTAGCCCATAAAGGACAATTCTAATCATCTGTGCTGTGCCTGACTGTGAAATGAGCATCTGCTTAAAAAAGATCTTTATGTTTTCAATATCACAAATTTTACCAGCCAAAACCAACCAAGCCTGAAGAAGTGAATTACTGTGCGACATCAACTATCAATAGCCCTAACTGCACCTATGTGCAAAAAAATTCATCAGTGCCAGAGTTGTATTCCAAGATACTAGATTATTAAAATATTTCAGGAAAAGTAAGGGAAATCTCTTAATTGCAGACATATGATATGAAAACATGTCTGGACAAAGTTAAAGAGGATACATGGTTTAGTTCTTCTTTCCACGAGGGTGCAGTAAAGAAATGAGCCATCTTTTCAAGTTTAATGTTCTGTGACTATATATTTTATACTACCTAATGTGATTAATTTATTCTCTAACTGTCAAAATCTTAGGTGTGCCATATATTTACTTATGATAGAATAGCAGATGCTTACAACATAAAACATTATTGTGCCTGCCAGCTCTTTCTTCTAATTTGGATAGCACTAGCTGTTTAACTTCAGCAGGAAAGTAGGTGGCTCAAATTGTGAATACTACCAGGCAGAAGATAATTGGCTGTATGTGTTTGGGAAGAGTGCAGCTGCAGCAGCAGCTGGTACGCATTGGCTATACATTTTTATAACACCTGGACTTAACAAAAGTGTCACATTATCAACCCATTAATTGAAGAAAAAGTATTTAAGAGAGATGGGCAGATGTGTGTTATGCTTCCTTACCTGGACTGTCTATGTGTTGGAACCCAGGGGGTTCCTATGATGCCTTTGGCTGACCCAAAACCCGGTCAGGAGGCTTTTCAGCCTTGCCAGAGGTGTTAGAGACCCTGGAATGATACTAAAAATACCTGTAACTCTGATTCTAACCCATGGAACAGGTTGTCAGCTTTGTATGAGGAATTTCAGGTCACAAAAACTTAGATAGTAAAATAGTAGTAGTTATAAGTAAAAAGAAGGTAATTTGAATGTATGTACAGGGGGGTTTAGGGCCCTGTACAGGGGGGTTGGAGATCTGTACAGGGGGGTCTGAGATACAAGATGGAGGATTTTTACACGTGGCATGTTATCTTGTGTTCTTCTTCATCACCTCCATCTTCTTGGTGATGCTGGCACTTTTGGATTGGTTTGACACAGATCTGGACATGGTAATGTGAGGGGCATAGATTGGTACTTAACTGTAAACATTTAATACGTAGTTTTTAGTATAAAAGATTACAGCTCACCCGGGGCGGGCACAGTGTGTGTCTGGACGCGTTCTGTGTCAACCCTGGCAGAGCAGAGAAATCTCTCTTTGATAAGGACTTAATAAACTGCCTTGAGAACACCAACAAACGACTCCAGACTGCTCCTTCAACAGCACGGGCCGGAAACCTGGACTTTCCTACATATTGCGGGGTCTCCTGGGGTTAAGGAGATCCCAGCATTTGTGGCATCCCAGGCTGGGCAGGAAAACCACAACAATTGGCATCCCAGACTGGGCACAAGACCACAACATCTATGCTGTGAAAACTAGGGGTGTAAGGTCCTGGAAAGGGGAGATGCTTCACAGAAGAGATATTCCCAAAAGGAAGAAGCGATCTTTGGGCAAATATTAGGAGGGAAGGAGGAAGGGAGAAGGGAGGGAGAAGGGAGAGCAGGGAGGGAAGGCATTACAGGAAGTGGAAGGTGAAGATTGAGGCTGGAGAATAAAGCTGGAAAGTAGGGAAAGGTTCCAGAGACGTGTGGACTCAAATGCTGGCGATTGCCAAGTGTTGTGTGTACCAGTACAACATTCTGCTCAGTTTCCCTGGGTGAGCATCCGCCTCCCGTCTGGGAACTGGAGACCCAGGGAACCTGGTGTGGTGGGGTGAGACAGTGAGCAAGTATGCCAGTAACTGAGACAGGTTTAAAGGAATATTTCAGTTCGTTTTTTTGGGTTTTTTTTTTTTTTTTTTTTTTTTTTTTTTTTTTTTTTTTTTTTTTTTTTTTTTTAATTCTGTTATCAAATCTACTATGGGATAACTTAATCTCACCTTCATTTATTCAGATCTGGGAATCACTCAAATTTTTCTTACCAGAAAGTTATGTTTGCCTTACTATAAATTGCATCTGGCTTTGTCTTGCTTTCTTTAAATGTTTAGTGTGTTCTTAATGCTTAATTTTAAAGTTATGCTGCACTTTAAAAGATTTTAAAAATTGCCTTAATGTCATGAATAAAAAAGTGTATATTTTTCAGTTGTAATAACAAAATCCTTTGATATGTACATATTTACTCTCATATAGTTACACAGGATTCCATACATTTCACCAATTATTACTGTATTCAAGACTGTGCTCATCCAGATGCTATATCCTCTACAGTCTGTATTTACATCTGACATATAACTATACTTTTATATTTAACTGAGTATATGTGGCTTAATTTATATCCTGTTACTTCTCAGATGGAAAAGGCCAGTGGAGTCCAAAATTACTTAATTAAATTATTTATTTTTGAAGCTTTGTTTCAGAATCAAGAGGAGAAGACATAAAATTGGATCTGAAATACCCTGTGACACTTTTGGTTTTGATCTTCCTTTCCCTGGAAAGGATTAAGACCTGAACATAGATACCTGAATAGGAAACAACCTCATTATTTTTTCATATTTTTTCTCATATAATTATGTCCTTCTTCAGACACATTTTTGATCTATGTTACCATGCATAAATCATACCTGAGTTTGCATAGCAATTCTGACCTTGGGAAAATTGGGTTCTTTCAGGTATAAACTCTATTTCAGAAAGTCAATATAGGTTTGTAGAGATCTAGTTGCAAAAAAGGTTGAAAATAGAAAGACATAATTTCTTTTGCAAAGTTTCATATAAAATTAATTTCTGAGGTCTAAGCATACCTAGTTTTGTGCTGGTGAAATGAGCTACTAGCAAAACTTTTTAACTAATACAACAATTCGGAAATAAAATCTACTCATCTCCGAGTACCAAAAGATCAGAGGTAAATTCCTCATCTACATTAAACTGTTTCTGTTTATCCTATTTCCTATCAGTCCCAAAAGGAATGCACAAGACAAGGAGCAGGGAAGCAAATAAAGCTTCCTGTAAAACCTCTTGAGCATTTATTGTAGAAACTTTAAGATTAGCAAGGCTGTAGGGAAAAAGCTAAATCAGAAGCATTTGATGGTGATTTGATGATCACAGTTCGCCTAAACACGATAATTTATCTTGTACTAAACTGTTCTTTTGTATATCTGGAAGCATTTAAACTAAATAACAAATTTTTCTTAGCTGACATTTGGGATACCCACATATGAAGGAAAGGACTTGTATGAGCTGAGTATTTTTCACTGAATCATAAGGATTAATTTAGGTACTGGTGAAATGAGATGCCATGGAAAATGAGAACTTTCTAGGTCCGCTCAGTGGACCTGAAGGAAATGAACTGATGAAGTATCTTGCTGGGCCATGAGGTCAGCCTCCCTGATTTACACAGAGCATGTGCACAGCAGCTACGTGAGGTCAGACGAAGTTTTCATCTATCCCAAGACTCTCTGACAGTTACCCACAGCAGATATTTAGTGAAAATAAGCAAGAGAAATACTCTTATCCTATTTTTGTCTCAGCCAGTGGGAAGAGATCTTGTCCCTTTTTTTGGATAAAATTCAATCATAAACCTTCAAGGAATTCCTTCCCAATATTTTGCACCTTATAAATGCTTAATTCTGAATGGCAGTGGTCACTGAATGATGTTTCTTCCTTACATTCCCTTGGTTTAGTGCAACCAAGCTGGCAAGCATAGAGTATACATTTGTATCTCATTCAGCATCTCACAGGAGTTCTTGTGATAAGAACAGCTAGTTTCAGGTTTTTGATATCTATTTTCTTCACTTCTTGCCATGCCCATATAATGTCTTAAAATTTGTGTGGAGAGTACTGAGGTTGGTAGGTCACCATTTCCTACTTTAGAACATTGCAATATTTTTCCACAACACACTCTTCCTATGAATTGAACTGATCCAAGACTCATTACAAATATTGGATTTTAAATTTAATTTAAAAAATTAAGATATATTAGTTGACTGCATGACAACAAAATATTTGTTTTTTCATCCGTAGAAAATTCAATCCTATCATGTATCTTTAAGAAGATTTCCAGTAAATATAAGAATTAAACCCATGAGCTGGATATTAGTGAATCTTCATTTAATACTTTGTAAAGTTCTCATCACCCTTATTCAATAAAAGTTAACTCTAAGAGTCTTAGAAAAAAAAACCAGCCTATAATGATCAAGAGGAGAAATGCTCTACTGTGTGTAAGGGGAAGGATAAATGATGTGCCAAGTAATGTCACCTATATCAAAGGTGGGGCGACTAGGATTCTTTAAGAGTTCTGCCAGTGTGAATATGGGGAACAAAGAGCCTTGAAACAGCTTCAACTCATTAAGGATTAAAAGCAACAAAGATGTAACTGAGCTCTAAGAGAAAACTTAAATCCTTGTAACTTCAGGTCTCTAACTTGGATCATCTGAGTCACCACTGACTAGATAGTTTAGATTCTCACTGGAAAGTTCTTATCCCACAAGAACTGAATCCCACAAGAACTGAACAATTTGCACAGAGAGGATATTTCTGTCTCACTGTTGAAAATTCATAAGGGTATTTGTGTACCCAAATCTTATTCATCAGGGATCTATATTCTAATAATTTTTTAATCAACAAATCAGACCTAAACTTGAGTAAAGGAAATAATTACCTTCAAGGCTCTGTGATTGCATAATCAAAAATACCCAAAAAGGTAATGAGAAGAAAATCTTTATATAAGATATCAGCTGAATGTATTGTTTTCTTTAAACATGTGCACAGAAATATGATTGATAATTAGGAGAAAACAAAGATTAGTGCTGAAAAGAAACAACAACTTACTGGTAACAACAGCTGAAAAAAAAGAAATATCTAAATTGAATTATCTTTTCTATAATCATAGGTACAGAACTGATGCAGAAAAAAAAGAGTGGTAAAAACAGAATGAATCTTCTGACTGTGTGGGAATATTTGTGCTACCTGGATACTTGAGGGATGCTTAATATGTATAAATAAGATATATATGTATATTTACAAACATATTGAGATCAAATTTTGAACTCAAGATAAGTGAAAGCACAATTATAAAAATAAAAGACTTTAAGAGTTAAAAAGAAAACAGACTTACAAAGATGATGAAAACATGTTTTAGAAATGGTTTTAGGAGTTTTTGTGAGATATGAGCACAAAGATATTTGTTAATTTGATTGCCACGCCATGGTAACTTTGTCTTTGCCAAAACAGAGGTTTATAATTTTCTCCACTCTGTGACCTTTTAAAAATGCAGGAGTTCAATGGCAACAAGTTTGGAACATCCATCATCCTCACTGCAGCTGCTCCGGTGTCCCTGAGTACATGGGTGCCAAAATGGGAAAGAAATTAACAGTTCCTTTGTGAAAAGTGTGCTTCTTCCCCGAGTGCCTGATGAGACTTCTCCCTCCATGTGTCTCTTGCAGATAAATCACTCCACAAAACCTACATAAAATAGCAAAAACATACAGTAAAATATCTGAAAACAATGAAGTGCAGAAAATTATTTTGAGTTCCTGAAACAAAGGGAAAGTAAGCAATCAACATTATAGAAACCATGTATGTATTTCAATGACAGACAGGTCAATTAAAAGCATATACAAAATAAAATTTTCCTATATATAGCATTCAATTAAGAACTAAATCATTAAAATATAAAATTAAAATTTAATATTACAAAGAGTAACCATAGAAACTTTGCCGCAGTTCAGCCATTCCATGCAATTTAACTTATGCAATATTTAAAAGAAAAATAAATATTATTCAGCTCAAAATACTGGTCACCTGTGGCTGTTTAAGGACTCATACTGTACATGGAACATTCAGCTCCATCCTTAGACTAAAATCCTATTTCATCTTTTCTGTCTGTCTGTCTGGGTTTTTACAGTTCCTAAAGACACTTAGCAGAAATAAGTCCAAAAAATAGCCTTTATGTGCAGTAAGTACAAATTATCCACAACAACATGGATAAGTAATTTGCAGTTCCTCATGTGTTCTGTATTGTGTTTGTGGCGGTTTAGTGCATGTAGTCTTTTAAATGGGGAGACAAATTTTTCATTGTTCACTTTTGGAAGTTACTCCAGTGAAGGGACTTTATCAAGTGCCTGATTTGTGCATGTGAAGTGTATCACAGACAGCATTATCAAGAAGTGTTCTCATTTACCAAATTTTTGGCATGCCTGACCTGATGCTGACACTGACTGTGACATGACCTGTGTACATGACACACATGCTGTTATGTAGCACACAGCTCAGCATGGGCTGCGGGTGGTGGTGATGGCAGTATACCCCCAGACAACTCAGTGTGGCAGAGAGGAGAGAGGGAGGAGGTGGTTTCAGAGAACATTTAGAGGAAGGCATAGAAACCCCAGAGAAAGGTTTTATAACAGAGCCAGAAGGATCCAAGGATGCAGTCTGCTCAACAGCACTGGCTGTCTTCCATGTCTGGGTAGGCAGGTGGTACCTCCACTGTCTTTTGCCAGAGTCTTGGTAGTCTGGAAAGACAGAAGAATGCAATTTGAATGATAAGGCACACAAGGTTTACGCATCTGCATCCCTTAGCCTTTGCACTGATGAAGGCATGATATTAAAGTGTACAGATCCTGGGCTGCTCATAGCTGTGGCAACCATGACCTGCTTCTGATCACCACAGCTGTACTCAATAACAGCTCTTTCTAGGTGTGGCTGTTGCACACTGGGCTGCTCGAGTCTCTTGACAGCCTCTGGTGTTTCTCAGGAGAGTAACTCTGCCACTGTGGAGAGTGGCAATAAGGGCAATAGCACTTTCCACAGCAATGGCCTCAGTGGGCCAGATGCTCTTAAGCCATCCTGCAGTATGTCCTGATAGTACAATGTATCCAGAATAAAATCATGTCTCACAAGAGATAACTCCAGACATGCTGGAACAGGTCAGTGTTAGATACAAGAAAAGCTATAATTGTAGTCAAAATCAATATTGCAAACTCTGTTTTGGTGCATGGCATCAGACTATATTGCGACTGCTGAGATCTCTAAAGATGCATACAAAATAAAGAAAATGTTACCTCATAAATGGCATATTTGCATCAATCATCCTCTGAGCTGTTGTATAACTTCAGGTTTTCCAGGTTTTTTTGGAAGCTAGGGGCCATATTTTCTCACATGTTATGAAGGTAAATTTAAGTTGTAGTGAGATAAAGTATGATTCTCTCAGAGTCACCTAGAAAGCTGTGTGTCTTAATATGTGGAAACATTAGGATGCAAATTATGGAAAAGTTCATTATTTCAATGGAGATTTAGGTGTTTCACTTTTCCTCCCATTGTACTAAGGCCTCAGTAAATCTTTAATTTAATTACTTCCTGTTTAATAATTGATATTTCAGCTGCAAGTCCTTTATATTCATATTTTACAGAATAATTAATATAAGAGTTTTCATACATGAAGATACTAACTGAATCAGTGTTTTGGTGAAATTCCTTGTTACTCTGCTGGCTTATTATAAAACTAAGGCTTATGTAGGGAGGAGAAAATTTGCTCCATAAGGACTGACTAAGACCCAGAATAGTTTTAGGCTATTATTACTCCAGATTTTTGTGCTAGAGATTGAAAAACTTTAGCATCAAACAGGTAATTAAAGGAGAATCAGAAAGTAAAACAGATAAGCCCCTATTTCTTGAAATTCCCTAGAGTCACTAGTATAAAAATTTTTTTTCCATGATCCTGGAAATCTCTGATCAGTGAAAATTGTCATTAAAAGGAAGAGAGTAATAAATGTGATTAAATTTTTCTTATCTATGTCAATCAGAATTAAGAAACATGTCAATCCTTATGAAGGATCCCAGCCCAACATACTTCTTATTACCAACATTAAATACACTGGGAGTACACTTATAAGCAACTTTTATGGTTTTCAGTTTTGCGACATCCTTATTACTCATCTTGACATCATCAAGTAGTAAAATTATTTTTATCTTCTGTAGGGCCCCAAAAAACTTGCTCAACAAGGTCTTTAATAAAATGGCTTACAGTTGTTCATATAGTCTAAGACACATTGGAGGAATACTGAAAAGATATTCTCTAGAGGTCAAAATAACAAAAATAGACTTTACTGGCAACTTTAGAAAATCAGAGAACTTTGGCAAAAGATTTTGTGCAACAATCAATCAACATAAAACTCTTCTCAAAGCATTCACTTAACCCATTCAACTTAGCAAACTCTGAGACCACTAGATTTTAAAATACTCAAAAATTCCAAGAAGAGGGAATTAGAGGAGGAAGAAAGAGAGAAGGATAGCCAAGATATAGAAAAAAAACACCTATAGATACCAGTTAATGGGTTTCAGCAGTGTTCAGCTGATAGAAATTCCAAGAGGAGGAAGGTTCAGGACATGCACTCACCTCATGTTTGGCCTTAAGTATCCCTTGGAGTCCCTGGGCCCTTCCCCCAGGTGGGATTCCGGTCATTTGGCCACTCTGGGGCTGAGTTAGGGCTCCTGCGTGCTTGGGATTGGCAGCTGCAGCCAGGATGGGATACAGCCTCTAGGGAGGGGGAGTGCAGGGCTGAGCATCACTTCACCAGAGTAAGGCCTGACCTTCCCCTTCCTTTCCCCACACAGACCACAAAATAATTCAAGACATCAGTCTTTCCAGCCTCTCCCGTCTTCATGAACAAGAATGCTATAATGAGTTTTTATGTGCTTTGTTTTTTAATTTTGGGGTTTGGGTTTTTTTCATTTTCCTGGAGTCTTATGGGAGCAACATGAGAAATATTTTTGCAACAGTGAGCAAACAGCATTTAGGAGCAAGGTCTGTACCTTTTGAAAGTACATTTAAAGCTCTTTTACTTCAGGACTTTCTAAATTAACTTAAATATTCAATGCCAGCACCTTGGAGATCTTCATAAATTTAGCAGAGATTTATTTTCAATTTTGCAAGATGGCAGATGTAGTCTTTCCAAGATCATGCTACAAACTGACAGATACCCTCCAGCTATTATAAAAATAAAAATATTTTTATGCAAAAAACCTAAAACCCAACCAAGAAACAACAACAACAACAACAAACCGCAACCTAAAAACCCCCACAAAACTTGGTGTTGTGCCAAGTGTCTGAAGAGGAAAATAAATGTGATACATATTCCAAAAGCAAATAACCTCTTCACTCACTCCCACCTGAGCCCAAACACCTTTTGCAGTTCTTAAAAATATACAAATCAGAGCATGGACAGCCTTGTATATACTTTGGACTGGACACTTTTCTGTACAGACAGTAAAGCAGAACTGCTTAAATATTTACCTCAAATGTCCGGGAGACGTTAATCTGAAAAGAGAATTTATTTGAATTTGTTTGATAACACTAGCATAGAAATGGTGATGATGATGATGATGATGATAATGATGATGATGATGATGATTACTACTAACAAGTAAAATACCCCAACAAGCTGAGATATCTCAGTTGGAAAAACCCTTTGAACATAATATATTCTTGGACTGTGTGAACCAAATATATACAAGGTTCACCAAGATGCAAGAACCCATGGCTGAAATGCAAAGAGGAGATTTATTCCATTATGTCTCTGGCTGGAGGATTCCAAGACACATACATTGCAAAGCTCATTTTAGCAAGGGCAAAAGTGGTGGGGCCTGATCCCTGCATACATATCAAAGGGCCTGAGGCACATGAAATCTTTCACCAGCTGGTGTTTTACAATCTTCAAACCCTCTTACCTCTCTTTCCCCTTTTATAAGGAGGCCCTAGTCTGTGAAAAAACCTCTTGTCTTTAACAACATGCTGTTATCTACTCTGAGAAAATTCAATTTCTTTTTTCAGCTGACAAAAACAATCCAAAGTAAACACAAATATGTGAATTCTCTCACAATGAGTATTTTTAACATCTCCCAGGTGTAAGGTTGGTCTTTGGGTGAAAAAAATTTTGAAACCAACTTATTTTTCACTCTCCTCACCATTCTTATGTTTTTCAACCATTTTTTTCCCCCAGCATATACCATTTTAAAGAAAGGATTATCTTCCCGTGGTACTGACATTAATAATTGTTTCATTATTAATTAATGTTTCATCATTAATTTATCTGAACCCCAAACATAAACAAGTAAGGGTAACACAGAGTGAGTCACTGGCACTACTTCTGACCCAAAAAATATTATTTTGAATTATTATTTTCTTCTTCTCCATCTGACTGTATTTGTTTGCTTATTAGAAAAGAATGAGAAATTTGAAAATACTACAAGTTGTGGTTAAACATCAGTGCTTCTTATGATAATTAGTTAGAAATGTGTGTCTATACATCAAGGAAGCAGACTAGACGTATGTAAAACAGCAAAAAGACAACCTCAACAGTCTAAGTGTTATCAGGTTGGCCAAGAGATACAAAGATGGTGGGTAAGGAAACAAAGGGAAACAAAGACTTTGCAAAAGCTGTACCAGTATTAGAAAAGCCTTAAAATAACTTTGGTAATTTTTGTTCTATTTGTTCAACTTTATATTAATTCTAAAATGGAGATTTTATTTTTTGCCTGATAGTAAAATATGCCTGCTAAAACCAAATAACTATAATATTTCTTGATGGAAAGGGCATTTATAGTCACAGTAGAATGTGATTCATCATATTGGCTTCACACTGCCTTTCTGGAAGTGTATTTGGCCTCCTGAGACATGCCAGAAATCCAAAAGAAATATTTTATTACTATGAAGATAGTGGTGAGATACATGGCTATTTTATAATATTCACTTCAAGTTATTTTTTACTCCTGGAAATAAAATTTTTCCTGTCTTTGTAAATTACATTTAATTTAATTTAATAGAGTTCGAAGAGTACTGCACTACTATGAAATCTGGTGATTGTGATGCCTTTTTCAACGTAGAAATGAAACTCGAGATAATTTTTGTACAGGAGGTAATATAAAAGTGGGTCTTTATTGGAGGTCCAGGCACAGTTATGGAAGAATGTCCACAAAAGCCCACCCCCACAGGGGTGAGAACATTTTTATAAGTTTCAGGAAATTAGCATAATTGATAAGAAGCACCATTTAGGAGGACAAGTTGTTGATGCCATTGCCCCCCAGGTCAAGCCCCTTCTCTGGAGCTCCCACTTGGCACTGGCTGTATTTAGTTCATGAGAATGTATCGCGAAGAGTGGTTCTCAGCCTTGTTTCCCAGGAAGAGCCAAGGTAGGATAAATGCCTTGTACCCCCTAGGCTTGGAGCTCTGGAATTTGATTTTTTCTTCCCACCTAGGAAAGGACATAGAAAACTATTGGGAAAACTAGCTACAAATGTAGTAATAAGCTACAGAGATCCAAATATGTGTGTAATTAATACAGAGAATATATAAAAGAAGAAAAGGTAAAAAACAATAGACATAAATTCTATACTTTGTATGAGCAACACCTGATTCAAGTAAACTATAATTTCAATGATTATATAAAATTAATTTATAAGATCATAAACTATATTTCAGTGTGGTTTTTTATCTTGAAAATTATACTGATTCTTCCCACACCCTTGGGAACTGATATACTTCAGAGCCAAAACAGAAATTAGTCTCCTTCTAGATTAGGTTATTTTGAAAGACACAGAGAAAATGAGACAGGCACGATTTGTGTGCCCTCTACTACTTCATATACACCAGCCACTTTCTAACAATGGAAACCTGAAACATAAAGAGCTGTCATTTCAGTTCAACATAGAAAGAACAACAAACAGGATAGAATAAATTCTCTTATGTCAGACATTCACTCATTTTATGGTCAACAGGTGATAGGAAGATCAGCTCTTTTCTACTTGTTGCATTTCATCTTAATATATCATCAGACTTATTACAGGAATGGATGCAAATAGAAAATCTCAGAAACATCTAGTTTGTAGTTGACACCATCAATGACCAACTACAATAGTCAAGAAAACTGAGGCACTAATGCTTGCATTGTCAGTGCACAGATATAGTGATAGCTGCAACAAGAAGATGCATTCAAGTATCAAGAAATTAAAACCAGGATGTGAAAATAAATGTCTTTTTTTCTGCTTTATGTTACGTTTCAATAATTTTGGGGATTATGCACATTGACCAGATTAAGATTGCAGACAGCACTTGGTTACTTATTCATTAATTTCATTTAATTTCTGCATATATGAATATGTTTCAGAACTATGAAGAAAACACTGAATGTGACAAAATGAGTGCTCTCCTTTTCTGAATCAGCTTGCCTGTCTGTGTACTGTATAGGAAAAGGATGCATTGGCACAGATTTAACATTTGATTTCATTTGTGGTTATTGCTCAGATATTAGGCTGAAGAGATGAGAGAGAGAAACTGATTAAGATAGCTCACTCCAAAGATAAAACTAATTGTTAAATTGGGGTTGGATTCAGATTAAGGCTGGAGGTTGTGGTAAATACAGAGGGAGAATTAAACTGCAGTTAGAAACAGTCTGGATAATTAAAAAGGGACAGAAAGGCCTTCTAGAGCAACTGAAGAGCCCAGAGTGAATAAAAAGGGCATAAAGGCTAGAAGTCAGCAATTGCACACAGAATCACATAATCCAGTATACAGTGGTACACGTGTTTATGTACGGGCTGTTTATTTCAATGGGTTTTCTAGGCTACTTTGGTTTAAGTTTTAGGCAAGCAGACAAATATTGAAACACATATCTTTACTAAACTTCCAAAGTCTATTTCTGTTGAGACTTAAATTTTCAATAAAGGAAGCGCAGATAAAAAGAGAAAATGAGGGAAAATGCTACTGTATTTTCAAAGGTAACATTTAGCAAAATTTTCCAACTTGAAAAAGAAACCAGAGCTCATCAATCTTATGAAGACTAAGAAGGATTTAAATGCAGAAAAGAGCAGAGCATTCCATCTATTGACTCTTCCTATTAAAGCAGGATTCTTCTCTTCAATCTGTCTTTGAATCTAGCTTTGAAGGTTTCAACAGAATTTGAAGTACTTTGTACTTCTGTTTTTCCCCCACTCTTGTAAATTTCCTTTTCTTTCTTCTTCCCTTTCTATTGCCTTTATTCTGATGCTTCACAGTCTTTTCATATCATGTTATTGTTGCTGTGAAACAATATTTACAACCAATATGCTGTTTATGTGTAGAGTATACTGTATAGGGGACTGACAGAGGTGTGGATTATCTGCCTGAAATGAGAAGACTTCTGCACCATTTCATTCCCACAGATGAGGTTCTTTCCTTTTAGCACTTTAGAAGAGATCCATCTTTGTTAAAACCTATTTACAATAAATTAGCTCAGGCATATTTCTCTGGTAATTCAAGTCCTAGTTTATTACTCCTCATTACTTGATGTTCCACCCAATTTAATCACATCTGCATACTGGGAAATTGTCCTTAGACCCATTATTCTAGTTGTACTGTGATATGCTTGATAAAACTGAACTCTTATCTATTTCTTTCTATTATACAAAGGATTTTATCTCTGTATATGTAAACTATATTCTTGATGCCAGATCTAACACCATCTCTTTGACATCATTATCCTTTTATTTGAAATTGTGAAAGCAAGACGTTAAAAGTGCTGCCTGCAGTAGAATGCCAGTAAAAGTTGCCAGGAATGTGAAAGCTGTAGTTAATTCTTGGTCTATTTTCCCAATTATTCTTTCAGCTATTTCAAGACAGGATTATTTGAAAACAATTGTTACTAACAATTTTTTAGTTTCAATCTCCAGATATCATTCCTGAAATGAAGTCTTTCGACTAAAGAGAATGAGGCCTGGTGGCTATAATTAGTGACAATAGCTAGTTTATATTCTTGACACTCACAGGTTTTTGCAGTGTGGTCTGGGGACATTACATACAGCAGCTCACCTTCAGGTAAACTGTGCACAGCAGCGCAATCCCTGTCACTTAAAACAGTTACTATAATTCGCAGCTTTTCATCAGCATGCAATAGCAAGAATTTCTTGGGATACTGTTGTAGCTGTTGTTCATTTATTATCTGTGGAGTAATAAATCTTTGTTACCAATGTTTTTTTCCTATACCATGTATAAATGAAAGCTAAATTATAACTAGAACTACATAAATGAATCTCTATAGTAAAAGTATATCTAAGTTAAAATTAAAGAATTTTTTCTCTCAGTTTTCAGTTAAACATTTAACTTAGGTTGCACATGACAAGATCTGGTTGTCCTTTCAAGTTTGCGTGAAAGAGTCTTATGTTCACTTCAACTGTATGTTTTTCATTGATATGAAATATCATGATTTGATATTTAGTTTTACTCAATAGCAGTAGCAAATAGTATTGTATTTTCACTGCAAAGAGAAGCTACTTCTTCATTGCAAAATTTGTGGTAATATAAACAGTATCTAAGAAAGACATTTTCTGAATCTTTAAAAATTGAAATTTTTTTCAGATTTTAATAAAATATTTTAGTGTTTTATGATTCCAGAAGGAAAAGTAACAAGATATAATATATATAGGACATTTACTCAGGATTTTTATGGTCCTAGAAATAAATGAATAATCAGATTCTCAGATTTCTGTAACAAAAAATGCTGTAGCTAATATATTTACTTATATTTTTCCTGAAATGAAAAATTCCAGAACTTGGTCATCGTTCTGTCACTGTTTCTTGATGGGAAATAAATTCAAGCCATTTGAGAGCATTTGCTGGCAGATTAGGATTGGATTTTAACTTTTCCCCCTCAACCTACTTTTCTAACCAGTAAATAATCAATTTCATGATGTCACATGGTTCAAAATAAGTCAACACATTCTGGAAGCTTCATTAAACTTTTCTCTTAAATCTTGAACTTGTGTGAGATGAAACATCCAAATGTAAGGTAACAAAGAAAATCAGTGATGGCGTATCATCTTTGCCCATAATGAGGAGACTTGCCAAAAAAAAAAAAAAAAAGAAAGAAAAAGGGAAAAATTAAGAAAGATAAAAAGAAAAAGCACAGGCAGAAAAGAAGCCAGCACATTAAAATGCTTGACTGTGTACGTTCACAGAGTTGTGCCAGAACCTCTACTGGTCTGATTCCTATCTTTATATTTGACCTAATGGAAGAATTAATATTTTAGAAAATATTAAAATGAGGGATTCTTATAAGAGTTTATTGGATTTCAATATTTGAGAATGCTTCTGATAAGACAGTCCATTGGTATAATTTGTCATTAAGTTATTAATAAAACATATTCTAATTATAACAATCACTGTTCATGTTTATCTTCTATAATAATAATTCCAAACCTCTTAAGCTGATACCCAGTAACATGAAAACTATTCTGTAGCAAGTGTTCATTGGATATAGCTGAAATACTGGATAGAGATGATATTCATTATAACATATATTGATTCTCTGACCAGCAGTATATAACTCTTATTCTTTTCTTATAAAAATATAGGAAATAAATCAAAACTCCACTATCCTCTGAGATCTTTATTCTCTTTTATTTACTTTGTTTGGTATATTTTCATTATTGGTAATTTGGCAATAAGTCAAAAGATTTAATCAATGTTTACCTTAAAATCCACTTCAGTTTTGCTCTATATAAAAAATGGCTGATGATTTATTAAGCTCATGGTTTTTTTTTCAATGGAATTCTAAGCAATGTGGCAGAAGCAGAAATTAGTGGGTTTAATTCAGTGACTATATCATTGTTTGAAACACAGCAATTTACTTTCTGCACAAGCATCTTTATTGTGTCTTCCCTTTCTTTTGGTTGAAATGAACAAAGGCAATAAAAAAACCTACAAGATACACAGACAACTTTAGCTAATATTATGAACACTTCAGACATGTTTCGAAAATGGTTTCTGTTCAGTACAGCCTTTCCTATGCTTATCTCTTTCATCGAAACCTGAAAGAAATTGAAAGACAGGCTAATTAAAGAGAAACATTCAAAGACTTGAGAGAATGTATTGAAAGACTAAATACAAGTTTTTCAATGCTCCTCTTTGTTTCTGTTTTTCATTTGTACTTTTCCTTCAGAAAAAAAACTAAATTTCTACTAGAATAAACTAATAATGTTTAGTTTCTCATCCTACATTATAATCTCTTTCTTTACGTCTTTGAGGCTCCAACATCCTTTTAAGCAAAAAACAAAGTGATGGAAATCTGATCGTGTAAATTTGATGGAAAAGCCATGTTCCACTGCTCAGTTTTATAAATTATGCACAAATATTGACTTACGTATGCTGTAAGACCTCCTAGAATAGGGCCCCAGCATGTGCATCTGTTGGAAGAGCCTGCCAAAAAAAGTGTGTTTCAGGCTCCAACATGCAAAATATGCATATTCAATTACAAAAAATCATGACATCATTTCAAAAAGGTTTCAGTAACTTGCTGCAGTCCCCAGGAAGCAATAACTTGCGTGCCAACAACTCATGTAAGTTTTATATATCTATTTAAACTAAACAACAACATCAAAAATAAATTAACATTACTGCATGGCATTTCTCGTAACACACAATGCACTGGAATGCCCTCCAAATAAGGTTCTTGCAAATAACAATGTTCATGCAAGCATCTTTCTACTTCATGCACCATTTTGAGAGTAGGAGTAAGACTGACAACAAAAAGCTTGCAGGTTCAAAATGCAGTTTTCCCAGATGTTTTTCTTTTGGACATTCTTTTGCTATAGTGTACTTGACAGTATTTTTCTCCAACTTCCTGAAAAGAACCAAAACTACAACCCTGAATATTTATGAAAAGCAATGCACACTTCGAAGCATCACCTTTGGCATTTTCTTTCCGTGCCAACATTGAAGATATATTTCGGAATTGAGCAAATGTTTAATGTATACACAACCTTCTGAATAAAAGTATGAACTTTCCTTTTGTGAACAAAAACAATATCTTGTACTCACATTTGCTTTCCTTTTCAGTTTCTCTGTGCCATTCCTATGTATCCTACAGTCCTTACCAAATTACTAGCAATAGAATAAAAACTCTACCTCATGCCTAAAATAAATATAGATAGGCTGACCTAACCACAGGCATACTTTTAATGAACACAATTTTGAGTGTTTTATACAGCTGTAATCTAAGATTAGAAACATATGGTTCTGATGGCAAATTAGCACCATGAAGATATATGGCAGTGAAAATTTCATGACATTTTCAGAACACATAAAGTAGCCTGGGCTTAGATAAATTCAGACCTAACTCATTTTGAAACATGAAGGTTGTAGCCTTGTCAAAACAAGTCGGAATAATGATAACACTATAACGATTTATTGAAGATCTTATGAGGAATAATAAGGAGAGTTTTAAATTATCATGTGTGTTAGTGTTTCATCTGCATGGGAATGATACAGAATTATGTTTGAGAGTAATAAAGCCTCAGCAAAGAGGCCAAATTATTACTGGGATCAAAACCACGAAATCCTGTGATATCATTTAATTGCATTTCAATAGATTTTTCCTCTCTGTGAATATTTTTTAAAGGGACAAAAAAAAATGGATTTAGAAGGCAGCTTTGTTTTCGGAGCTCCTTCTGCCTGAGCGCAGATCTGGATCTATGGACGCAGAGCAGTTGCACCAACATAGGAAGGACATTACTTTGAGCAATGGCACTCTAATCAGACTTAAAAGGTACCTAGTGTACACATGCTTCAGAGAGCATTTTCCAATTTAATTAACAATTTTCAAAGATCTGTATTTTTAGAAATACAGAGCATATAAAACAATCCAAACCCAGTTTTGAACATATGTTTTCTAAAGTGAATACTATCTGGGAAACAGAATTTATAATAGCTGTAAATTGAAGATAATATGCATTTGAAAGATATCAATTTTGCCTTGATTTTGTTGTGCCTACATGCCAATAAATTTAGGAGCTAAGGAACTCTTGAAGGGTCTCTGTGGCTCAAACACTTTACTATTAAATTTAGATGGGAAGAACACAGGGTAAAATTATAAGGACCATAAACCTTTGGTAGGTCTTTGCTACTCAGAACTAAATGCCAGTATTTGTAGAAAAAGTGTGTCCATTGGCCAGACTAGGCTTTGTTTAAATAAGAAAGTGTTTTGCAGGAGCTATGAAATACTAAGAATTTAGATTTTGTCTATCTTTCAAGTATTAAAAGCTTCATTTTCTACTTAGTGGTAATAGTTACTTTGGAAGAGTTAAACAAGGCTTTTCCTTTCCTTTTGATAGGACTAAAAGCAAAGAATGGCATCATACTAAAGTAGATGGAAAGAGGTTTCTTATAATCAAATGCAGATATTTTTGCCTACATTCTGTTTAGCCTGTTTTAATGGGAGCTTTCTAAGGTTTCAGAAATGGATGAAGGAATTTTTATCAGCATGTTTAATTCTCAGCCTATCATCAAGAAAGAAATAACAATATTTAGAGTCCCCCTTACCTGTCAGTAGAATGAAATCTGATGAGTACAAAATGTATAGAAAAGTTGAGAGAAAAAAAACCAAACATATATGCATGGCAAATATTTCCTTCACCAAAAGATTTACTCAATATTTTTTTTAATGAAAACTATGATCTAAAACAAGTGGAACCAAATGAAAAATGGGTTATTTGACCCATCTCTGAAGAACATTCACAGAGCAGGCTCTACAGAAAATGACTAAACATGTTTTTATCTTAAATTTTCAAAACCAAAATATTTGAAAATAGTAAATATGAGGTCAATTGTCACCAAACACATTTTTTGGAAGTACTACGGTTGAATAGGCAAAAATAACCTAAATAACTTTGAAATTATATGGCAATCAAATTTAGTTAGAAAATAATCTGCATACACACCAATAAAACTAAGAATTTTACCATTCTGGAAATAAAAAACCAAAAGATTGTGTTATCCCGTTAATATCTCTCATGACTTCTATCAGACTATGAATGACAGTAGTATCTTAGTACAGTATTAGAAAGTGATATAGGGAAAGTCAGGGTAAAGGAGAAAGTTCAAGAGGGTAAGGAACAAGCTCACTCTGTATAAACCAAAACAATTCATTTAAAAATTTCAGGATATGCTACAATGTTTTTCTCTCCCTATGATCAAGCCTGAAGAATGGTACTAACTACACAGCAAATGAGCAGCCCATCTTAATGTAGTAGCAAAAATACAATGCTTAGTGGAAGTGTGATGCAAGATGTAGGTACTTTAGAAATCTTTTTGCTTCTTTTTTTCCAAAGGCAGATGGCAAAATAATTTTAGTGAAATGAGCTATAAATTCCTTTGGTACTAGAATAGGACTCCAACCAAGACATAACAAGACTGGATTCTTAATTAGATTAACCTACAAATTCCTTGGACTAATAATTACTGTTTTATTTTCCATCTCTCTAAGGCAAATTACTTTCAGGAGCTTTGAAGAGTATTATCCTATTAATCCATTTTCAGTAGCTTTTTAATATTAAAGAAAATAAATGGCAGGTATTTCAATAACTAGTCAGGAACTGGAGGGAAACAGAGGTAGAGAAAACAAGTTATTCAAATTGAAAACATGTATTGCCTTTTATAAAAAAAAGTATTAATAATGTGTTATTACCACATAAACTTTGAAAGGACTATATACAAGGTGTATATTCCTAAAGTTTGATACTATGCATTCTTATTAAGTTAACTTTGAAAGTTAAAAAAACCCCAAACACTATAAAGATAGCTGTCAATTTCAAAAATATTCCAAAAATTTTGAATTATATCATTTATAAGCCTCATGTAAATGAATCCACATTTTTTTAAGCATGGAGTTAAAATCTCATAAGCTTAAATAAAATATGTGGGCCTTTTCATTCACTTTGAAGAAAGAGTGAACTAATACATGGGTAGCATCAACATCACTTAACTAAAGGTGATCATCTTGCTTATTGTTTCATACTTTTAAAAGATACTCCTACGGATAACTCCAAACATTTCAAGTTTACTTGTGCAGAGACACTTCTTTTAGAAAACTGTCCCAGAATTCCACACATGTACATAAAAACTTTCAAAGTCATAAGATGCCATATTCATACTTTGTCCCTTACTCTGATTATTTTTGAGGAATTATATTCTAGCAGAAAGTTTTACAGGGCTTAACAAGGTCAACATCCTCTTGGAGAATAGTATGACTCAAAGACCTGAAGATCCTGCAGGATCTGCAGGATCCTGAATTGCAGATTACTTTAAAAGCTGACCATTGAAAAGCATCACTGAAGGTATTAAATAATAAGGAACTACATCCTTTCAAAGTTAAAAGGAAATAAAAATGTATAAAAGTAGATGTTATGTGATTAGGAAGCAAAAAAAAAAATTTTAGCTTCTCTTCTATTCTTCTTTTGCTAATATCAGGGTGACTTTCCTAAAGGTAATTCAGATTAAAATCCCACATTAGTGTAATCTCTGCTAAATTTATACCAAATGGAATTTAATTATCAACAACAAAGCAATAATTGAGAAATTTGAATCTACGATTGCACAGAGAAATTGTGTACAGTGAAGAGTAATTATAAGATCAACTGGTACATATGAATTCAAGAATGTTGAATCTGTTAAGTCATGCACTGATCCCCTTTAGATGTTTATTTGCATGCAGCAGGATGGGTATAACTTCTATTATAGAGATAAGCAGATCTCACATGGAAATATTTTTAGTTTGATGGTTACACTTCAGGAACAATAGTATGGATTGAGAAGAAATACTTTGTCTTTCCCTAAGCCAGGTATTTTATAAGGTATTTTACACAGTCACTTGTTTTTGTATTTAAAAAAAAATATATATACAATGGAACTGATCTTTCTACTCAAGAGGCTGAGCAGATATAGGAAGGCATAGTCCAAAGCACCTTGCTACTGCAGAAAACAAAAACAATACCAAATTCTAAATTAAATCTCTTTTTTTTTTTTTTAACCAGAAGAGAAATCTGAACTGCTATTTTTTTCCCCTTCTTCTTTTCCCATTGTCAGCAGCAGAAACAGTTTAGGAAGTGTACAAAACTCTAGGTCAGGTGCACAACTTCTAAAGGGAAGTCACTGCTGAGTGAATTTGCAACTGACCCTGTGCTGAAAAAGATACCGCTGCTTTTAAAATATAATTTTAAAAAATGAAAATATAAGTAATTTACTAGAAAAAAAGTCCTTTTGAATACCAAGAATTTTTGTTTTTCAAACATTCAGGTGTCTTTGATAACCCATCACTAGAATTACTTCAGTCTAAAGAAGAATTAAGCTACCAGAATGCAATTCTTTTTTATTTCTCAGGGACATTAGCCTTGCTGTCCAAGACTCTTCCACCTGTTATATCTGATGTACCATGTCATACCTACTTAAAAATACAGATTTTCAATTAATTGAATAACAATATTTTTCTTTAATTAATGATACCTACAAATATAAATAAAAAGCTTTCCTACATTTTGGAAAGAGGCATTAATAAGCACTACTTTAAAGCCACATAAAATGATCCTGAGACCGCAAATGGAAGAGAAATTTGGTATATTTGAATATAGGATCAGGTACTTGAGCTTTCTCCAATTTCCTTATTACTATATGAAGAAATATCATAGATATACGTAAAAATATATTGTGGACAGTATTGTCAAGAGCTGTCAGCAACTGTGCTTTCTTCATTGATCTATGCTTTGGCAGCTGCTGCCCCACTGGTTGGCCCCTATGCTATACTTTTAATAGTTTTTATGCTTTCAACTATAATTTCTTTTAGGCAATATTTTGTCTAATTTATATGACCAGCCAGACCAGAAGCTGCAAAGATAATATTTTTTAACTTCCTTTCTGATGAATAATAAATGTCACATAGGAATTCAAAAGTAGGATGTAGTTGCATGTGCCATCTGCTGTGTATGTGAACAGAAGAAAGATATTAGACTTTGAATTAGGGGGTTCTTTTCTAGAAACTCAAAGATTAAAGGAAACCACACTGATCACTTGGAAAGTAATACTGCTCTCTATCAGTCATTAGAAATCTATCAGTGCTTAAAAAATCTCACAATATGACAAAATATTCTGGAGAGCTCTCTAAGGAATATCTACAAAGTGTATTTAAAATAAAAATTACTGTCATTAATGTCATACAGTCTTCTGATTATTTACTCAATTTCTTCTCTGTTTCTTCTAGTTGCTTAAGGCCTGTGATAGCAGGATATGTGGACACAGTTCTGAGGTAAAATACAAAAGCTTGCATGCTGAACTCCCATAGTAGCTGACTATTTGCAAAAGTAAAGAGAGCTACATAATTACATTTTTATACATTTAAAAATTAACTTACCTAAAAAAACCCCCAAAACTACCAACATTTTGCCTCTGAAGTGGAAATTGTTAGTGTGCCCACTCTAGCTGCCCACTTGGCCTCAGCTGTCACTCAAGAGCCAAACGCTGACCTAACAATAAGTGACAGGGATTAGGCTTGTCTGCAAGGTGGCACACCCATGAGACATGGCAGGGAAAGCGGTGGCTGTCAGGGGTGGTGTCGTCCAGGATGTGTGCAGGTGGGATGATTAAGGTGTTTCTGGCTTCTTTTCTTAGCTTTAAAACAGTAAAATATATACCAAATTATGTTTTCTTCTCCTTTATAATTTATTGGCTATTATGCACAGATTTTTAGTTTAAACAATTGTCATACTTTTTCATTTAAAAGTATTTTATTTAAAAAGTATTTACTTAGAAAAATAAGAGTAGAATAAGTGGAAAGATAAGCAGGACAAGAGTGCAATTGTTTTGAAAAAGTGGTAGAAATCATCTTCAGAGCAGTTGGTCATACACAAAAATAATTATCGAGAAAACCCTCCATACTAGACAGTATTTTAATATTTAGTATTATCTGTAATATTATAGGGCCTTGGAAGTGCCAGCTTGGGATCAAGGTATCAGTTTTGTAGAGCTTCAATTAAAGTTTCTTATAAAGGACATTGTAAATAATTTTGGCTCAAATAAAAAAAATTGGTCAAAATAAAGAAATTATGAAATTAAATTAGCGCTTGCTTATACACAGTAAGCTGCTACCATCATAAAACCCAACCCAGATAACATTACACATGAAGGCTTGTGAACAAAGAAGAAAATGTAGAAATATGGGGCTATCCCTGAAAATACAGCAAATACTCTACATTTGAACTTTTCACTTTCCTGGGTTTTTTTTAATCCAAATTTCTGTGATCTTTTGGCTCAACACTTGGTTAGCACACAGATGACCTGGGACAACTTTAGCCTGTAAGATAACTGTGGATAACTCATGCTCTGACTTTCAATTCTGTCCACATTCTCCTCTGAGATGAAAAACCTAGTATGCTTCTGGGGCTAAATTGGGTCAGAGACCCCTCCCTGCAAGTGTCATGGGTAAAAGAATGAAGCTACAGCTGGCTGGGCTATTTCCAACTTTCCAGCATTAAGAGGCTATTTCAGCAGCCCTTCTGCTGCAGATACCCAGCGCTCCTTTAGTGGCACTGCTGGACACACCATGCAGCCTTAGGTTGATACTATAAGGTAACAGTCTTCAAGCTATCTAAGGAATGATTTCTCAAACAAAAAGACTGTAGGCTTTAAGGCCAAAAGGGCATCACAAACAGCTCACAGTGTTTGTGTGGACTGCTAGGGCCCATGGAAATAATCTGTTGGCTTTAGAGTGACTCACCCTGGAAAGCAGGCACAGGAGCCACTCAGTTGCCTTGCCTATGGAGCAAGGGGCCACAACTTGAGGAGATTATTAAAGCTATCAGTAAAGTTTTAATAGAGGTCTCATAGTATTTCCTCTTTTATTGACATCTGCTACCATAAAATGGACCCAAGCAGAATTTATTGGAGATTAAAAACCTGTGTCTGAAGTAAAATTTCATCTTGTGAGCTTTATCAGCTTTCTTATTCTAATTAGAATATTATGAAATATTAAAAGAACATCAACCTCTGCTCCCTGCACAGTTTTCCAGTAAATATAGACTTACAGTCTGCTTATAACTGACAGCAAGCAAATAAAAAAATTGTCCAAAGCGTCAGGAGGAATACTCTGGTTGAGGAGTCACCTCCCAGTTTTTCCATCAGCAGGAAGGAAGACTGTGTGGGAAACAGGGCTGTGAGGATCACCAGAAACTGCTTTTGGAACCTCTGAGCACCTACACAAAGTAAGAAATACCTCAAACATCACAACGCTCTCTTGTTCAGCTTGCTTTTCCCAACATAATCACAGAAAATAAAACTGGAAGGTTTACCTGGTCTCTTCCTGCAGGGAGAATGAGAGAGACCAACATGCATGGACTGGGAGTATAGAGACCATACACCCATGACCTGGAGGGGAACAGCCCTCTGAACAGCTAACAACACGCCAGTGTTTCTCACCAGTGCCCAGAATAGGTAGGATGAGACAAATGCTGTCTGAAGGACATGACTTTACAATGAATTTCTTAAGTTTACACATGACAAAATCTATTCCCAGAACCTGAGAGGAAAAAAAAAAAAAAAAAAGAAAAAAAAAAGTGATTTGAGAGATAGAAGTCTGACAGAATTAAACTTACGTATTCTGTGCAGATCTATCAAAAAATGCTTGGAAATTTACACATAATTGATCACTGCTTGCATTTTCTGAAGCTATAATAGTCTTAGGATCTTCGTCATATCATTTAATGTAATTAATTTTCCTAGCTGGCAAGCCAGCTAGTAGTCTTTTGTTTATTGTTAGTTATTCTCTAGCAAATAGCATCTTAAAGAAATAGGAGAATAGCGTGGCTCATTCTTAGACTGATATTTTCCCCTCAGAAAAAAGCTATAAGAAGAATAGGTCAAGAATCAAAACACTCATCTCTATAGCAATGTATGTGTACCTGGTGAAGGTAAAAAAAGGCATATTTTAATACAAAAACAATTGCTTGTATCTCAGCATACCATCCTCATGTTCTGTTGCTGTTCACTGCACACACATTCCTCAGAATTATCCTGAGTTCATCAGACATGGGTTGGGCTACATGGAGAGAGAAAAAAGTTGTATTGAAATACATCACGTGCAGCAGGCTTCAATGGAGTTTTCACAAGTCCCCAGCCTTCTGTTGCCATGGCTCTGATTTTGATAAGATAGGTCCATCCAGTTCAAAAGCTGGAACTCATCATGGCAATCCTTTGCAGTAAATATGTGGGAAAATTAACTATAATGGAACACAAGTATTTTTGAGCAACTGTTAAATGCTGGGGTTGGGCCAAATGGACAGTTGGCCTGCGGCACCAGACTTTTCATAGGCACACGTATTGTTAGTGAGCACTTAGTCCATCTATCTGTTACCTTCAATCACTCATGGGTGCCTTCATTCAGCCTCCAGGATGTCTGAGCTGAGATGCCTCGACACAGCCTGGCAGCAGGAAGCCTTGATGTAGCCTCGAAGATGAGAGAAGGCAGCTGCAGATGAATGAATGCATGAAACTAGAGAGTGATGCAGACAGAAGCAGAATCTGCATGTAACCATCTTGTGGGTTTCTGTTGTTTTGTTTTGGTCAAATAACAGTCTGCCCTCTGTATGTGGGAGGATGTGGTCCCAAAAGGCAGCTTTGGATGTTAAAGGGCAAGGTGGCAGAAGGGTTTGTTCACAATACATATTGAAAACTTTCTTCCTCCTTCCTTCTGTTCATCTGCTTCTAGGCTTTTGCTTCATGGCTCCCCTCAAAATTACTTTCTTACAATTTCTGTCTACTTTAAAAAAAAATTAAAACTTTATTTAATTTTATTAGTAATCTCACTTGAAGTGACATGTAACTTGTACAGATGTCATCAGTTCCCAAAATCTAAATAAATTGTATTAGATTATCTACTCAGTCTTCTGATAAGAAGCAATATTTTTCAGAGAAAATTGAAGGCAAAATATAAACAATTCTGGGCCTTGCCTAGGTAGGACAGTTTCTTACACATTTTGAAATTGTGTCCCTTATGGCAACATTCTACATGGAGAAGACTGGCAAACATTAAACCAAGCTCTCAATAAACCAACAAGAAAAGAGACAATTTAGAACACTCAGTATTGTAGAAGTGACCCATTCTGACCTTCTGCAACTTTGTCTTCAATTGAAACAATTAGCAGTTCAAGCATGCAATCGAGCGCCTCCCCATGGAGATAGGCGTTCCCTCTTTGGGAAAAGAACACCCAAACCCACAACAAAAAAAAACATTAAAAATTGCACATGTGTTCCTATCTTTTAACTACCCAATACTACCTAACAACTACTTTATTACAATTCAGTCAAATTTTAAACATGCAATCATGTGCAAAGAATCTGCAAGAGGCAACTTTAGAATCCACATGTTTGGCTGGATCCCCAAGAATAACTGTATAGGTGAAAAACTGAGAGGACAACTGAGTTCCAAATGAAACCTGTGTGCACAGTATGGCACATGACAAGTAATTATTTGGCTATTTTTTTAAGGATGAAAAAAGGATTATTTTGCAATGCACAGTAATGACCAAATAATAACCAGCAGTTATTATCCTGTTTTTGTTCTTGTATAGGAATAGTTTCCTCAATCAACTCCTTATTTGACACAAATGAAAAGTTCAATAAATAAACTCTAATGGTCAGTTTAAAACATTGATCATTTTGATCCATTACAGACTTGGGGTCAAATAGGAAATACCAGATTTTTCAAATATTTAGTTAGGGTGGTGTAAGAGTGCATTTTAGATAAAAATCACACAAAGAATGAAGGGAACCTCACATTTTAGAAAAAGAAGCATCTCACTAGGGTTCACTACCGTTATCATAAGCTAAATACATTATGAAGCAATGTTTTTAATCTGGGCTGCATGTTTGGCATGTGTGTCTCATTTGCAAAATATACTATGATGCTGGAAATGACAATGTGAATTTCAGTGACTATACTTTTATGTATAAGATTTAGTAATCTCATATATCTCAGGATTTAGTACCTTATATAGCTGTCTAGAGGAATAGCTGGTCAGATATAGGAAAAAGTTTAGAGGAACCACAGTTGTGATATAACAAATGATGTACGATTCTCCTCCCTCAATCTCTCTAGTTTCCTCATTTTCTCTCTGGAAATAGTTTGAGGTTTTTTTTCTTAATGTGCCTATCACTTTCTGTTAAAAGATCTTCATGGAGTAAAAGAAGCAAAATTAGATCATAAATTAAATTTATTATGATTACATTACCAAGGGAAATGACATTGTGGAAGACTGTCGGCATGTTATTACAGGCTCTCCTGGCTATGCTCTATTGAATATTTGTCCTGATTTCTCTCACATGAAGGCTAAGGCTTCTGTCACAAGTCTCTGCACACTGAAATTCTTAAATGTCATACTTGTATTGCCTTGCCACAATTTACTATTTAAATTTTATTCAGCTTTCTCTGTAGGACACGAGTTTCTATCCACATGAACTGTATTTATTGGGTACTTTTAAAAAAAGTACCCATTTGTATTGATGCCTGGGAAGGCTGAGCTGGAGCAGAGACTAGACAGTGCAAAAGGAAAGGCCTTAAAAGGATACACCTTGGGCAGCGCGAGAGGTAGCCAGGGCTACACCCAGGTCGAATTCAAGATGGATCCTGATCAGGAGTTACCACACTTTTATGAGTTTTGGTTCATCTACATATTGGGTTCAATTGTCCAATTTCAGCTCCAGGTAATGAAGTCCCAACCCCCTGGCTTGCCCCCTTCTCTTCTCTGTTCATGCTTTTTTGGTAATGGTTGTCCTTGATTCCCTAGGTGGGAAGAGATTGTTTTGTCTAACTGCCCTGTGAAGAGACCAACATCTCAGATGAAGATTCAGAGTTACATACTAGCAGCAGAGAATCTGAAAACCACAGAAGTTAAAACCTAAGGAATCAGTATCTCTCCTTCCTTCCTGCGTTTATTTATTAAATTAGGCCATGCAGTGCAGTAAAGATGCGAAAACCAAGTTGTTTTCGTTTTCTTGCTCCCAATTAAGCATGCAGCTGCTGCACTTGAGAATAATAGCCATCCAGGAAGCCCCTGATAAAGGAAAATCAAGGAGAGAGGTAAACAGAAGGCTCCTTACTGCAGCAGTCCTCATGGATGACCTGTTTTAAGGAATCATTGGGAGCTGGCATTGATCTATTGTGGAATAGAAAACTGACTGGCTAATGAAGGCATTAGTGGCAGTACATGCAAGACAAACGTTTGGTCTTCAGTGCTTTGACACAAGGTACAGGAGCAATGAACCTTATGTTACAACTACACCTCTTGAGGGCTGTATTTTGTTTTCTTAGATGTATTGAGTAAGGTGAGGAAACAGATGAATGACAAACCAAAAATAGTACCATTTTGAAGGAATATTACTGTGAATACAATGTGGTAAAAATTGAATTAGCTGTGAGTCCCTGATGAATTGTATGAAATAGCTGTTAAAGCTAATTCTCATTGTAACACATAATGGTATTATCGATTTACTTGTTACATGGCTAATGAGTGTAATTTTTCAGACTCCTTGAATACAGTAAATCCTGTTTACTCTTTTAGTGGAAACCTGCCTGCTGCCTGTAATTCAGCTTCCCTTTTATTGTATCTTCATTGCTCATTCAAATAGGCCTACTCACATTCCTTCACTGCTAGGACTTGATAACGTATTCTGTGGGAGCACCTGCATGACCTTTCATTACATCTCTGTTATCCTTTGTGACAGTCCAGTGGGAAATTCAAAGGAAACTAACAGCTGAATGGCAGGGGAGCATTAACCCCTTCAGGGACTGTACTTCATGGAAGCATTATGACATTACATCATGGTAACATGAAGAATAGGTCAGGGTCAACTAGAAAGGTCATTATGAAGCTTTAAAGCCCTGAAACTGTATGGAAAGCGCTTTGACTGAATGGAAGAAATTCAACAGCAAAGCACGAAAAGGAAGCAAGGAAGCTTTTAAATTTTTGGGACAAAATAAGCCTCAAAGGCAAAGGGTGCTTGGACTTTGAAAGGGCATTGTCTGCCTTGCAGTCATTCTCATGGTGAGCAAGGAGTTGAGATTCTTCTTGGCACAAAAAGGATTGAGACTAAATTTCATTTTTGACCAGATTTTGCTTTTTTTCACAGGAATCTTAGACTCTGTATTTAGGAGGGACATTATTAGTGAATTACAAATACCATTTTAGACTGCATATATTCCCCTGTGGTTCAACTATTTGATTTGATTTCACAGGTCAAATATGTTTCAAAACCAATAAAACGGATATTCACTGTGTATTAATTCATATCTTTATGGTACCTGTATCTGCTTATCCTCTCTCATATAAAAACAAAAGAAAAAGAAAATAGAAAAATATTAAAAAATCCTGTTAAAGGCTTAAATGCTTTTTAAAAATTTAAGGTGTCTTTCTTCCTTTATGTTTTTTGTGTCTTCACATGAGCTTGTTGGAAGCTGCCATAAGCTCTGGGCATGGGAGATCATGGAATCTCCTTTTAGCTTTTTTCCCAGGTTAAACTTGAGAGGGTTTAAAGAATATTAAAAGACAGAGTTCTTAGAATTACCTCTTTCTATCCAAAGATGTGACAGTGTTTTATGTTTGAGTAAACCTGTTTTATTCCAAATGTCTGTTTTGATCTGGCAATTGCCTCTCACTGTTCCTTCTCATCTGTGGTGTCCTTCAGCATAGTGCACACACACTATTTCTTGACAGTCTTTAATTCTACAAGATACTCCCAAAATGAAAGAAATGAAAATAGTCAAGACACTTTACATAGTTTCTTCCAACCTCTCCATAATATTTGTGATGTTTAAAGGTTCAGATGCCCTCTGTCCCCTCAGCAATCACACTGCAGCCTGTATGCCTGTTTTCATTTATTCAAATATTCTGTGGTCCTTAAATACTAAATTAAAATAATAGAAAAAATAAAAACAGATTTAAAATCCTACTCCTGCTACCCAGGACTAGTCCAGCTTTAAAA
>VXBU01005574.1:581807-624497 GCA_013400315.1 Bombycilla garrulus
AATCAGATAAGTAATACTTTTATATATATATGTACATATATATGATTGGGCTTTTCTGGGCAGAGGTGAGCTTTTACTCACCTGTGAGAAGGAATCATAAAAAATCATATACAGCTGTGAGAGTAACCTAAAATAATTTTCTCCAGAATTGGTGTAATCTATCAATTCCATTACACATTGCTTATTCTTTCCTTATTAATGCAAAATAAATTAATAGACTAATAAAGTGATATGATAGGATTTTTCTAGTGAGAAAAATATATCAAAAACTGTGACAGGCAAAATATTTATTTAATGTAAAATAGACTTTTGCCTTGTATGCTTCAGGTGTTAAACTTCCGTCCATAATCTTTTCATATGATCAAAATACCTCCACCAAAAATGCTGCTGTACTCAACCCTTCAAACATTTTTATTCTATACGTAACAGCAATTTTGAACTCTACTGCATGTTAGAATATTCAAGGAATGTTTTACAAAATAAAATTATCAATAGAGAGACATAGTTTATTTCCTCGTATGTCTTGCCCTGAATAATAACTCTGAAGCTACCACTTTTAAGGAGGACAAAAGCACTTCTAATTTTTAGGGGGTAGTGGGTTTCTACAGAAAATTTCAACGTTTTTATTTATAGATCAACCCTTAATTTTCATCTACATATATTTCTACTCAAGTATATTTGGATATTTAGTGCTATTTTTACTAAAAACGTTTTAAAACTATGCCAAATATAACATCTGGAAATTCAGAACAGCAATGATTGTAGTTTGAATTACAACGGGAAATTTTAACTAAAATGTAGAAGGGTTCAATTATTGTACAACTAAGGTGATTACCCTAGATATTGACCCAAAAGACCACTGAAAAGTGCATGCTCATTTAAGTAACTGGTTCAACGCATATAAAAATCAAAGGTCAACAGCTCCAGATGTGCAGCTAATGTACAGACATATTTATATTAAAAACTGAGCACTGGAAGTGGGTCTGCAATGGAGAACTCCTTATGTATGCTTCTGGTAAGCAAAATAAAAGACTAAACAGCTGACATTTCAGTAATGGTAAAGGACCTTTTAAGTTTCTGAAACTCAGCTCTAATATACTTTCCTGTGTAAAGAAACACCAGACTCTTCTAATAACACTTGGACAACTGACTGAACAGGTAGTATGCACTAAGTGCTTCCAAAATCAGAAGGCACAGCGACAGTTCAGAGGATTTAATTGTTTTTTCTGCAAGATCAGTGAACTAAGATGAGATGTTTTCCTGGAGGAGGGGGAATTATTTTCATTATTCCAAGTGGATAACTTGAGTCACTTTTTTGTATTAAAAAAACCACAAACGGTCTCAAGCAGAGTACTGATTTCCAGATAACTTCTGCTGGAACATCTGGACTATAGATTGGCACAAACTATACAAAATATTAACACGACTGGATCACATGTTCCTTGAGGTATACTTGGACCAGAACACAAGACTGGACTTAGAAATCCTCACCAAAACATCTTTGATCTAGAGATTTTTATTAAAATATCTCAGTTTACATACAAGACTCCAACACAGAATAAGCCACTGTCTTCAGGGAAACTGCCAATAAATACAAGAACATGTATGGGAAAAGAAATCCACAGGACTTGAGACCTGAGCACTATCCAGAGAGAGAACTCAAAGGGCTAGATCAGAGTTGTTGAGAACCTTCAGTTGAACATAAGTGCACTGAAATTCTCTTAGTTTTTTTTTTTTGTGGAGAATTCTTTCACTCTACCCTAGCTGAAATCGGGACAACTGCTCAGTTATTACACATTAGCAAACCTCACTTTTCTAGTTATCACCTTGTATTCGTAATTCAAGGGTAATTATATTTTGTTAATTGTAAATCTCTTTCAGAAAAGAGATAACCTTATTTTGATTCAACTTTTTTTTTTTTCAGCTCAGATTTAATGTAGATACAGGTATATGTTGGTCTGTAGCAAATGAACAGCCAGTAATTTGGTTAAAAATATAACATGGTGGAAACATCCCAGTAACCACAAAAAGTCATGGAACTTTGACTCAAAAGATTAAGAAAAGTATTTTACTTTTAAACTTTATGTAATATCTCAGTTGTGTAAATATTTAAATTTTAAACTTATTTTATTATGGGCAGATCCTCATCTGGTATACATCAGTGTGGCTCCTTTGAATTTCAAAGAGCTGTGCTGATTTACTCCAAGCAACTCCATGTCTTCCCCTTAATATAAATTTTTATATAATTCTTTCAGAGTTCCTTTCAATTTGTTAGGTTATTTTCAGCTACAAGGGAAGCTGCATTCTGCGTATTTTTTAGCTATTTTATCCATAGACAAATCTGTGCTGTCAAAACAGGCTTTTAGAAGTTGGAAAAAATCCAACATATCCAAGCTATGTACAGTAAAAGTTGGCACCAGTTTATCTATAAATTTTTAACCATAAGAACAACAGCAAAATCTTCTAGTGATCTGAATTCTCAGGCTATCTTGTTTAGCTCAAGGGCAGTCGCTAATGTAGGTGATCTCACACCTCAGATGCTAAGGATATAAAAGACATCACATTTATGCTTTATATTTATTTGTTATGACATTGCCCTGAAGAAAACTAACATTACTGTTAAAAGAGTAATATACATCATGCAGTGAATGATGGCGTGATCTGTCATGACAGAAGGTAGAAAACATGTGAAAAGTCTGTTATCTTCAAATTTGGCTCCTTGATCTTCTAGTAAAAATGTGTTCCATTTGTAACAAGTGTAATTAAAACCATACTTATAAATTCAAGACATAACCAAATATCCTAAATCCTGTGAATAATTTACATGCATTGTGTTGTCTGTTGCTTTATTCACTCTGCTTACCACTTGGAAAATTTAGCCTCATCTTCAGATGCAAAACTTAGATGCACCATGAAATATTCTGGTAAATAAAAGCATTTTCAACAGAGAGAGAGAGAGAGAGAGAAAATTAATGCAATTGCAACCATTCTTCATAGAGTAATCTCAGAAGAGGTTGAACTTCAGGGCAGGATCCATGAGAAAGCTCTTCAGTGGTACCAAAATTCTGCTTGTACAGAAGGATGAGCTACATTGCAATCTTCAAAACGTTTTACATACAAAAGACTGATGGAGTCCAGATGAAACATAAGTATTTTGCAGTAACTACTGCAAGTAGCCTTCAGACCTTCATGTGCTTTGTGGAGTGCAATACGCACAGATTTTTTTTCCTTTGAATTCACTATTCCAAAACAAACAGCAATGCTAAACAAACTGCCAGAACCACAGTGATTACGGTTATGTCAACACCTCTCTGCAGTTTTTCTAGGGACTACAGTTCAAATATGAGACATTTACCCCAGACTGGCATCTAGTTCAAAGATAAATCAAAGTTTACTTAATTTGAAAGAGAAAAGCTCTCTGACAATTTATCACGCACAGGAATTAAGGGAAAACATAAAATTAATGATGTTTCAGGATCTATTTTGCATAGACTTGATAACAAAGATATTTTTAGAAAAAATCCCATGCAATTTCAATACAACCTTTCCTCTAGCTATTTGAGGCAACTGTAATTACTGCCTTGTAGATGGACATTACCTAGGGAGTAAAATTCCAAATGCTTAAAAACCAAATTCATACACTTTGCTTTGACTTTTTCCCTTTGCAAAGGAAAAAATTATATCCCCTCCTGCAGTAATCCTTTTAAAAATGGCTTTCATGCAAACAAACATCAAGAGACATCTGTCAATTATTGGGCTAGAAGCTCTAATTCTATGACCATTTTGAGTGGAAGATGCATATAGGGATGAGTGAAGAGTAGACCCCTTGTGTTTTGGAATGCGATGAGGGAAAGATGTCTTATACTATAGAAGAGATAAAAACTCTCTGTAAAAAACAACAGAGAGTCAGAAAAAGAAATAAGTTGTTTAGATAAAGGAATGAGAGGAAGCCAAGCACAACAATGTGCCTATTTCTCCCCTTTTACCCCTGCAATCCACAGTATCTTCACTGTGCAGCCTCCTTCTGTTTTTAGAAGAGTGGGTCTCACTCCCTCTGCATTCTTGTCATGCTGTAAGTGTAGGGGGCTAGAGGGGTGGGGATATTTTTTTAAGTATGGAATTTGTGCAGGGCTGACAGCAAGATTAATAGAGGGGACCATAAGGATTCCTGCTGAGCACTCTATTAAGCCAATAAGCACTGAACTAAGAAAAATTTGCACAATGGACCATAATGGCTTCTGAACAGCTGTTCTGGTCTACCATGTCCAAACCCTACTTTTGAAATCATTTCTAAAGTTGGCTCCTCTTTATAAGTAAGTTTTTTCAGTTTTCACTATACACCAAGTAAATTAACATAGTAATTCAGCAGCTGGGGTTTTATTTTCCTTGTTTATAAACAGAAATTATTTTTTCACCTTAATATCCTTGCCCATGTTCACATTAAATCTAGTCTTCATTTTTCTACTGTACCTCATGCCTCTTCCCTTATGCATGCAGTTAGTCTTGTTTTCCTTCCTTCCTTTACATCTTCTCCAGAATACTTGTTTTTCTTCAGCCTTGTTGTTCTTTCTTTTTCACTGCTCTTTCCTGATTTACAGCAGATCCCCTTACTCCCTCCCAACTTTGCCCTTACTCTATTTCTGCCTTCAGTTTAACCTCCTGCTCATAAGTCCATAAGCCCTAATTTATCTTCCACTCCAGTGCTTGCTTAAGTAAAATATAAGAAAAATGTTCCTCCCCCACTCCAGTACTACAGAGCATGGGCGTTCTGGGGCCCTAAAAAGACAGCTGGTCCTATTTTGTAAAGAAATCATGCACAGGTGCTGGGAATCATCCAGGGCTGATGGGTTTCCAGCCCAAAAAGTCATAGAAACTTATGTATATGTTCGTGACCAGGGAAGGCCTTGAGTTTTTTCCTTTCTTCAGGAAGGGAGAGGATTGAAGAAGCTTAGTACTGATAATGACAAGGACTGGGGATGGCAGAAGATGAGAGAGGCTCCCTTCTCATGACACAGTAGCACTATCTGAACTTTGGCAGGTAGTTACCAGTTATCATGGATCTTTTATAGTTAGATTACTGCCATATCTGAAGTTTGGCATTCAAGAGGTCCCTTTTCTAGCTGTATCAGCAAATTCTCTCTGTGGTTGGCCTTTTTAACAAAAGGCAGAAAAGGAAGCCAGATCGAAATTCTTTGTAAGAATCAAAGGAAGAGTATCAGCCTAGAAGGTTTACTTCTAAAAGGACATTAAAAGATAATCTTGACATGTGATGACTATGTGTACATCTATATATATATATCTTGAAAATGGCTGTGGCAAGCTAATCTTGAGGCATGAACAGATCACTGAAGTTGTAGATATTAAATTGATGATGTAGGTCCCAGATCTGATGTCAGAAGCTTAGTCTTTCTTTTGGTAAAGGAAATCCTACTCAGGATGGCATAAGACTTTAAAGCATAACTCTTGGTTTCCTTTATGTATTAGAATTTGATCTTTTATCTCATTTATGGCATATGATATCTATTTATCTGTGGAAATGCAGATCTGAGGAGTGGATGCTGACCTGGCTTCTGCCCTGAAATCTCTTTCCCAAAATGTCAGGTGGAGAACTAAACCCACAATTCTCTTCATTCTAGTACACAACTAATTTGAAAAGTTCAGGTAGAGCTTACAGTTTTCTGGAAGCCACTATGAGTAGGCATAGCATTGATTGACCCATCTGATATATTGAGGTTATGATATAACAGTGTGTTAGAGGAGGCACTCTAAAGCTCATCACTCCCACCTTGTCTGAAACAGAAACCTTGGCCTCAGTAATATGATTGTCTGATACAATGAAAAGTGACTGACTCATTTTCTTATAAAATAACCTGTAAAACTCTCAGTGAGTTTTCTTCCAGATTGATGAGTTATCACTGCTGAGGTATCCAGCTGTCATACAAACCCTGAGCTTTGAAAACACTTTTGCATGCTGCCCCATTTTATGTGTGTCTTTGTTTTTTATTAAAAAAAAGTTCTTAATTGTTGCATTACTTCACAAAATTCAGATGCAGGATAAGATTTGAAGTAAAGTAAGATTGCTAGTACATTTATGAATTCTGCAGCATCTCAGACTTATTATATTTCCTCCCTAGAATTTGTCTATGCTTTTCTATTTCCTATTGCCAAGCGGTCAATTGAAATTTCAAAAACTAGTGGAAATCCACATAAGAAGTGGATCTGCACGTACACATCAAAACAGACAACAGACACACAATAGCACTAATAAATGCTTTCGATAGCACATAACAAAAATTTAGTCCTTCAGTGTGAAGAGGCATTTCTCCGACTGTTCCTTAGATTTCTGCAGTTGAGTATCAAAAAAGAAAACAGTATTTAAAGGCAGTATTTCAAAGTATTTCCCTTTCACAGCCACACATATGCACTTGTTTTACCCATTAGTTATTTCTCAGTGTTAAATGTGATGAATTATTTCACATGAGAATATTAAACCAAAAGTTGACAACAATGGCAATTATCCCCTGTCTCTCTTCCCCCTTGAGAAACAGGAGGAATTAAGCAATGAGCTGCAAATTTACAAGAGTTCATTTGGGTGACTGAATTGATTTTCTTTAATCCCACCATGCTCCATATTTTCAATCAAAAAGCCAAGTGTTTAACAAAGGCTTTTGCCATGAATAGAGGTATCCTGGAAATTGCCTGTTTCCTGTGGCAGCGGTGAGATTCCCAGGCACTTGAATTGTATGAGTCAGAGACCTCAAACAGGTCTGTGTGTGACTGCCAGCGGCAGGGTGACAGTGTTTTTCTTAGCAGCTGGGGCAGTTTAGAAGTTATAATGGAAAGATTTTCAATGACTTCCCAATTATATCTGAATATGCTTGGAGTTCTGCTTTGATGTTGCCAACATCGTATATGAAAGTATCTAAGTTTTCCAGATGTTTCCTCAATAAAGTAAAGCATTTTAACTCCCAGTGACCAAATCTTCCCTTATACATTTAAAGCTCCTTTTCAACCACAAAGAAAAATCCTAGATGAATTAAATCAATAAAATTACAGTTATACAATTCTGTTATCTGTGTCCAAGCTGGGCTGAAGTTCACAGCACTGAACAGTCTGTTTGTTAAGATCAAACATTTTCCTGGATGGGATCTACACTGAAACCTGTCCTCTTTGTACCTCTTGGAAATGCAGATATGTTCATCTGTTGGTGACTTCCAAAGGCAGTTTTCAGCTGAGGGGAAGAGCAAGGATTTTCCTCCAAGTACAATTTTTCGCTCCCAGTTAATATCACAAAATTCATATTTCCTATTAGGTAGTTTTTTTAAGCCTAAAACCATGGGGTGTTAAATGCAATTTTAGAAATTATCAGGATGTTTATACAGAAAATTCATGGGTGCTGGATTGGATGCTAGATACTCTTAAGAGATAAGGACAGATGTCTTTTGCAAAGAATATTTCAAGAGGCAATTTTGAGTAAAGAATTAATTTAGCTTTCTACTGCTTTTGTGTCTCAAGAATTCAAAATTTCAGAACTGATGTCATAAAATATCCATTATTGAATGGGCAGCAATGGAATTCACACGTTGCATAACTCCCAAGAAAACATTCCTAACTTTCTCTTGGAAAAGGGCCCTTTTAGTGTCTGGTAAATTGAAATTCTATCAACAAGAGAATGACTTTAACACAATATTGAATTAAACTTGCATTACTACCAACCACAGATGGAACTTCATCTGTTGTAACAGCTACAATATTTAAGAAGACTCAGTCACTGCACTGAAAATATTTAAGCAGCCTTTCATATATTTTATGTATGTCTTATGGTAACCACCAACCATAACAAAGACTTAATGTCTGTATTTTCATCTGAATAGAAAAAAAAGATAGTCAAGTTTTCAAAATCATTTGAAACTCATAATTTACAAGTTTACTCATGTCACTGTTTGCAGAAAATTTTAAACACTTCTGTTGAGAAAATATCAGTAAATTATTACCATTAAAATAATTAATGTTATTCTTTTCATATTTAAATGAATTAATTTTCTGGCACATGTGTTATGCATTTATAAAAGTTTAAAATATGAATAAGTTTTTTAAGACTTAAGGATGAACTGTTGTGTTGCTGAGCCTGATTACAAAACACTTATTGATACCTCTGTCGGTCAAGATTTCACTTTAGTCTTCTGGGCTCTCATCCAACACATTTTGGCCTATCGTACCCTTTGGGGATGGTCCTAAAGTTCTTTCCAGCCACATGCAGCAGCAGTTACCGACAAAGCCACCTCCTTTGGAGATACAACAGGGAATTTATATTTGTGTATGCAATTGCATCCATTCCATCTGCGAAGACAGTTTAAAAACCAGCACCCTTTTTCCTTTTTTTCTTGCAGATTTGCATTCTGAACTTTTACAGAGTTAAAAGTGGCAATCATAGAACCAGGTAGTCTATTGGGGTAACTTAAAATGTACCATAAATACCTATAAATCATCACAAACTTCAGATTGATATAGCAGGCACATTTGGATTTTTCCTTGTTCTGAATAATGAAATCCCAATGTTACGGAAGTTTTGGGTACTTCTTTCAGAGGGAAGTAATTTCATTTAGGCTAAAAGAAGAGGTTGAAAGATCAGTTGAGAATGGTCGACAGTTTTATCCTTGACCAGAAGAGGTCACCCTTGTGTGCGGCATAAAGTGACTCTGAATCCCTTTACGCCTTTCTCTCGTTCATTAGAAATCAGGGGCTTTGGTTTAAACGAAAGAAATCTTAAACAACTTTTAGTGAATTCGTGGAAGTTTTGGAATCCAGGTTGGACACAGGTTCCACACCTCAATCCTTGGTTTACTGAGCAAGGTGGTTCTGCTGGTGGTACAGGTAATTTTCAACCTCTGCAATTGCCTGAAGGTCTTCACTTGTTCCTTCCTGTGGTGAGATTCACATCCTATTTCCAGATAATATAGGTTTCAATGAATAAAAATGTGTCTGAGATAATTTTTGTTATGTTAATTGATACTTGCTGAAAGATGAAAAGTGAATTTCAAGATATAGATTTCTTTAACTATTTTATATTATTTTTAAAGGATTGCTTTCAATCTTACAAAACATGCCTTTAAAACAAAAATCATCATTATAAAATTTGTTTCCTACCCTGCTCTTGAGAATTTGAAATGTAAGAGATGTATTCTTATGGGTATTGTACATTCCTCTACTCTCTAATTGGGTGCAGAGGTTTCTAATGCAAATTCAGTCCATCCTCCTTCTCTTAGGGCACAAAACTTTGACTTCTCACCTTAGATATTTTTTTTCCTTCTTTTCCTTCTTTATAAGAAAAGCAGTGTCCTTTCACACACAAAACCAGGATCTGGAAGTCTGCCAGCATCTGTCTGACTCATCATTTTCAAAATATGCTGTGAATTCTGGGAATCAAATTCTAGCTGTGGGACTGAAGGTAGACACTGGAGTGCCAAATTCCATTGCCACTTTGCCATTTGAGTCCAAATAAGAAAGCAAAGCAGCTCTTTCTGTTGTTATCCTGCTACCAATCATCACAGAGCCAACATGGTTCTTTATACTAAGAATATGAATAATGTACAAAAGAATTTTAGAAAAGTACCTTTAGGCTAGAAAACTGAGACTAATCATAATATTGTTTTTCATGAAAATAAGACTTGCTTTGAAGTATTTATGCTACTTCCTTACTATTCCCTTGGCTATATTTTGTTTTCATAATGTTTATTCAGTTAACTTAGTTATTTTTATACTTGTCTGGTCTTAATACCTTCTCTTTTTTCCCTTTCTTTTGATTCATGCTTTTTTCAGTTTTCTCAGGCTGATTTATCTCTGTCAAGAATTGCTTCATAGTGCAAGGCGTCGGACATAAATCCATTACTTATGGTATGGCTATTGCTGCAGAAAAATGTATTTCACATGGAGCTCAATTTTTTTCCCTCAATTTTAAACATTATTTTCAATTTATGGAACATGAAGATTAATCATTAAACAGAACAAAATATAACCTAGGTGTTCAATTTTAAAACCTATACAGTCCTAACCAAATATTTATTTCCACAAAATTCAGGAGACATTGTTAGTTGGGGTGTTCAGGTATTCTAAGTTCGAGTCATAACCTTCATCCCTATGTAAATTAAACCTCTGCCTTCACGGACTATCTATTGTTTCTTACAATGGCTGTGATGAAAAATTGAGACCTTGGTTAACATTACTGTAATATATTTTGAATGTTGCAAAGAAAATATTAGCATGGCATCAATGCAGACAATCAAAATCTACTGCAGTCATAGTTATAAGAGGCTAATATTCTCACTGGATATATTTAGAAATAAATTACCTCCATCTCTGCTACTTGAATAGGATGCCAGGATGGGAAATATCTAAGCAACATTATTAGTGTTACGATTTCTATGTCTTGTGGCTATATATCTTATGGTAAAGAACTTCTTGCCTCTATTTAATCAACTTATTTCTCAGATTTGTACTGTCAGAGATAGCTCCAAAGTGGGATTGAGGTTTTATGTTTTTAGTCACTGTTCTGACACACAAACACACAGAAGCTTAAATCACTGAAATTAAGGGCAAAATTCTTGTTCATCTTTGCAGGTTCAAGATTTCACCCCAGGCACCTTGGAAGACAACACTTGCAATTCTTAACATCACCACATTTTTTTGACAGTAAGTGAAACAAATATACTTTAAAACTTGCTGGTTTTAAGACACATTACTCATTGCAAGTTTTTCTGTATAGACTGAATTCTCGCATTTTTTTTTTAATTTTTAAAAAAAGGGAAATTGGAGGTATCTTTATACTAAATAAAGATATAAATTTCAAATTCTTTAATTTAAGTCTATTGAAATAATTGTTTGAAAAAAGCCATATTTCCCCCTTAATTTGATAACAGGAGTAGATTAGAAACTGACTGAATTATCAGACTGATCCTTGCAGTTAGCCAGAGTGAACTGTCTCAACATCTTAAAATCACAGCATGTCCTTCCCTTCAAGTGTTGGAATTTGAAATTTGAATAGTATTCAACCAAGGATTCATATTACTTTCAATTAAATGTATTTAGTAATGTATTACATAGCTTAGCTGCTGACTCAAAGGAGTGTATGTTAAGAACAGTACTTCTACATTTACACTTTTAGTTACCCAAATGAGGAACTAGAGTGGGTTCTTTGTTACATATTGCCTACAGAATTTCTCTAAATCTAGAAATTTGCATGCGTTTCCAGGTTAGAAAGTCAGCAAATTACCAATTCACCTTCTTTTGCTTAGTGTATGCACACATCTTCTGTCACACAGAAAGCAATTAATTTAGCAACCAAAAAAAGCCATTAACCTGAAAGAAAATATTCTGCTGTGATCCTGGATCAATGAATCATATGCATCACATTGGCCTGAGATGGTGAATTTCTGCTGAATGCTGGACAGTGTGAAAGAAACAGATACCCTTTGCAATATTCATCGTGTCCTTTACAGACAGAAAACTGAGCTCAACTTCTACTGAATTTAAGTACACCAAATATTATGTTTGCCAGTAACATCAGGCATTTTTTTTGATTAATAGTTGATTAAAATGTGGATTTGGTATTGTCAGCACACATCCAATACCAAGATGATAATGTCTGGATATTATCAAAAGAGTACTTTTCTCTCTCACTTTTCTTGACATGCTTTTAACAGAAAAATTTCCTTTAATCTTATATCAGGTTTTGGTATGAATTATGTTGACATGAATATGGAATAACCCTGTGGAAAATCAGCCTCTCCTGTATTCCTTTTTTTTTTTTCTTTTCCAATTAGTCTGTTGTATGTTTATTACAGCTTACAGTTGCTTTTCAAATATAATAGCAAAACTGTTTGTTTTATGTGGGATATACCATATTTAATGCTCCACTTTTATGCAATTGTTTTTCTCAAACCTCTGCTATACAGAAATTTGATGATCACCAGCTACCTTTTCCCCACAGTTTTATAAAAAATATTATACACTGAATACTGTTTGACAAAAAAGAATATATATAACTGAAGCAGAATTGATCATCTTATAAACAGGTTGGGCATTCAGCATTTTGCTACCTGAGAAAAGCATTATGCACCCAATGTTTGAATGAGAATTTAAGGTCACAGCACTTCAGTCTAACCAGAATTGTTTGACAGAGAACCCTGGGCAAAATTTAAAATATATCTCCCTGCTTTATAAATGGGTCATTTAGAATATTCTTCCAGAAACTCTAAGGAATAACAATCTTTAGTATTAAGTGTTGAGATTCTGCTAGCATCAGGTTTTCTGTAGACAACTCTGGGACAGAGCTCTAACAGACATTGATTTCCATACTGCCTTCAGATGCCCCTCACTTCTTTCTTCCTTTCTTGCATCATCATCTCTAATTCTAGAATACTCTGTTTTCAGAGTATGTTTAGACTTCTTCCCAATATAAATAAACATGAAATGCAACAGTTAGAATCACAGGAGTGAGTTTTATTTGTTCCCATTCAGCACAAATGACCTCAAACACAAAACTTCTTGGCATGCAAAAATCTCTATACCTCCATGCCACACGTGGAAGTAGCTTTTGGAAAATACCATCCACAGAGTAGTAAGAACAGACATGAGGGCTTGAAAGTCCAAATGAGCTGACATAATTTCTTTTTAAAGTAGACTATTGTAAAGCATAATCAGAAGAACCATATCCTCATCAGGTAAGAAGACATGCTGCCAGCCTTCCCATCCACCTCCAACTTTTTGTGACAGTTTGGCTTCATGGCAATTGCTCCATGGCAATTGTAAGTCAAGCATCATGTTACATACTGGGAAGAGGCCTTGTGCATGCAGCATTACAGGTTCATCAGCTCTAATGTATTAGGATTAGTTGCAAATACTAATGCAGTGGTGCCTCTCCATTCACTTCTGCCTCTTCAGTGGCAAGATTCAGCCAACTCTGCTTCACCAACAACAGTCCTCTAGCAGAGGCTGAACTCCTGCAGAGATCCTACAGCAGCCTGCAGACTGTTCTCGGGCACTCGAGAACCTGGTTCCCAGTATCAGATTTCCTTCTGCTGTGAGCAGTTAGCTACAACGGTCTGAGCCTATCCCTCCCACAGAAAGCAGTGCACTAGAAAAATCCTTTTCTAAAACAAACAAACAAACAAACAAACAAAACCCCAAAACCAAAACAAACCAAACAAAAAATTATTAGCAAGGAAAATAATTAACAGTTGTCATGAAAGACATCTCCACAACTGGATTTATTTATATATTTTGAAAAGATCTTGAAATTTCTTTCCATGTGTTTCCATATGTTTTAGATGTTTTTTAGACTTTTGTAGCATCAACACTAATCTGACTGGAGAGTTGATAAGCATCTGTGGAACTGTGTCTGGATAATTTTTAAAAACTCTAATTTTCAAGGTAATTTTCTTGCTCCTACTTACTGTCCCTTCCTATTCCATTTGATACTTCCTGGCATGGGCACGCATATTTTGAAGGGTAGAAATTTTTCAATAGAAATAAATGGAAGACAGAGAAGGGATGAGTGGATGTTAGTATTTTTGGTATTGGTGACTGAGACATTAGTCCCGTGTAAAATAGTCACTTTGTATTACAGCTTTATCTTTGCCTTTGCCTTGACTGCAGAGCCAGCCTTTGGTCTTGTTTCAGGTACTATGTTTTAAAATCAGTACATACAGCAAAAATATACTTAGAGACTCTGGGATAATTTGGGCATACTGAGGGAGTAAATTTTTCAATAAAATCAAAATATTTGGCATATCAGAAATAGCAGGAAATATATTTTTTGTACAACCTCTATCCTCAATCTTTTCACAAAAAGGACAGCCTCCATTTTTTGCTACACCTGAAAAAATATATACCAGTGGAAAAAAAAACAACCTCTTATGGAGACATCATACCAAAGCACAAGCATTGAGAAAGTATATTACAAATGTATCTAAGTACACAAAAAGATTAAAATATAAATTATAAAATTAATCAGAAAACAAGAAAAGGCAAAGAAAGGAAAAAAAAAATGGATGACATCATGCCAGTGAGACAGAAGAATTTTTTTGGGAGTGGCTGAATCTTGGGTAACATGTTAGTTAGAAGGTACACCAATATGTAAAAACATTTTGGATTCAGTTTTGCAATGACTTTTCTCAGCCTGCTGCAATGTATAACTTCTAATCAGGCTCTTATTACACTTTTCGTTAGGTCCTTCTCCTTGCTCTATGAACAGGATTTGAGAAGTAGAGAATTCAAACAGGTAATGTTAACATTAATTTACTGATCTTTGTTGACAATTCAGAGCAAGCTTTTTGGGTGTTGATGACCAATTTGACACAAAGTTTAGTGTAGTCAAAATGACAACAGACACATTCACAAATAAGTCTGTAGTTACTTTAAAACTGCTGACCTAAATAAGTGAACTGGGAGAAGGTACAAGACGTTGAAGAGAGTATTTTTGAAATCAATCTTCTGTAGCTAAGATAATCTAAAATAATACTGGTATATGGAGTACCTGAAGTTGTATACTGGTGTTTTTCAGAAGTATTGGGAACAATTAGGCATTGAGACACCAGTGAAATTAAATCATTGAATGGGAATCGGGAAGATATGGAGTTGTGGATTTGTTTCTTTTCATGACTGCCACTTAGCTCTCACCAAATAGACACACATAACAAAACTGGAACTGCCATTTGAATTAAACTCCAGACCTTCCTAACAGGAAGTGTGATTGCCTCACACTTTATGCAGGCAATCACTTTGTTAAGAAAATATATAAGAATGGAAATACATAGGAGAATATGTGTAGTATGTCAAAGAGGAAAATCTGTGCCAGCTCTTTACCAATTTCTTACAGGGAGAGGCTTTTTGCCTTCCTTCTGAAAATGGAGGCAGAGAGGAATTTGGCTGGGAGCTACAGAGGGGTAGTCAGCAGGCAGAGATAGAATAACTGCTTCTGTGACCTCTTCCATGCCCTCCCCTTGCAACCCTGTAAGTGTAGTCAAATATGGAAAAGCCAAAGGGAAAAGTGCTTGTCGTGATAAAACTTAGCTGCAGTGCAAGAGTTCAGGAGTAAGTTCAGTTGGAGAAGGTAGCTTTGCTCCTCTAAGATGAAATAACCTTGGCTATAGAATTAGAGAACTGGTTTGGTTATAGTCAACCACCTATCCCCTGTGATCTAGGTGAAGGAGAGTAGCTGGCACATCTGCTCAAGGATTTAGAGGATAAAATTGAAGGATCAAGGTAGCTCTAACATTTTAGCTGGTGAGGGTCCCAGCAGAAAGCTTTGTAACAGTCTGTAATGCCTTTAAGCACTGCACAGAAAAAAAAACCCAAAACTTTGGAAAGTTAGTCCTTGGTTGCCTTTATTGTTAATCGTTACCTCCATTTTACGTTTCCATCACTGGGTTATGTTGCCAGTGCAAGGTTCAACGAAGATAGGACAACAAATATTTTCACAAATTTTCTGATTTTCCTGTGAGACGCATCCCATTCCAGTGTCTGTTGAATATAACTGTTATATAAAAAAAAAAAAGTAGAAAATATTATAAATCTGCTATTATTTTAGAAATCCCACAAATTATTCCCCACAAAATTAAATTCTTTTAGACACCAGAAACTCTTCATGTAATTCTCTGACTAATCTTAGATATATATAGTTGGGAGACTTTAACATGCACTTACAGCTCCGTAATTGTCGAAACTTTTACTCATTAAGAACAAAAAAGATTTATGGGGGCAGATATTTGATAATGACCATGACTGGATTAAAAGGTTCTCTGTATGTAAATTTTGAAATTCAATGTTGAGGTTTTTTAGCCCTGATTTCCTCTGCATCAACATTTCCCTTCCCATGTGGACGGAGAAACATAAGAGCTGATTTAACATATGCCAGGCTCTGAAGGATGCAGAGCTGTTTAAAAGCAGAGTCCAAGATCAAAGTGCTGCTGTTTCAGCCATACACCCCATTTTTATCTTCACTTTATTTCCTCTGTCAGCAGAAGAGACACCAAATGTTTTTCCACCAGGAGATTCCTCTTACTCTTAGGTCACTCTTAGATACTTCTTCTCCTCCTGAATTATTTATCCTTTAAACCAGATGGCACTGGTTCACAGCCAATGTATCGGAAAATTTGGTGTATTATAGTTATCACTTTTATTTGTCTGGGGAACTTTTATTTCTATCCCAGTTTCAAAAGGGATGTATTAGAAAACATTCCAGCTCTTCACATCTACTGGTCCTTCTGCACAGGAAAAAAAAAAGTGAATTTTGCATGACAAAAGATACTGCATTTTTTTATTATTGCCTCACTATAAGACTTCTGTTCTGCTTTGTTTTGTATCATGCATTGAAATGTGTATCATCACATACAATTACCTGATACTGAATCAAAAATAAATCCTTTGTCAGTGTGACTGGTAGTCTCCTGGTGACTTTTGTGGGAACAAAGTTTTGATTCCTTTCTTTGACCTAAAGTTCATAGTCTTATGTAGACAAGTTGATAACAGACTGATTTCTTCCAATATGTAGCTTCCTACATTAAAAAAAAAATAATTGTTTGGGGCAACCTTGAAGGGAATGAGATGTAATAAAATATCTGAAACAGTTTCTTTTATACAGCATTCTAAGACGATGATTTCACCTCAAAATTCCCTCCTTCCTCCAAACCACACTGAGAGTAGGGCTTCTTGCTCTTTTTCTTAGCACTCTGACAGATGTTTGCCAATGTATTTAATGACTACATTATAAAATATGATATTCCCTTTTTATCTGTTTTATCAGAATTTACTGGCTTATAGCAGGAGAGGTAGAAGCAAGCATGCTTTGTCACCTGAGTCACTCAAGTCCATGGATCAACATATTATTCAAATAATGAAAGGCAGCAGAATAATCATAAAAACCAAATCGATTAAGGAATTTTGATGAGGGGAATGCATCTGTTATAGTACATCCAGCATGAGTAGAGAGGCAAGGCAGACAGCCAAAGGTACTAATATCATAAGCTAGTGCAGATAAATCTAGTGGAACCTTTAGCTTCTCTGAAGTTTGCTCCTCAAAGAACAGATAATCTTTCACAGTGGATAGGAAGGACAACATATGCATTGAATTATTGTTTTGGAGGTTTTGTTGTTGTTGTTGTTTGTTGTTGTTGTTGTTTTGTTTGGTTTGGTTTGGTTTTGAAAAGAGACATTGCATAGAGAATAACTTTTCTGGGTTACAGGAAACTTGTTTGGTCTAGAAGCTTCCAAACAGAAAGGAAAAAGGAGCTGGATACCTCTTCATTGCCATGTCACCCCATCCTCAGCTATATCCAAGGGGATATTATCCAGCCAAGAACCATCACTCTGATGTTTTCCCTGTCCACTTCTGCAGCACCATAATTTGCTTGACTTCTACAGAGATATTTGCATTTTTACAGGCAAGAATGAGAGAACAATTCAGTGATGATTTGCCTAGACAATGCTGAACTAAGAATAAGCAGTAAAATAAAGTGTATTGCTGGATTTTCACACCTCTGCGGAGCATTCAGCTTTGAGTATTATAAGTAAAACTTTGAGGAGACCATAAAAATCAACAAGCAATTCAGAATTTACTGGGATTCCAACCCAATGGGAACAATTCTATACAACCCAGCAAACTGTGGAACAGATGCTAAAGGTGAGTTTCTTCCTTTCTCCTGTCAGAACAGATTTCTGTCCTCCCCTATGCACCTCCTTCTCACCCTACATGTCTGTTGACTTTCTGTCAATAAGCGTATTTCTTTTTCTCCACAGTGGACTAATTAAGAGATCAGTACTCCCTCCACCACTCAAATAGATAATTTCTGATCACCAGCTCACTCACCATGTATCAGATGAACAACAGTCCAGAAGATGTGAAGACTGTGGTTGAGGATGGGGAATCCAAGAAGCTGTTGACATTTTTGGTACGGAAAATGTATTAGTCTTACTAAACTCTGATTCGGAATCACAAACTAAAGCTTTATGATGGATATTGAAAAGAATGAACACGATAGAACTTAGTACAACAGAATGGTACTATGCACCCTGCCCATAAACCAGCCAAAGACACAACCCTGAGTTTAGCTCTGAGGAGTATTGGACTTCACTCGTGGGACAAAAAAGAAATAAATCCTGTAGATTCCTAATTAAATCCCAAACTATATTTTTATTTAAAAATGTAAAAAGTATGGATTTTCTTTTCAACTACATGCAAAAGAGAGATGGAAAAAAGTGCTTTCAGACAACTGGGCTTTTTGTACAGACTGTGAAAGATATTGATCACAAGGGCTCCAAAAATAAACATTTTTAGAGAAAATACGAAGTCTTAAATTAAAAATAAATCTTAATATTTCCTAATTATTAATTTTTTTGCAATCTTCAAAACAATGCTAGCATATTTGACTGGAAGATACTTCATGATGGTCAGTCGCCTGAATCACAACTATGAGAGAAAATAAGAGACTAATACTGTTACTCAGTGTTTTAAGACTGATTCAAAGAAGCAAAAGTGGCAACTTCTATCTTGTTAGTGACCTAACAATAGAAAGTTTTTCTTGTCTGTGAAGCAAAACAATCACTATAGCACTGTAACTACAACATGATTAATCACGGTCAGCACTCTGCAGCTGCCACACAGGGAAGCCGGCCAAGCAAGCCCACCAGCACTAGTCTGGTGACCTGACCCAGTGTGATGAATGAGAGGACTCCATTTGGTGAAAGACAGAGAACCTGGCCCTAAATGTGCAATTCCATGGTACATGTGTTTGACAGCCAAGAAGATTATCTCACTGGATACCTGAGGAATTGAATAGAGAAAAGTGACATGTTAACTATTTTGTGTTAAAGCATAATGACTGATTTATGCTTATAAAGCAGAAAAATTACAGAATGAAAGCAATGACGATTTTTTTTTTCTCATCTTACCGGTGGTGTTTTTCTGACAGTCCTATATTTCTTCTGGGAAATTCAATTTTAATACTATATCTCAGGTAGGGATTCCAGACATACCACACATATTAGCTGAAATTCCATTCCATTACTCATCCTCCTCTGCCTGTCTGCAACGCCTACATATTTCCAGTATTCCTCATTTTTCTTGAGTCGAATTGTACTTTACAAATGCTGATCAGATCATGCTTTGTCAGTGCACAATAACATAAACAAATTGAATTGCCCTTTCTTAGAGGTCAATGCTGATTTCACAGATGTGTATCATTAGGCAACTAGTCACACAAAAATGTGCACTTGAGGTCAAAGCCTACACAATCTTTATTTTCTTTCCTTCTCCCCCATATGTGATCATTTGTGTCTCAGGATGCTACAGCTCTTTTTTATCTTGTCTGCTTCAAACACAAAGCAAGCATGATAACTGCCAAAACTTGCACGTTCTGCAGCTTCACAGCTGTGATACACATGCTTGAGTGGCAATGACAAGAGAACATCATATTAAGTGAAGCTCAAAATAAGAAGCTCTAGGCCACCAACTAAGGGACTGCAAAAATGTTGAGATGATCAACTAATCTGATCTTAAAGTGTCTTTAGAGACAGAGGGAATCATTCCAAATAGTCCGCAATGCAATTAGAGAAGGAAAGGAAAAGCACAGGAAGTGCTACTGCAGTAAATATCACTATAATAAAAGGAAGGCAGAAGAGCAAGAAAAATGGTTGTATTGGGAATAGAAAGGGAAAATTTTCTGGTTTGATATGAACAGTAAACAAATAAATTAAGATAAAAGGTAAGAACAAAAGTGATATGAGTAGGAATATACTGGAGTGAAAATGTTAAGTGACCTTCATTATATTTGGACAATGAGCTACACAAAATGAACTTTTAAATTGAACTTTTAATTTTCCAAATATAAAATAGATAGAGATTAGCTGTCAAAATCCTTGAAAATGTTTACCAAAACCTCAGGCTCACGTCTGAATGGCATTATGTCCTCATGAGCTCATGACTAACTTTAAAGCTAGCCAAAGCAAGCAGCACAATTTTTATTTCTCTGTATATCTGACATGTTATTTCCTACAGTGGAGAAACAGAGAATCTAATGTAGGAATACAAGAGATATATAAACAACTATGATTTTCTTATAATTTTTGTTTTTACTGATTTTTTCTTAACATGTCACTGTCTTCAGCTATAAAGATCCAAAGGTAGAAATTTAAAATAATGGTTAAATCCAACAATGTATCATTGAAACCATAGTAGCATTGTTATTTAACTCTATAAATAAACTTAATAAAAGACTGATATAACTTTGTGAATATTTCCTGCCAGGTCAAAGGGTTGTAATACTTGCTCTTTGTTTAATAGCAGTAATTTCTGAATTTACATATTTTAACAGAGTTCTTAATCTTTACTTATTCATAAAAATTAATAAAGGTCAAAAGGCATAAACAATCTTTACATTTTAAAATTCCAAACTTCTTATCATTGTATTAATTTTTATTGTGTTTAAATCTAGTCAACTTCCTGAGACCCTGATTAAAATATGAGAATAATTGGACAACCAAAGGTATGAAAAATCCCCTGCAGGAATTCACTGATCATGTATAATAAATTAGAGACATCAGTTCACTGAAAATCCTAAATCAGAAGCATCTTGCATTATGCCTCTAAGTATCCATTTTGCCTGCTTATTTTGCCTATCATCAATGATGGGCTCTATTTCTAAACCAAGTTTTGTGTTTTCCTTTCCAAATGCCTAAGAGAATAGATATTCTGTTGATGCAATGTCTCATTCTCTACTGTGAGGTATGGAATTAATTTGCATTCTTATTTGTGGTTTTAATTATTTTCTGAGTTGTATTAATACTAGCTTTCCTGAGTTAAATTGTTTTTTTCTGTCCACATTTTAAACCGCTCTTGGATGCCCTTTTATTATTTTGCAGTCTTCCCTCGGGTACATAACTTCACTCAATTTATTAGCATCTGCAAATTCTGTTAATGAGCTGTTTGCTTCCACCTCCAGATCGCTAATGAAGATTAAAAAGCTGGATTCTGCACTAACCCTTTGTGTTCTGATTCTTCAGGATATCACGCCATTGATTCAAATGAAGTGACACCAACACAAAAGTGGGGGAACTCTGGAGATTTGAATCCTGTGGTTTGAATGTGACTACTTCAGTTGTATTTGGCTCTGGATGTCTTTAACTTTTTTAGTAATTTCATAATCCATCAGCTAAGAAGAATCCTGGAATGAATATTCTAAGCAATGCTACATGAGAGACTGTGGGATAGCTGAATAATAATAAATTATGGTACACTGGCTCTCAACTGGGACTATTTCAAATGTAGACTCTTTGTTAATAACATGTTGTAACTCAAAGAGAAACATTACACACAGAGAAATAATAAAAGTGGATGTTAAAAATTATTACAATATATAATGTTAAACTTATCTGGAAAAAGTTTGGGTTAAGAATTCAGAGAAGTGAAATCTGAAATACAGATAGTCACTGGAAGGACACAATCAGTTAAATTACTATGCTGAAGTAAGCTGCAGTAACAGAAGAAGAAGTAACACTTCAGAATAGGAACCCTTAAATGCAGAAGAAAACAGACAGACACCATTGCTGATGCAGAGAGATGGGAACATGCATAATTGACATAAAGGAGACTTAGAAACTGAAAATAAAAGGAAAGGAGTCTGCTACAAAACACAAAAAAAAGCCTACAATTTTCTTAGTTTTCTTGTGAGTTGCATATCAAAATCCTCATATAATCAATAGTCCCCAAATTCATAACAAGTACTTTGGGAATCGTTGGCTAGGGAACATTTGTAGATGGTGGATAGAAAAGGTTTCCAAAGTGTTCCACTGCTGCAGCCTGTAAAATGTACATGGTGCATATTGGAGACCTCTCCTGGCTTACTGGTGTCACTTTCCCAGGGATCATTTACAAAACCAGAGACAGTTATTTTATCCTGCCCACAGTCTTCATGTCAAAGTTCACTTGGGCTTCTTAGAAGATTCTTCAGTCACTAAATGGCACAGCTCCCTTACTTTTCTAGACCTCATGACAGGGCTGAATAGAGATAGTTACAAACTAGCAGTGGAAATCTACCAACATCTCAAAAACAGTATATGATATCAAACTGCTTCTCAAGAGGCACTAAAAATATTCACCTATGAAATCTAGAATCTCACTTAAAACTTGCTAGTTAGGTAAAAACATTGTAGTCAATATTCTTAGCCAGGCATGTTCACGCCTGCACAGAGTATGGATACACTATATCGGGAGAAAACAATCCCTGCTTATATCCTAGACTTCCTAGAAGCTCCTGCAGTCATTCCTTCCCTCTCTTCAGTTCTCATCTTGCTATACAATGCCAAATTAACGAATGAAGAATTCCATGAGATGCTTTTCTCTGTGCTATGTACAGCCACCACCTCCCTTAACAGCACTGTAGTCAATACAGTTTTTTCAACAATGAATGGCACAAGAATATTTCTTTACTCATCTGTTTGGTTATTTTCTTGCTGGTAGTCAGTTGCTTAGGGTTTCTATTTTAATTATTTCTGTGGTGAAATGTATGACTGGGAAAAGGAGCATCAAAAAATAAACATTTGCAATTTGTGCAAGTCGAATTAATATCTCAAACTTCTAGAAAGAGTCAAGAGCCTGGCTGCTATGTGCTCTTCTGAGAGCCCCTGGAGGTTATGATGGACACCAGCTATGCTGTCACTGTGAATAAGACACTGAATAGGTTCTCAGTGGCATGAATTGCTGTATCTATGTTTGGGCCCTGTAGCTCAAGGAGGATGTTAAAGAACTCAAGAGCATCCAGCAGCATATGACAAGGTGGTCAGGAGCCTGCAGCACAGGACCGATGAAGAGACCATAGGAGAGCTGGGGTTGTTTAGCTGGATTAAGAGGAGGCTAAGGGCAGCCTAATAGCAGCCTACATTTGTTTGCAAGACAATTAGCAAAATGACAGATTGTTCCTCATTATCATTACATCCCCTAAAAAATTTCCCTGCAAAATCACGTAAGAGATATAAATCATAATATGGTGCACAGGAAAATCATTTACAATTAAAAACATATTTGTTTCCTGTTCCCTAATCTGTCAAATCATCCTCCAGAGAAACTGAAATCTAAATCATGGTAACCTCTGTAGAAATTTTTAATCTTTTACTTGTTTCCAGGAGAAAAGCAGATTTACAGTGACCTGCTGCCTAGCATGAGATTAGACTATTAAAAATGAAATGTCTTCATTCTACATGATGAATAATTATGCCTCTATTTAATGAGGAAGCAAGAGGAAATTTAAAGGCATAACCATGAACTGTGTATAACTGATACAACTTATGAAAAACTGCTTTAAATTAACAGCAAATTTGAACACTATTGTAAAATCCTTTACATTACCACATCTCCCATAGATACAACTTTCAAAGCTTCCAAGGCAAATTGGAAACTTCATTTGTCCCTAGAAAGATGGAGGGCTTAATGTCACAGTGATTTAAATTATAGGGTGATTTTAAGAATTTAAAGGCTGTCATTTTAATCACATTGATAAATCTACCTATATATCAAAATCTGTACCTATATCAAAATCAGTATCTATAATACCATAGTTCTTTTCTGATCTATTAACTCAATGAATCCTTTGCAGACTAAAATATATCAATACTTGGGTGACATTATGCTTTAAAGTAAGATCTCAATAAACATATTATGAAATGTGAAAAGAAATTAGGCTTCCTCCTTCCTGCTCCTGGAAGTCAACAGGAGTTTACCACTACTTTGTATGGGAGATGGCCATCACACCAAGGTGCGATAATTTTGACGAATGTACCAGAAATATTGAAAAGTAATTTAGTCAAGGAAGGAAAACGATGAGTTTAATTGGGAAAGACTAAACAGAAAAACAGTTGGATATTGGAACAAATTCCCTGAAAAGAGATCTCCTGCAGACCCCTTTTTCTACTAAACTCAAGGCTAGCACTGTCATCAAACTGACAAATGACATTCAGTAGTGCAGCCAGGATGAGGAGCACTGTATTGTCATCATAGGCATAATTTGTAGTGTAAGTACAAGCATCAGACAGGCTTGTTCTAGAGTAGATGCAATTCTCTAAAGAGAATGTAAGTACACCAAAGGAAAATGATTAAAAATTGAGCCAGGAGGATAATCAAAGTGTCAGAAAGCATGGCTTATAATCAAAGACTCAAAATCTATCCCTTTAGAGAAAAAAAGCTTCTGCAGAGATCTGCTCACAGTAAATCTTAAGGGACTGAAAAATTTCTTAACAAAGAGCTCTTCAGTATTTCACACAAAAATGTAACAAAAGGCAAATGATAGGAGTTACAGCTAAAAAAATAAACCAGAAATATGTGAACAATTTTAAGTAGTAAACATTAGTAGCCATTGTAAGAGACTACCAGGAGTACTGTGAGTTCTCCATCCCTTAAAATGTTTTACTTCTAGAAGTCAACCACTTCTTAAAACACTAATTTTCAGGGAGAGACAGGAAGGAGGGTGGACTACATACTCTGAGTGTTTTCTGGCTAAATAATTCAATCCAGTGTATAATTTAAAAATCAGTCTGTTAAAAATCATTGTATATAACACAGATGCAAAAAAATGTCCCAATGGAATTTAAATTTGAATATAATAGAGAACCATTTTCTCAACAGCAGAAATGTAATCTGTTGCTTTCTCTCTCTAGTTTGGATAGTATGTGAGGTATTGCTTTTTAAGCAAAATTTTATCAAACTACCTTTGATATGTTGAACTGTTGAATATCTTCTCAAATCTCTCTTTTTCAATAAAACTGTACATGCAGGTCAATTAAAACTGTGGGAACATAAAATATTTTTTGAAGTCCTGTAAGTTTCGAAAGATTCGAGAGAGCGTAAGAAAAGTTGTTTCAGAAATCCTCCTCCAACAATGCATATGCACTAAATTAAATATGCTATTTTTATTCTAAATTCATATAGCATAAGTGCTCTTGCAAGTTTTCCATCTAAAACAGCTAATTCAAATAAATAAAGTTCAAAAGAATTTTTCCTAAAGGGACTGTTTCTCTGCAGTACAGATCTTTAAGAAAAAGCTTAGCACAGCTCTCAGTTCAAGATTGCTTCTTATAAAAGTTCAAAAGAGCACAGAGCAGACTTGGCAACATATGTTTAGGTTGCCAGGGATGTTACTTTTTGCTCTTTTTTGTTTTCTCACATAGCTTTTAAAATGTAACTTATTACTGAATCTGACAAGAATGTTGCATTTAGCCTCTGAGAAGATGCTAAACTAGCTAAGTTTCAGGAGGAAGGGGAAAATCTTAGGAGGCTGTAATTTCCAATAAATTTCAATATTTAAAAAAAATATTAAAATTGAAAGAAGATTAATATTTTGAAGAATGTGAAATAGTTTTTATAATTAGAGACAGTGCTTATATACATATTTTTATGAGAAACAGTGAAGGGAAAAATTGAATTTCTTGAAATTTTCTTGAAAATTTTATTAACCTATGTGCTTAGCCTGCCAATATCCAAGTGTCAGATATTACATACAAGGGGTTGTCAAATCAAGAGATGGCAATAATTCTCACATGGTAGGCTTTAGGATATACTGATTTTGAATAAGAATTTATTTTTTTCATTTGAGTTTTCTGTAATCTGATTTCTTGAGAACTAGGTTTCTAAATATCAGAGTAGTGGCTGTTAATAATTCTCCACCTGGACTAATGACTCAAGGTTAACACAGAAGGGATGATATTTAGAAGGGGTGATGCTGCCTGCAAGAACATGCCAAAGTTTCTTTTAGCTCTGGTTCTGTGATACTGTATAACTTCATCCACAGTGGACATGAAAATGATTTTTTTTTCTCTTTGCAGCTTATCTGACAACACAAAGATTCATGCGAGGCCATCATTGTGAACTTCCAATCCTTTCTTTGCTCTCCTTTAGATTTTCCCCTGCTAGTGAAAATCTTTTTCAAACCTTTAAGTCCAAGATGGGAAAAATACTGGCCAGCAATAGTTTTCAAAGGCCACTTAATTTGCTTTGCAGTTAGACTATTTATACCCACTGGTGTTATTTGCTTTTCCTTAACAGCGGTGCATCCATGGTTCATAATCAGCCTTTGATCTGCTAAAAATTACATGTCAGACTCTGCATTTATCCTTTTTGAGTATTATTCTGTCTTTTCAAGGTTTGTTTCTGCAATGTTAGGATCACACTGAATCCCAGCATTATAAAGTATGCCTGCAGTCACTCCCACTGTGTAAGCAGGGTCTGTGTTCCATGAAACTGTTAGTAGTAATGTTCTTGAATAGCTTCTGTCCAGATGTCTGTGGAATCCTATTTAGACCATTCTTTTTAGTTGACAGCAAACTTTTTCTATCCATCTGTATGCTCCACCTAGTCATATAAGATGTTAGAAATTTTAGTGAAGACAATATTTCTGACACTATAAAGAAGGTCATTAAATATCTCAAAAGGAGAACAGATGACATTTGATTATTACAAATGCTTGGTTGTTCTCATTTCCATGTTATCTTCTAGGTAGTCAAAATAAGGAGTTTAATTAAATATTTGTTTCAGGAATTAAACTTAGGCTGATGAATGAGTCATCGTTTTTGCCTTTAAAAGTTTCTGTCTCCACAAGTACCTTCTAAAGATAATTGTTAATGGGCTCAAGACAGCCTGAGTGAATCCTCTAAGTTTTCTAGGGTGATTACATTTCTACCAGTCATGCTAAACTGCAGTCTGTTGTCCTTTATCTGCAAGTTGTCTGTGAAAACAGTCAACATAGTAATATAGTTAGTATGGGAATTGGGCATAGTCTAGCCACAGCATGATAGAGCTTCACAAAACCTAATTTATTTTCCTCAAACAAAGCTCTATGCTTCTGTGGCTGTAGTACCAATGCAATAGCAGTCTTACACCTGGCTTCTGGCTCTGGTATTCTTAGGCACTGCTAGAAAATAATCCCGACACAATAGAAGTATTCCCACAGCTGTCATGGGGATCTTTCATCTAGCGCTTGAAACCTACACTGTGAAAACCAAAGGCTGATGGCTTTCATCTAATTGTCTTTACCTTCAAAGTTAACATCATGCCAGTAGGCCTTTCCTCTGTTGAGCGGTCAGGGTACAATCACATCTTGCCTTTATCTGAAAACCCCATTTTATGTTAAACAATTCTACCCATTGAAAATGGTTAAGAGTTAGCTAATGAAGTACAATCCTTGCTGCTGCTTATTGATGGTAATATTAGTTGATCCACTGCCTTAATATTATCTGAAGTGCTCAGAGACTGTAAATACGGCAAGATTAACAAAAGTTAAGAAGAAAAGGTTTTCTTAAATTTGACATTTCAACGACAATTTTTTTAACTGAAACTTTCAGGAAGATTACATTTGTCAGATTTGTAACACTGCAAAGTCACCCTTTGGCTTCTATGGCTGGGTCTGGCCATATCCTTTCACTTCACTCCAAGAATGTTTAAGTCAGGTCACAATTATTTTTATTATAAAATTATACTTTTACATACAAGCAATTGGGATGATCATTGTGAAGCTGTTGCATCACAGCTGGCCAAATTGCAAAGATTCGCCTCCTCCTCTGCCATGTCTCTCAGAGCTCCTGGGAGCATGGGAAGCCTTGGGGACACAGTCAATCTTTGCTCAACAAGCAATCCTCAGAAGGGTTGTACACAAACACTGTTGGGGTCTATCAGCTTAAAAGCCAGCTTTTTCCATACCCGAATTTCTTACTAAAATTTCACAAGGTATTTTAGAATAATTCTTATAGGTAAACTGAAAAAAACCCCAAAAGCCAACAAAAATATCCCAAAAAGCCCTCAATTTTTTACAGTTAGTGCAGCATGAAGTCTGCTCCATGAAGCGTGACTCAGTTTAGAAACAAATTTTGTAATGCCATCTTCCACTTCTGTATGTCACAATCTTCACTTCTCTGAATGACTGTCCCTCTACCCTATTATTATTTGACAATATTTTAAAATAAAAAATCACTAATAGGCAAGATGACTACTTCAAGTAAGTTTTAATTCCTTTGTGGCACCACCTTGAAAGCTCCAACATGAAAATAATAGAAGTGCCAAAGATTAATATTGTTGTCAATTTTACTTCAGATGAGTTGTATAAAGGATAGAACAATGGTTATAGAGATTACAGACAAAAAAACAAGTAGTAAGTAAACCCCAGGAGTGCAGTGGAAAGAAATTCAAACGTATTATTTTCTTTATATCTGTTTGCCAGTACATTTTCCAGTCTTTCTGGACAGTCTACTCTATCTTATGTAATAAGTTTAGAGTTATTGTCACAAAGAACTAAAATATTGTAAAAAATATGTGGCTGTGAAACCATCAAGGAATAATAGAGTAATTCAAGAAGAAGTGGTATGTCAGAAATTACATATTACTCTTTAACTATTTTTCAGTGACTAAATTTTAAGCTGACATTTATTTTAAACCAAATCTCTTGCTAATTTAGACTCCATACTTGTTACCTATGATAAATTTTTTTAGTGAAATATATAGTACTGATGCTGATCCTGTAGGAAAAAGCTTAGAGATATAAATATTTTTTGTTCAAATACTTCAAAAATTATGCTAAAATGTGTCTAAAGTAACAGGAAATCAAAATGTTTCCACCTAATAGATATGTGCCTTTTTTTCTTTTTAATACCAAAATGACGTGCACTGTGGGTTTGCAGTACCGTCTAGTAAGACTTCACTTGTAAACTGAAGAAAATTTCATCTCATACTTTATGGAGTCATGGAGTCACAGAATAGTTTGGTTTAGATGGGACCTTTAAATGTCCTCCAGTTCAGGCCCCTGTAGTGAGCAGGGACACCTTCAACTAGGTTCATTTGCTTGGGGGCCCATCCAACCCGATCTTGAACATTTCCAGGCAGGTGCTGTAGCAAGGACAGGGAGACATGGTACCACACTAGTCCTGCATGGATGAAGCAGGAAGGCAGGGGTAGCTAAACAGAGTTATCACTCTCCTCTTGACACCTGCAAATATCCCAGACTTATGTTCTACCTGAACTGAGTTTGTGGGGCATCACAGAGCTGTTCAGAAATCCTGGGTTCTACCATCTGCAGCCATTTACAAGGAACCCTTGAAAAGCTTGAATGAAGAGGAAAACCACATTGTACCTTGACAGAAAACCTCTCCTAGTGTCAGAGTTGGATAAATCAGCTAACACTCTTTGTCCTGGACTTTGCTGCCGCCAGCAAGGCTATAAGATTATACATGAAAGAGCTTTCTCTCAACTCTTTAGTCCTTGTGGTGTTATAGACTGACAGAAAGTAGTATTTCTGGTGTCCAACTCAAAAGCAGCATGGTGGATTTTTAGATTAGAGAGCATAATCACAAAATTAGACAATTATTATAGTACAGTATACGTTTTCAGCTGTATTTTAATACAGTAACATTGTACATTGCATCAAATAACACAAGAATTGTATTATTTTCTTGGAATGACTTGTCTAATCACATCTGGTGCTCTGACCATGATGTGAATAGTTTCAATTTACTATAAAGAAAGGAACCCTTCTCAAATATAAATTAGTTGGTACGAATTAAAAGCAAATTTAAAAAAAAATTTTTTTTTATTCTTGCTTGAGAAGAATCCAAATCTTCACCTTATGAAAAGCAACATGAAGTAGAGAATGTAGGAAAATAAATATGTTTTATATAATTTGCATGTTTGAACATCATTCATTGTGCTGCTATTAAAAAAGCTGATTTTCTTCCTTAAGAGAGGCATCTTTAAAGAACACAAGGTCTGCACAGCTCAATAGTTTGCAAGTCCATCTGACAAAATACATCAAGAGTTGCAGCTCCAGCTCTTGATTTAAATTGCCAAATGCTTATTATTTCCTATTGTGGTGACCCCATCTTTGAATAAGCATATACAAAACATCTCAGTTCCTTTGTGTCTGCTGTTCTGTGACTTCTTAAGTGAGGCAAAATATGCAAAACAGAAGTGTGTAGAGGAAAATTTTGCTATTCATACTCAGGCACCTAAGAAGGTGGACTGATTTCTCAGCATCATCCAGCATCTGCAGAAAACAAATCAGTTTGCTTTAATTTCCAGTAAATAAGTGACCATGAAACAAAAAAATTTTGATACAGAATAATTATCAACTTTATGCACTCTATACAAAATGTAGCTTTCTTGCTACATTTCTTGCTGGTTTTATTTTATTATTTATATCCATTTTGTTTATGGATTTTCTGTTCTGAGTGAACAAGTTATTCCTCTAAAGTTAGAGCTGACATTTTTGGCTAATATTCCAAAGCTCAGCTACTAAAGACTTCCCCCATAAAAGCTGTGGTGACATATTAAAAAACCCCTTAAAGTACTTATTTATTTTCCAGTGCTATCTTGATGCATAAACAATTAGATTATCTCCACAAATATATTTGCAATATTGGCCTTTGCAACTGAGGTTTCTTGCCAAACATTAGGTGACTATAAAAGTGACCCAAAACTTTCTGCTTATTAGCTGCTGTGAGGCAACTTGTAACAGGTAAGAGGCCTAGCTGTGAATTCTAAAAAGAATTGTCTGTCTGAAATCTAGCACTCCCAAACTTCAGGTGTACAATTTTTTCTCATATATGGACTCAGAGAAGTGCAAATACTTTATTATCTTTTATGAACCCAATACACATCATTACGCAAGAGGACCCACTTTTTGAACTGGATTGAGATTTCAGGAATGTGGTGTTATCCATCCACTCCTTTGACATGCCCTGGAGATTCAGGCATGCTTATATCCCTGCTGTTGCCAGTTTAATTGTACATGAGCTGTGAGCAATTCAAGTAATGACTCTCAGCTAGATTTCTCACATTAAAGGGACTCCTTAGATTTCAAATCCATCAGCAAAGGATATTATTTTCTTTGCAAAGAGACTAGAGATAAAAGAATCAGGGATACATCCATACTAGAAGTAAATGGTAATAACCTGGTTATTGCCATTAAATGGTCTTCCCTTATTTCACAGAGGGAAAAAGAACAGTGTGTGTATATACATATATATATCACACAATTAAACTCTTTAAAACTCAGGTTGCTGTGTCTGGAATGCAAACACAAAAGAAAATTTCTGATGATCACTGTATGATGAATGTGCAAAGCTCCAGCAGTTTGAGCTCCTGCATTACATTAGTTTGGCTCTATATATATTCACTTTGGCTGTGAGTAGATCAGCCTAGGAGTCCTGATGCTGCAGGAGTGAGGCTACACCTGACTGGACAAGAAGCAGCAAGTAAGAGAAGGTACCCAAGAAAGGGATACTATATTTTCATTCTTTTTCCAATCCAAATTTATACACCAAAGCCATTGAAAAATTTTGACAGCACATACTTTCTTTTGGTAGTCTTTTATTTGAAATTGAGACTGTAGTTATCTGTAGAGGATGCAGAACTGAAGTATCTTCATGGGCATAATCCTTGGAAAGAAAAAAGGTCTTTTCATAGCAGTTGGTGGTAGGTTAAGAGTTTTTCTGATTTCATAAGGTAAAGGATTTATTCACCTGGTTATCTTAATGACACATTTCTGAATACACTCAGGTTGGAATTTATATTTGTTCATTAGCATCCACTGCCACCACCCACAAGATTGCCGTTGAGGAATCACTACTATTGCATGGTATTGCAGAAGGCATCCTTGCAAAGATTAAGATACCATTTTTTTTCAGAAACATCCAGTTACTGTCACAAATAGTCTTACAATCAATTCATGTTCCCAAATACTCCTCCCTGTTGTCATCTAATAAGACCTTTCACATTTTTGCATGTGTTTCCTATGTCTAGAACATGAAGAAACCACCTTACACATTTCAGAGACAGAAGTTTGAATTATAGAATGGGAAGATAATAAGTAATTAGCATACATAATTTATGCAAAAGAGTATAATTTCTTTGTTTGTAAGGAAACCAAATAAATATCTAGTTATACATATTCTATGGATTTGCTATGGCTTTTTAGAAATATTACTGAAGCTAAAATTCAAATCAGCTTTATTTACATGGAACATATCTAGAGATTAAAAACATGCATTATACCAAATTTCATATAAAAATTTGCTTCTTTTTTTTCTCTACAATTAAAATAATTTAGTGATTCACTTATTGTAGTTAGTTCCTTACAAAAATCTGAAGGTTTTTTTTAGCTGTTTACACAGTGGCCCTATCCTGTCATTTTGGGAATAATTTATTCAATCACTCTTCGAAAAATTAGGATGTCTAATCAAAATGGTTTTTGTCTATTTCCTATTTGTTAAAATTTCTCAACAATCTCCATATCTTGCAAGGCAAGAAAAAGTGTTCATCATTAAAGCAAAACAGAGAACATACTTTTGAAAGAAGAAATTAGTAAACTGACCTATTTAAAAAAAAAACAGTACAACTAACTGACTAAAGATTAAGAGACTGACATCTGGTTTTAATATTTATACATCCATCACCTACATTTGCAAATCAATTAAAAACCTCACAAATAGCCACTCTGTGAGGAAGAGCTTTTTAGTTCAGTAATTCATAAATAATACTCTGTGAGTCCATTTTGTTTTAATTCTGTAGGTAATTCATATTCATAAACACCCAAATTCACACACACGCATAAAAACATGCAAAAAAAAAAAAAAACAGCCTTTAATTGGGTAATGAGTAACAGAATTATTTGCTAATTGGGTGCGTTACAAAAGTCTGTTCAGACTGCTGTACTGTACTTAGTCCTTGCTGATGCGGTCCTCCGGAGCCCGGCTCACTCTGAGCCACCACACTATTGTCCAGAAGGGCCACGCCGAGTGTGGGGAGCTGTCACTGCAGGTGTCAGTGCCAGAACCTTGGAGCTTTGGCTCTATGGAGGCAGACCGCTGTCAAGGGAGAGACGAAGGGGAAAGAGGAGGCGCCTCTGCTCTTGGGTTCCAAATGCCGACAACACCAGCAATGAAGAGAGGAGAACAGAAGAGCCCCGGGCACTGCTGGGCAAGGGGCTTTATAGGGTTACAAATTAAGGGGTGGGCATAAACAGTAAATCAATCAGGGAAGCATAGGGGAGGATCATAGGGTGGGGTTTACAGAACACAATCCAAGGGGGACAAGAGGAGGAGAAAAGGGGTCACACGGGGAGTGGAGGTTTAGAGGATTTCCAAGGGGGTGGATATTTCAGGGATTGGCCCATGTGGGGATTGACAAGTGAAGATCTGGAAGGAGGGGCAGGGTTTGAGTGATGGATGGGGAAGGTACTGGAATAAGGGGAGGAGACACGCTGAAGGGCAGTTTAGGGGAGAGTACAATTGAGGAAGAAACAATTGGATCAAGCAAACGGCGGGGAACAAAGGACCAAATTACAATAATATAATTAACAATGAAATCAGGAAAAAACATGTGTCGCAACACTTGCCAATGATTCCAGCAGAAGCCCACTGACCTAAGAGCTTACTTTAGTGACTGTATAGCTACAGAAAAGACAGTAGCTCTGATTTGAAAATTACCATTTGTTGTAATTAGACAGTAATGCAGCCTAATTTCTTCAGATATTTTGTACATTTAGTTAAAAACAGAGATAATTATTACACACAACTAAGCTTGAAAAAACAGGATATTTACACAAAAAGAAAAGCATAGCTGGCTAATACTTAAAAAAGGTTTCCTTTACGGTTCCAGCAGACAACTGATTTGCAGTGAGAGTTCTGCTGCTCTTCCAGTTACATTTCTGTGTTTGGTTTTCCAGTAAAATAGAAGGTATCAGAACTAAGTATAATTTCACCAAAACATATATAGGTTTTGTACTTTATGTTTGGGTTTTTCTCTTGGATTGCCAGTACCTTGTCTGCACATTTTTGGAGGTGTTATTTATGTTAGATATTACCAAAAGAGGAAAGTTAGAAAAACCAGATTGCTAGTGATAACAGTTTAATTTTGGGAATAATCCACTCTTCAATTTTCATCTTGTGCATGCGCACAATTTTTCCACCTACCTGTAATCCTCACAAAGAACTGAAGCATCAAGGAGAACATAGTATTTAGATTTGTCTGGTTTTCCATTTCTAGCAAGAGATGTAGATGCCTTTAAAAGTATAAACATTTATTAGGCTTTTACTGAAAAGTTGGGAAATAAAAATGTCATAAATGCAAATATTTTTCAGACCAGACAACATTTGATATCTAATTTTTCTGCCTTTAGAGTTATGCTGAATTATATAAGCAAATCTGTAAGGGAAAGCAAATTATTATTCAGAAGAAAATATGTAAAAAAGTAGTTTCAGAGCATGACTAGGTTTTTGGGGGCTGCTTAGTTTACTGGGAAACTTGCAAGGCAGGGTTCAGCAACTGAGGGCCATGTACACTTGTATATCATTCTTCCAAACAGGCCAACAGACATCTTAAAAGACAGTTCAGATAGTTCAGATATGACTAGTGAGGTAACTTGTGGAAAATATGTTCATAATTTACCTTTGTCATTTACACTTTAGAATAAACAAAGGATTCTGGCCCAGTGTACCTTCAGCAAATTATGTCCTACTGTCAGATTTCAAGCATCACTCTAATGTACAAACAAAATTATTTGGCTCAACACGTTACCCCTTCCTGCAGTGGGTGAGTTCTGCCCTCAGTGCTGTTTTGTCCACAAGGATGTTACAGCTGGGATGTTAGACCACCACCTTGTCTCTAATGTGCGAATAAATACTCAAGTTTCATCATTCACTTAAACAGAAAGTTATAATTGCCGGTTAATGCCTATGTCTCTTCCTGGAAATCTATATAATCTACCAGCAATTCTTAAGCCAAAACCCTCACGTTTTGGTCACTTAAAAACTTAAAAAAACCAACCAAACAAACCTGAAACCCTTTTTGCATTTAATCTGGGGTTTTGTTTTGTTTTTTTTTTTTTGGTTGGTTGGTTGTTTTTTTGTCCTATTACCAGTAATGTCTGTGGATGTATATGACTTGTAAATCAACATGCTGATGTAGCATCGTTCAGTGGTTTCCTGCCTTTTCTGAAATGACAGTGATATAATTTAAAGTGGTACCGTTAATCCACATTAAGCTGCTGGGCACCCTTTCCATTCTTAACTACAGGAGAACAGACCAAAAGTCCATCAGTCTGGCACCTTGCCACTATGAGCAACTCCTAACAATGGCTTCAAAGGGTGATATGAAATCCCCAGTGAACCTTGCTCCATAGACTGTTTCATGAAGGGGATGAGAAGACAGAAATTCTGTTTCAGTCAATGTGGCTACTGTTTAATCTCCTAAATCTCCTAATTAAACCTATTCTGACTTTAAAAGTCTTCTGATTTTAATATATTTATCTTTACGTATACCTGTAAAATAACCATCAAGGTAATATTTAAAAATTATCATTATAGGAGAGCACCTTCACACGCTACCAAATGCAGCACCCATTCAGACAGAATTACTACAGGATCTTCTTGTTTTACTTATTTCATAGAGGGTAATTCAAGGATATCAGATAGTTCCTAAAAACTACATTCCTGGCAAACAACAAGCAATATTTCATTATAAAGTAAATTCACACCATCACAAACCCAGCAATCACTCAAAGACAGCCACCATTTTTGTTTTTCACCTTTACATTTTGCAAAGGGACACCAGAGGGTTAAAAACAAAATTAAAAAAAAATTAAATTGCTTTTGAGCTAAGCACTTGTATGCCAAGTCTCAGCATGGAAGGAATTTTAGCTGCTGAGCAACCTCATACAATAGTGCTTTAGAATAGAAACGCCAAAGAACAGACCCTTAACTACAGTATTGTAGCTCTGGTATGGGTGCCACTGTGATGAAAGTACTCTGATATAAAAGTGTCTGCCATGAAAATAAAGACAGAGAGACGGCTTTGTAGGTGGAACTTGGGCTCTTTTATGTAAAGACTGACCCAGGCAGTCAGAAGGGGAGAGTAAGAGGGCAAGGACCACATTATGTGGGCACGTAGCTGCCTGAGCAGAGAGTCAGGGAAAGAGTGTTGTGCAAAAAGAGAATTATTCTAGCATAATTTCCCACACCTGTGGCAACATTAACGATTTTTCACAGCTTTTCTGTTTGTTTGTTTTATTGTTTTGTTTTGGGGTTGGGTTGTTGGGGTTTTTTTGCCTATGATCAGAATAAGGTTATCTACATTGGTTTAAAACCTCTCAGGCTTCATGCAAAATCTTCAGTGTAGTACTTTTAGAAATAATATAGGTCTTAGCCTAGTAAAAGACAACTGAAAAGCATGATGTTTTAATAAAGACACGTCCTTTATCCTTGAGCAGTGCAGATGATGTTACATTGGCTTCATGAATGTATGTAGAACTACCTACTTAAAAAAAATTATGTGGAAATGCTTGTGGCTCTCATGGAAAAGGGAGGTTTTAAGAAGATTACAGACCTAATGAAGAGAAACTTCAGATGGTAGATAAAACAGTGACTCTAAAGAGAAAGATGTTAGGATTAGCTGAACCACTTACCACTTATTTTCAATTATTTCTTTAGATGTGATCTGTTTAGTTAAAAAACACAGTTTTAAAGGGAAAGAAACAGCAACCTCTAAAGTTCTGCTCTGTTCTATTTAGCAGAGTAATCATGGTGGCATTTGAATTATTAATGAATATATCAAACTTACGTATTCTGGCTTACATACAAAACCTTTTCTTTTTTAAAATCTCATATAAGATAAAATAAATATAATAGCAGAGTAGTAAGGGTATTCCTTGTGAAATCTCTCTTGAGATACTGGAAGAAAAGAAACTGGGTTAGTCAAATCTTCTAGGTTTCAATATTTTTTAAGGGGAAAGAGAACGAAAATTCTTGCTAAGAGCTGAAGAACTTTTTAAAAAGAAATTCATCTGCTGAGTATTTCTTTTTGTTGTTGTTGCCAGGTTTGTCACACAATGCAAGCCAAATTCCTACAAATTCAGAAAGTGATTTGTGTCAATGTGTGCTGTATTGCCAAAGAACAGTGAACCTATAAAATATCATCTGTGATTATTTATGAATACATGAATGTACTTCACTTTGATGGGGCTTGGTACAATATGGCCTTGAAATAGAAGGCTCTTGCCTGAATTTATGCAAATAAATGAGAATTCATGCAATTACACTGACTGTTGATAGTTCCTCTCTAGGAACACCAGGAATTATATGAAGTATTTGCTAGTCTGGTATAAGAAGTAGAGGCTAATATAGTAGAGAAGAAATTATTCGATCCATGTAGGCTAAAGGCTAGACAATTTTTTATCTTTGACAACTTCTTTTCTCTCCAAGTTTTTATCTTGTAAAAATTATACTATCTAATTTTAATTCATTTCCCGATACTCTTTTAGAACCAGGAGATATTTAGGTTCATCCAGAGTGTCAATATCTGAACCGTCAGGGTGTCTTCTAGCAGGAAATGTCTATATAATAACCACTTTAATTTTTATTGGGAGGAGTCTTTATTTTGCCACTTGAGGGCATCCTGTCATAATGTTCCATTATAAGGACTCATATCTACATTTTCATAAAAATAACGAATTTCTGTCAAAACAGTGGTATTTTTCAAAAGTGCTGATCAAGCATTTGAAGTAATAATAATATTTTTCCACATTAAATAGGCATTTCCAGGACCATAGATCAAAGTGTGCTGTACTTCAGGAAATGCTAAGTTAACAAAGGATAAATACCCCAGACACAAGTAGATAGAATTTGCCTGGCAAGCACCAATGTAGACTTCACAGATGTGTAGAGGCTTTGACAAAATTCAGTTATAAAAGTTGGATCCATGCTTACATGCACAGACAACAAGTGGATTTACTTCTTTGTTATTGATTAATTGTGTATATTTTAGCTTTAGTGAGAATGATGGCAAGGGTTCAAATTACAAAAGATAGCAGGCTGAGATAATGCCTGCTGATGAAAGAAACAACTTCAGTTATGTGAGTTATCCTGTAGTTTTGTAGGGGTAGATGTATGACAATCACACATAAAATGCCAACTCTCAGATGCTTGAAGATGTAACCATGTTTTGACCAAATTCAACAGTGGCTGTTACATCCAGATCATATCATCTATTGTTCTATTAATCAGCGATAATATAATTGTATCATTGTGCAGATTTATACAGAAAGCATCACAGTAAATTTTGTACTCTTTTCTTTCTTCAATTTTTGGTCATTTACCTATGTAAAAGAATCTGTTTTAACATACAAGGTTATGTGCAAAACTTTCAGGTCTTTATACCTTTATTATATTTGACTTTGACGCTCTAATACCACATTTACTTTGTGCTGAGCTAGAAATTTTGAAACTTAAGGTCATTCAAGTTGCAGTCACCAGGGGTAACAGATCCTAGCCATGAATTTACTAGCCTTGGTGGTAAAGCATTGGAACATGCCACATTTATTTTTTCCTCTCTGCAACAGCTTCTTCCATAGTGAATAAGGTGCACTGATTATGAGCTGTGTCAGTGTAAGATTTCCTCTTTCCATACTTGGCTCTCAGTCAGCCTTTTTTCTCTTCCACCTTATAACTTTTCTCCACCTAGTTCAGAAACCACATGCTGTCCCTTTATTAACCTGCCATTTAATCAGCCCTTCTCACTAAGCCCATAAACACAACCCTCACAATAAAACTTTATGTGCAAGAAATGTGCTTCTATTTAACAGCCAGTTTAACCTCTCCAGTCTTTCGTTTTTCTTTGCCCCTTCATACAATACTCACATGGGGAAAGAGACTCATTCACACTTTTTTCCACATGTTCCTTTCATTTCTAATCACAGAGCTCAACTGACTGAAGTCCTCCCAAGGAGGATCTCAGACTGCTGTTTTATTCTGTAACCTTCAAACCACCCAACTTCTTCCCAGTCTCCCCATTAAAACCCTGACCCACTGCTGTAGATTGGCTGCTCTCTTTTGCTGTGTTCATATTTCCTATGCTCCTATAGAAAAGGGATTTGAGGGAGCTGCAACTTTCAGCTTTCCATGTAAGTGAAGCCATCACAGTATTGCACTGCAGTGCGAGGATAAGCCATTGTCAAGTTCCCATTTTGCCCTGAAAAATGCCTCTGACCTCCACACTCTGCTGGGGTGTGGAGAAGTGGGCTTTCAGCTCCACCACCCTACTGCATCATGTCATTTGTCAGCTTCATCTTGTTGTGATCCTGTCACTTGTCCTCACTGTGGAACACAGGGTGCAAGTAAAGTTATGGAGTTTCAAGGTGACACCTATTATTTAGATTAGACCATGCAATTCATTTCCTTAGCCTCTTTTCCCATGAGGTCATCCACAAATTATAGTTCTTTCTTAAGACTAACACATGCACAAAGAGGTGTGGCATTTTCTAGTCAATTCTTGCGCTTTTGAATTTGGTATCCTTAAAATTTCATTCTAGCATTGATCATATGAAAGCAAGCTGACGTGAATTCAGCAGGAACAGCCTCTTGATGGTACAGCAAATGTAGCATCACCGTCAGGGCAAGAAGGTTGTAAAATCACCTCAGCAAAGCCTTGCAGCTGCTCATCCTCTTCATTGCTCTTCCCCAGGCATATCTCACTGCTCACCATTGGAGAGATGAATATTTAATACCACCTCATACAGTTACTTTGTATAAAGCAGAAATTTGAAAAAACCTCACAAACTATGCAGACATAATTCCTCTGATTAACCAAGGGGAAAATAAATATCACTTTATCAGTTTGAAGACCTCCTAGCAATAGCTATCTGTAAAAATGCTGGGTGAGGAAAAGGGGTTTCTCTTTTTCTGATATATTTTGTCATCATGCATACAGGCAGAGTTTTAATACTGATTTCTTCTTGTTTCACAGATGTCATCTGTAAATCATCAAACATCAGTATTCTCTCTGACTCCCCTAGTGGCAGGCATATCAACATCTCACAGCAACCCTAAATCCATGCACAGAAATACATATTTTATCTTAAGTATCCTGCTAATTACAGAAGGGGGAAAAACCCCATACTATTCAATGATATTGTAATAACCTAGATTATTGTAGGCTTCCTGTTGCTTCCTTAGGTTCAGAACTGTGTGATTGCACTGTCAAGCTGAAATACATCTGAAAAGTAAAAGATCCTGAGAAGCTTTATTTATATAAACAAATACATAAATATAAATATATTTATATAAATATAAAGCAGTAAAAGTTGAGATAAGATTTGCATTATCTACTGCCATGATAGGCTCACTCAGCTGAAGAGCCACCAACCTGGGATTGTGCTCTGCCAGTATCATGCCGTGTTACCACCAGAAAATTTGCAACCATGATGTGCCTCAGATTTTTTTGGAGGGGTTGGAAATCCATTGATTCTGAACATTAAGTTCAAAATATATATTATTTATATGCAAGGTCAAGATCAATCTTGGCTGGAACATGTGTGTTTGTAAAAAAACAAATATCTTTTTTTTCTTCACCTGTTAGTTCAAGCAGAGTCTGAAGATTTTAAGTGACAACAATATTCCTAGTCAAATTATAAAAGAAGATGGTTTTGTTTTGGTACATATTTGACAGATATTTCTTGAGGAAAGGCTCTTGAGTATTTAAGAAACAGAAGTTGCAAGCTTATTATAGGAGTTCAGAAGTATCGTTTTTTGTCATTCAGCACTTTATTTTTGGTTTGCCTGTATCCAGTCATGAGGAAGTAAAAAATCCATAAAACAGTCTCTACTTCTAGAAATATATTAACTCCCTGTAAATATTACTAGTAACAAATAGCAGCTGACTTTATTTAGCAAGGTGTATTTCAGTACTGTATTCAAAAATTTTCCAAACTATGAACCCTTTAATACTAGATTTTTTTGATCCTTGAAATTATTTTTGCCAAGTCTTTTGGTTTTTGTTTTGAAATTTTTAGAAGTGGCAAGAATACTAGCAAAAATTAATGTACTTTGCCAAGCAGGTAATGTTTTGATTTAGTTTCATCTCCCTCTTATTGTGACTGCTTTAACCTGTCATGACTGCAACTTCTTTTACAGATCTGAAAGCAGGTATCTGCTCTAGGGTGTCTCAAGACCTTCAGCTGCGTAATGACTTGCCTAGATTTTGTATTTTGCAAGTGTCTAGCTTAGAGAAATCTGTTACATTTCTATTCAAAATATGGAAAATTATGCAAATTATTGAAAGTTAAAAATAGTAAGATGTTTTGTTGGAACAAACATTTAACCTTTATTTGCTCACCATATGTCAGTGGTTGAAGAATATGCTGCCAGTGATAAAGAAGAGAGAGATCTAGAGCCAGTCTTACATGCCTGTCTACAGCACTAGAGTCTGACACATTCCGAGGTTTGAATAAATACATCCAAATACTTGCAAAAGAGCAGGATCTCAGAGGGGAACATTTCGCAAGGAAAAAACTTAAGCATGGCTTTTATAACAGCAAAAAGAAATCTAGAAATAATGAGTTAATGATTAAAAACTCTCTTTTGCTTTAGAAAAAATTTGTCCAGCCCAATTAAAATCCTAATTTAAGATTTTGCATAAAAGATATTTTCTCAAGCATCTTAAAGTATTTCAAAATTGGCACTGGGGAATAAATTCTTTTCCATCCAAGTAACAAGCTGCTCATTCTCCATGAAATGAATGCCATGGCCTTTTTAAGTGACACAGGGGAGCTATTTATTATGAAAAGAGAAGTAGAAATAATTCTGGAATAACACCTTTGGCAATAAATACATCACTGCACATGAGCTCTCAGAATTAATTTCCACCTGAAAAATTGTATCTCTCATGTTTACATATACTCTCTAACAAATGTTTCTTCTTTTTAAAAAGAATTTATGCTCTACTGTGTAACTGGCATTATGAGTCTCTTGGAATTTGGGGTCACATCCATGAAGTCAATATCAGCCTATCATCAGGAACAATTGCAGGGACACCTGTTTCCAGGTATAATTCTATGTAATCCTGAGGTCTGTAAGAACTGAGCAAATAATATCAAGCTATTTCTCATATCGTGAAGAAAAAATCATGACCATACATGGGTACTTAATTTGAAATGCATAAGTAGTCCTACTATCTTTTATCAGTGGAATGAAAGCCACTGATGAAAGTAAATGTGACTGTACTGACAGATTTGGACTGCAAGTGATCAAAATTTGGCTGAGAAGACAGTAAGATTAAACCCCACATTAATTATCAATTTATACTGCCATGTGACTCTTCAAACTTTTTTGTTGAGTGACACTGTTCTCCACCCTACCCCCATTACCTGAAATTGGTACCTAGAAAGACTCTGTTCTATCTTGTACCGGCTCTTACCTTGGAAATGGGGTTGAAGTGTGAAAAGGTTAGTACAAACTTGAGATCTCTTCCTACAGAAACAGAGATTCAACTGTGCACTCCAGAGCCCTTAGAGTGCTATAAATTGGTTCAGGAACAAAATAGGCAGCTGCCAAAAATGATATAGTAATGGTCATTACATATCTTTTCACTCACTGCTGACATATGACCCCCTCTTTTATTACCACAATGGCCCATAATTAAAGAAAAATAAAATGGCTGATCAAAAGCAACACGTTTGGTTTGCACTGCTGGTCACAGCATGCAGCACTATAGCTATACTGTAAATCTCATTTGAAAATGGAAACATCATTGTAGGCCATGTTGTATAAGAATGTTTGCCGCCTCTACAGATTTTCTTACTTTTATGTTTGTCTAAAAACCTAAACAAAAAAACCTATTTA
>VXBU01005574.1:624580-644340 GCA_013400315.1 Bombycilla garrulus
TGCAAGACAATCCTTCTTTTTGTGTGTTGGTACCCAAGTCCACACAGATACACAATAAAATCTTAGGAGGGGGTGTTTGATATGTGAAATTTTAAGTTTGCCTTTGTGGGGTAGTTTTGTATGCTGACACATCCTGACTCTACTCATCACAATACTTGTTTTGATATTAAAATATATGATTTAAAGTATTTATTCTTAAAGCAATGACTGTAAAAAAGGGCAAATTTACAGCCACATTCTTTGCCTATATGAACATTATCTGCTGCATTTTATATTGCTCATGTTAATTATGAACTCTTTCACACCGTAGACTACTGAGTACAGTGTCATTCTGTTGACATCACAAATTGATTAGGGATATTTCTAAACAGAAATATATCTTCTGGAAAAAACACACAGCTTTGAAAAAAGTGAATGTCTGCCCTCTGTTGAAAATTTCTCCTGGACAGGGGAACATGACTGGTGAAAACTGTCATATCAAGAGGCAGAACTATCTCCTTCTATCCAGGTGTTATGGTCTCTGTAGATTCCATTTAAGAATGGCATTGAAATGATACATGGCTTTTAAAAGGTCATTAACTGCAAGGTAATCAATCTGCTGGTCTTCTTTAACATGACACTTTTCCTGTTGTTAAATCATATACAAAAATGATTGTTTATATTCCGTATCAGAATTACAGAATCACAGAATATGCTGAGTTGGAAGTGACCCAGAAGGATCATAGAAGTCCGATCCTGGCCCAGCACAGGACAGACCCAAGAGTCATACCATGGGCTGGAGAGAATTTTCAATGCTTCTTGAACTCTGTCAGGCTGGAGTTGCCTCTGACCATTGCCCTGGGGAGCTTGTTCCAGTGCCCAACCACCCTCTGGGTGAAGAACCTTTTTCTAATATACAACATAAACCTCCCATGACAGCTTCAGACCATTCCCTCAGGCCCTGTCCCTGGTACCCACAGAGATCAGTGGCTGCCCCTCTTCTTCCCTTCACAGGGAAGTTGTAGCATGTGATGAGGTCTCCCCTCAGTCTCCACTTCTTCTGGCTGAACTCTAACCAAGCATCTATTCTCTATGTTTGTATCTTTGTAATAATTAGCTAAATCCTACCTTTTGATTTGTCATAGAGACCTGCCACAGAGCTGGAAACATGAAGGGGACATATTTCAGGAACCAATAAAAAAAGCTTGTGCTCTGGGATGCCCTTTCTCTAAGGACCAAACATCTCTTCCACGGCAGAGATAGAGCTTTGGTCTCTCACTGGAACCAGGAGTGACCTGAGGAGATGCATCCTAGAGTTGTCCCAAATCCAGCAGCTAGGCCTGGAGAAAAAAAGGCTTTGGATGACCTAATTGTGGTCTTCCAATACCTGAAGGCTGCCTACAAGAAACATAGAGACTTTTTACAAGGCCATGTAGTGATAGGACAAGGGGAAATGGCTTTAAGCTGAAAGAGAGTAGGTTTAAATTAGGTATTAGGAAGAAATCCTTTAATCTGGACATCCACATCAGTGCTTAATGCCAGACCAAAAGGAACTTGAGCATCCTGGTCTAGTGGAAGGTGTCCCTGACCATGACAAAGGGATTGGAACTAAATGATCTTTAAGGTCCCTTCCAAAACAAGCCATTCTATGATTCATAATTCTGTGACCTTGCTTTTGCTTTCATCCAGGTTTGACATAATCCTTTCTTTAAACTTCCCCATTTGCCCATTTATTTCCACTGTGGTAAAAGCATTGTAATCAGATTACAACCACAGAGAATCCTGCAGGATGCCAATGAACTGGAAAAATAAAAGAGATAAATTATATGAACAATAAATTTCAAACTGTTGTATATGTCAGCAAAAGTTCTTTACTCCTTTTCCCTTTCAAGATTAACAGAAAAATATATGTAGGACATTTAGAGGCTGTTATATTAAAAATAATTTGAGTCATACTTGCTCTTTTCTGAAGGAAAATATTTTTAAATTGTATTTATTTACTTGTTAAGGTAGAGCAAAAGAATTTTTCAATTGAATCCATACAGGAAAAATTAAATTGCTACAAGGTCACATAATATAGAAAGTCTATATAATGTGGCCATGTGAAATAGAGCTATTTTTTGGATCTGGACACAGGCAGTCAACACTATACCCTGCTTTAATTCCTAAGGTTTCCGATTAGAGTGCTTTCTGTCTTGAAGTTTAATTAGAAATTAAAGAGTGATAAACAGGCTATGTTTTAGTACTTTTTAAGTAAACATCTTATTTCCTATCAATGAAGACATATTTTATTTATTGTGTCTTATAAATGAGAATTTAGTAAACAAAACCCCACACTCTGCTAACCATTGATTCCATCCTACATTCTAATAGGAAATTCTATTAAATATATTTATGTTAATATATGTTTTACCTGGTTTTGACATAGTATCTTCCTAGTATTTATTTTGTTTCTAACATTTCCCTCATTTTGCCATATGGAATGGGCACACTGAATGGAACTGAAAGACAGTGGACACAAAACTAACTGCAAGAGAGCAAACATAAAATTGATTAAAGAGAACTTTGTGTATAATTCACCTATACCACAAGATGCTATCAAGGATAGCAATGTAACAGATTACAGGAAAAGAAAATGTATGTGAACAAATAAAGAGAAAATTCTCAACTATACCTGAAAAGACTAAGAAATTTTATAAAAACACTTTCATGTGTGCTGTGAAACCACTTTTTCAAAAGACAGTTTCATTCTCTCATAAAAAATCTGAAAGTCCTGGGCGATGGTTTGCTATAGCAGCCTTCTTTTACACTGTCAGGTGGTTCTATATCCACACTAAGCTAAATACAAGAAAGTCATAAGTTTTTCAGAAAAACAATGGTTTGCTGTGACAGCTTTGTAGTGATAACTGCCATAGATTTTGTGAAAAAAAAAAATTAAAAAATGGAAACACCTCAAAATAATGTCTTCAATAGTTGCTGATCAGGAAATTGATAGAGATACATATGATTGATTCCTTGTGCTGTGCTCATAAAATGTAGCTGCAGTGCAAATACCATTGAAAAACAACCAAGTTAGTTTAATTTGCCAAATTATGCTTTCTGAGAACATCTTAAGATAAATTTCTGTTGAGATGAGACTGCTCATTCACTTGGAATGAAAATTAATTTTGGAATGGAAAATAAATCAGTTGTTTTTTATTTTTATGCCAATAAAGCAGGGCATGTTTCACACCACCAGCTTAACTGTAAGACAGAACATTTTGCAGGCTAAAAGAGAAATTACAATGGAGATAGTTTTTAGTTTTTGTCTTGGAGATTTCAGTATTATTCCTTTCTTTACACTATGCTCTTTGCTCTTTCTGGAGTTCTGAGGTGAGAAAGACCTTTGCAGAGATAGTGGTTCACAGAACTTCAGATATATGTGAATTTGATGGATGATGCACCTCAGTCCTCCTCTGCTATTGAACTCAATGAAACAGCTTTTACTATTCCCACACATTTAGGCTATTGTGTTTCAAATCACTGTCTTCAGTCTCACATATTTTATTCCATATGTTTAAGCTACTCAGGGCAACTTATATATCCATATATTTTTTTGCAAGATATTCAAGAGCCCTTGCATCATTAATATGTGCATAAAAAAATTAACAGAACTTCCTTCCCCATGTTTTCATTTCTCCTTGATATAGTCTCACCTTCCCCATTTACTTTCACTTCTGGTTTCATTCCAGAGTTTCTCCTCCTAAGCTGACCTGTGCTACAGGAGCACCAGCCTGGTCCTCCTGCCTGCTTAGTCCCACACTCAGCATCCTGTGATAGCTCTCACACTATGGTAGATGGAGAGGTCTCTTCTCTGACCATATCTGCAAAAAAAATTCTAGCTCCTTCCAACTCATTACTTTTAGTAAAAACAGGGTGGGGTTTTTTTTCTCTATTATTGTAGTATTAGTGCAATAAAAGGAGTATAGGGAAAAGAATTTTAAAGAACCAGCAGTGAATTCTAGAGTTGGATTCACAAATTCAGACTCATTTTGTGGTTCCTTTTTAAGTTTATTCACAAAATTTGGCTGTCATAAACCATACTGATTTACCAGTCATGAATCTGCAGAGCTTCAGCTTTTAAGGTATAATCTAAGGTATAATATTATAAAGTATAACCTGCTTTTAAAATATGTATTTCTTATTTACTAAAATGAAAAAATTAAGTGCATGCCAAATGACTTTGATGTAATCTTTTTGGATATGGGTCTTTGATTTCCAGAGTTACAAATATCAGATGTTAAATTTCATATTTTATCAGTCACAGGTAATCTATATTTTTCTGAAACGTACACCATGAAAAGTAATGACGTGTAAAATTTACTTGAGAAAAATTTCACATCAAGTACACAAAATAAAATCCTTGTTAAAATGTGAGATTTATTTTATTTGTTGAAAGATAAGCACTTAAAATTCATCTTTAATGGTTCTTTTTCTGAAATCCAGTAATTTTTTAAATGTTTGTTCCAGAAATCCAGTAACCTCACATATCTAATATGGAAATTTTAAGCAGAAATCTAGGTTTCTAATACAGTCATAGCAGAGAAACCAAGAGTTTGCCATTGTTCTCAGAAGGAAACAAAACCATAAGCTGAGTTAAAGATTTCAAAAAAAGAAAATGTGGATAGTCCCTGATGAACTATCTCAGCAAAGACAAGTATGTGCAAACTGGATGGGACCTGCATAACATTAGTATGGCAGAAGGATCATCATGGGGAGCAGGCACATGCTCTGTCTAGGAATATGAACCAGGGCATTGGATCACAGTAAGGGGAGGACAAAGCTTGCCTAGAGCCTGTGCTGTATTATGAGGCCGCTCCTCAAACTTCACACCCAGATTTAGAGAGCAGCAGCACCAATACTTAGCAAGAGTAATTTTTCCATTCTTTGAGAACAGTCCCTACTTTAAAACATCTCCTCATAATGTTCAAAGATTCTTATCCTACACAATAATTACTTTCACAAACTGCTTTTTACTGAATTTCTTTTGTCCTTTTTTGGGAATGTGGTATAGAGCAATATAACTGGGTTGGGTAAAAGAGCTACATAACATAACTGATCTACTTCCAAAATTGAGCTGGCTATGGGAGGAAGTTTTCCATGTCTTCTGGTTCTCTATTGGAGACAATGAGCCCTCCATCTGGCACAGTAGAGGCTGTTCTGGTATTTTGGACAGTAAGCTTAATTTAGTTTTTGAACAGATAAGCAGCTCATGAGTACAGGAGACATAAGCAGGAGGGGAGGAACAAAACTACTTTTGATTACTGCACAATTAGCTTTTTGTCCCAAGAAAGATAAATGTAGAGGGAACAACTTTTTACCTATAGTAGATGTAAATTTTGGAAGGGTCATGAAATATACAGGCAATAAAAACAAAAATTAAAAATAAAAGGAAGCTGTGTTTTATTCTATTTTTATGAAGATATACTTCCTTTGCAAACTAGACAACGTTGGTCCTATCAGTAGAATGTAAAACCATGCAAAGAATGTGAAGATATCCTCCATTTTATCAACAGAAATTCCTTGGTGGAGATCAGAATCTCTACACATGTGGTAACCAAGTACCATAAGTTCAGGGTCTGCTCTGCCATTGTCAAACCTTTTCAGGCAGGACTGGTAACTGCAACTGCGTTTAAAAAAGCAGACATCTCACTAATCAATTCTGTTAGGTAAACTTCTCATATTTTCCAGAGTTCTTTGTTGGAAAATGTTCAAGAATGAAGGTCATGTCCAAAAAATTCCAGATTTGAGAATGGCTAATGCAGTAAATTTATTGAATAGAAGCTGTGATAAAAAATGGTGGTTCAAACAATGCATCAGAGAAGGGAGTCATAGAGAAACTACAAGATAATCTTCTTTTTTTTCCAGAGTTGAGAAAAAAATAAATCTGAGAATGCAGATGTACTGGACAGATAAAAACATGAAACATTCTATAAATCAAGGAAAGATCATGTTTATTTCTAACAGAATGTTAAAGAAAACTGATGGGTCATCAAGTGCACTGTGATCAGAGGAAACAACATCAGGACTTGAAAGCAAGAGTAAAAATAATCTTCATTTATTAAACACTACATCTAATCAGATTATTTTGCATGGTAGGATGTCTTCAGTCTACTTAACAAAAGTTTGGATGTACAGTTTCAGACACTGATAAACTGCACATATAAATACTTAGCATGGTAAGGTGCCTATCTTTGCTGTGCACTCGAATCTGACGAGCAATTTTTTTCTGTTGATTATTGCACAAACTATATCAGAACCACTTTGTGCAAAAGAGGAAAATAGGTTCAAAAGACTGTTGCTGAAAATGGCAGTCCTGCACTGTTATTTCAGTGAACAGGAGAGAGGAAATTATTTTCTCTATCATCTGGTACATGGAATTAAAAGCTGGACAGATAACACATATGAAAGTATGTCTGAATTTGAAGTGTAGGAAGTAAGGAAAGCAACAGATAGTAACAACAGGCTGCAAAATATTGTTTTTCTCAAATATCCATTAATGCAAGACTGATAGATCAGTTCAGACCCTCTGGAAAATAGAAATAAAGAATGATGGATTTTCGCCTTGGCATGAACCTCACCTCATGTAAAGTGGGCAAAAAATCTTGAAATGAAAATGTTGGCACCCCTAAGGCCAGCAAGCTTAATAAATTATAAACTGACAAATTTATGAAAATGCTTAGTATTTTATGTAAATGGAAGATGTGCTCAGCTCTTACAGATACAACAAAGTCTAATATGGGATCTATCAAATCACAGCAAAATTTAACAGAAACTCTTTGTGAAGTCCATGTCACCTTGGAAAAGACTTCTGATTAATAATTTCTATCAATCAAATTTCAGACTGCTTTTTGGAACTGCCTTCAAATTTCCTGTCCAAAATATTTATATGACTGCCTATTTTTATAACAGAAAGCAAGCAGACTCAAAGCTTACATGGCACAGTCAAAGTCATCCTAAACAACTGCGTTATTTTAATTCAACCACTTGTAAAACGTTGTATATAAACATTTTACCCTCCCTTTGGATACTTTTCTGTAAATCACTTTTATTTTAATGGGACAGAAAATTGGTTTCCTAAACCTCTCCTTTCCTTTTCATCCCTTCAGCTTCACTAAAGTGAAAAACCTACAGGCAGATTTTTCATTGAACTGAATAGCACAAAATTTTCACCCAAGAGGGTGGTCACTGTCTCATGCCACTAGGACAAGTATTCTGCTCTGTTCCAAAATCAGAACCTCACAAATCTGATGTTCTGGTAAATGTAGCATTGGGATTTCTCATTACCTCATTACCACAAGAAATTTCTTTTTTTAAATTATTAAATTCTCAGGTAGTCTAAATTTGAGGTATCCCCTCAAATTTTGGATTCCTTGAATCATAAAATGGCTTTTGTTGGAAGAGACCTTAAATTTCACCTAGCTCCAGCTATGGTCAAGGACACCATCCTTTAGACCAGGCTGCTCATAGCACCACACAACCTGGCTTTGAATACTTTCACGGATGGAGCTTCCACAACTTCTCTGGGCTACCTATTCTTGTGTCTTCCTAATATGTGATCTAGACCTACTCTCTTTCTGTTAAAGCCATTCCCCCTTTTCATATCATTAAATGCCTTTGTAAAAAGCTCCTCTCTGGGTCTCTTGCAGGGCACCTTCATGTACTAGAAGGTGTTGGAATATCTTCCTGGGGCCTTCTCTTCTCCAGCCTGAACAACCCCAGCTGTCTCAGCCTGTCTTCAGAGGTGCTCCAGCCTTACTCCAGTCATTTTTATGGTGAGATTAGACCTGAACGATGTCTTACCATCCTGTTAGTGAAAAAATGTCAAAGGTTTCTCCAGGCTTTGCTGTGAAAGAGAACTTTGGCAGATGTCCAGCCTAACATGTGGCCTCAGCTCCCTGGTAGCAGCTTTCTGTGTACAAGGGCTAGGGATAATGGTCTGTTTAGACAACATGCTGACTGTGGTACAGAGCAGAAAGCTGTTAGCAACACCAGTTGATTTGGTAAAAACAATTCTCAAGAGCCAGAGTGGCGGAAAAATTACCAGGAATCAAATCTGGCTGCTGCCCAGAAAACAAAAGTTTGTTGGATTTGAAGTCCTGATGTCTCTGCTTCAGAGGCTTTTAGACCTTTCCAGGGAGTATCTGTGAATGTATTTGGAAAGTATAATGGCTATGGGGAGGCAGGCATCTACTCTAGGGGGACAGTTTATGACTGTATAATTCAATTTAGAGATGCAAAATGCCTATTAAGTCATCCATCGATCTTCTCAGACAGGGAAGGAAGACATTATGATATGGACATCATTTGTGTCCTTTCCCATCTTGCAATATTTCAGAGTAATGGGTCCACCTCTTTGGAAGGCAATCCTATAGACTTTTTGAAAGGTTTTTGAATATGAAAATTAATTTTCAGTCTTTTCTACTGCCGGTTATGTACAAATACAGTATTTTCTGCCCCCATATTGACTGGACAGTGGAGAAACATATTTGTATTTTCTTTTCTCAGCAATAAAAAAAAAAGTTAAAAATGCATTACAAAATTGAAATGTTACTACAGAATTTTTCATCTTTTTACCAAAAGAAGAATTAAAACTCTTAAAGAAAAAGTTTTTTGCCATTTTAAGTTTTTTTTAGTTTTTTAGAACAAAATATATCTCTTCATGAAATTAGTTCTCTTTAAGGATTCCCCTTCACAATAGAAACTTTTTTTTGGAAATCAACAGATGCCCTTAAGAATGTAAAGGTATTTACTTGCCATATGACTTGTATTAAAACATAGAAGTATTCTGTGTTTTCTAATTATCTCTCTTCATTTCAGTTTTGGTGTCTTCCATAACTAAAGAAATAGTGGAAATTAAAAAAAATGTTGCTTTCTGTGCAATAGCTGCATTATGTCACACATTAAAGAAAGGTTGTGAAGGAACAGTTCCTGTTAACACATTGTTCTCTGGATATATATTATTAGACCATCCAAGGTCTATAATGTTTTCTGTCCATAAAATTTGCATTCCCTCAAATATATCTGTAGTACCAGAGTAAAATGGCTTTTAAATGCAGCTTTCATAGTACTTCAAGAGTGACAGAGAAGAACAATCTATGGGTTGTTTTGTCCATAAAAACATGACTTTGTTTTTTTCATTTTGATTCTTAGGATATTTTTAATGTTCAATCTGGCTGCTTCTTTTAAATGGCATAGCTTTATTTAAAAGCTTTGAAAAACAAGGCTCAAAATAAGGCATGCCCCTGGATTCATGGTGTTGACATCACCAGAGGACCTGAAAAGATGCAGGAAGATTGTGAAAGCTAAGGCAATGAGGAAATGGTCAGATTCTCACATGATAAAAATTTTCAAAATGGGTTCTTCAAAAAAATAGTTAAAATTTTAAAAGTTGGATAAAGGTTAAAAAAGGGTGAAGCAAATAGAAAAGCCCAGAAACACAAGCTGAAACTAGCATACACACATTCAAGTCCTATCTAATGTAGTGTAAATAAACCAAAAGTAAGAGTATATGAATGTTTGTGGAATGAAAATTAGGTATTAAGAATAAGACATCAATGTTGTTGTGTAAATCCTTTTAGATTCACGTAAATTCTTAAGACATTCTATTAGAACAACAGATATGAAGTGGCTTTTTTAGATTAAATGCACTACAGGTGTGACTACAGTAATTTCACAGCATAAGCCTTGGTCATATGGAATTTAAAACAGAACTTCATCACTATTACATTACATATTCAGCTCTTTCTTCACAGAAGAAGCCATGAAGTAGGTACATTAACTCCAAACAATCATTACTTTAGTGCAGTACTTCTCAGTGCTAGCATTTCTATTTCCTTACAGAAGCATTATGGACTTACGTGGCCCCTATTATTATAGCTCTCAACAATTTCCTGTGTACTTAGGTGTCCAACTACCCTGTGAGACAGAATAAACACACTTATTCCTATTTTATAAGATGGGAAAACAGGACTCAGAGAACTGGTGACTTACCTAAAGTTACAGAGATGCAACTTAAACTGAGTCTTCTACAGCAACAGGCTTAGTGCCCTTATTTCTGAATGGAGCTGATATACTGCTTGAAATAGTCTTTGCAGGATATCTCACTAAATACACTATGAAATCAAAGAGCTTACTGCAAAAACTAGAGCCTTTCCTCACAAAATATTGATTTCAGAATCCCAAATCTTTCATAAAAGGAAAAAAATGCTCAATAGTCAACTAGGTAAATCCAGCATATCCAGTTTACTTTTACTTGGAGAAGTACGGTTTTTTATAATTGCAAGTCTGTCACGACACATAACACAATAATTAATATTTACAATATTATTCCATATTTTTCAATTTGAGTGCCATTCATATCAATACCAACAATGGGGGCACCTATAGGACAGTATAGCCCTGAGTGGGCAGTACTTTGTACTTGCACGGTAGCATCCATCCCTGGATGTCCCCAAAACTGCACTGGTTTGTGGCACTACAAAAAGCAGTCCTCTATTACTGGCCAGTTTCTCCTCTTTTCCAGTGTACAACAAAATGCTTTATGTGGTCAATTTTTAAAAAAAATTATTTTTCTTGCTAATTAATAGTGTACACTGTCCTTGATTTTTACAGTATTGTCTTAAACCTCTGTTGTGTTATAAATGCACACAAGCTGACACACAAACTCAAACATACACACACAGACACACACACACACAGACACACCGCTCTGCTACAAAAATTTTATCTTGAGCTCTGCAGCAGCTACAAAGGAGTAAAACTGCCATGCATATTGAAAAAACATGGTATCACATAAATTAGTGAAGCTGCACCTGCTTTATCTCTGAGAACAATTTGATGCAGTCAGTGTGCAATGTGTGCTCACACAGGTGCTCACACAACACACATATTTACTGAAATTTGGGAAAGCATAATAACTGAACTTTTTCATAGTCATTACAGAGAATAATACGTGATCATTTTTGATAGTTATGGAAGTTGTCTGCATTGGATACATTCGTAAGACTTCTCCAGTTTCTATACATCAATTATTTTCTGTTAAGAAATTTTTGTCCTAGAAACCTTAATGTAACAGGACTTGACAGGCAACTACAAATATCCTATAAACTGGGTAAGATTTGCAGTCCCAAATCTCAGCCATAAGAGGAGAATTTGAAAATAAATACTTGTCAAAAATGTCAAGAAATTTACAAGGGAAGCTAGAGGCTAAACTTCCAGTTGAGCTATCTCAAAAACATAGAAATAAGTTTCAATGAGTAAACAGAACTGAAGTATACAGCTACACATATAAAAAATATGTTCTTTTTTTATGAAACTAATTCACATTAGCCTTTTAGTGACCCAAGGAGAGAACCAGATGCTGTTTTTCTAATAAAAAATGTAAAAATTGCCAAAACATACTGTCAGAACTTTATAGTTATATTACTATATTTTTCCTCCTTAAGAGTTTCAGGAAGTTCTCATCCTGGCAGAAGAGAGGTAATAGAATTAAACTGACTTAAAGTAGAACTTGGCTTCCCTGAGATGCAAAGAGGGTGGGAGATTTTATATGCGAGTGCCGCCGCTGCTCACACAGAGGTGGTGTAAAACTCCCTGAACATAACAGGGCTCAGGAGGTGTGATTATGGATTAAATTCCCATTCCAGGTTACCCTCTATAATCAATTCTCTAAAAGACAGCTGGTGCTCAAAGGCAAAAACTTTAGTTTTTCTGACTATCTCTTGCTGAAAACTAGCAGGAAATTAAGTCATCCAAATCTAACTTTAATTTTAGATTGCTAAACTGAAATTCCAGAAAAGAGAGGGCAACCGTGAAACTTCCAGGCACTTCATTTTGTATTGGGTCCTCTTTTCACATCTACAATTGACCTGCTATGCATCCTCAATCCAGATGCTTCACTTCATCATGCCATTTTGGCACCACATCTCTCAGTGGTGTATTAGCATTTGATCAAATTCATAGTGCAAATTTGTAGATGAAAGTGGCTTTTCCCTTTGTTTTCTCCTACCTTGAAAATACAATTTTTATTAAAGGACTACAAACAAACATGAAAAGCAAGATACAGCGTAGCATATTTGTTCTGCTGTTTCCTTTCCTAATGAGTTTTTTCTGAATGTGCATCATGTGATATGATTCCATACCCAGCAAGAGTTGTTTACAATTTTGTGCTGTTATGAACACAGTACCCTTAAAAGACTTTGTGAATGAATACAAATTGGTTGAGAGATCAATTAAATTTGGAAAGTGTTCAGAATTTTAACAATTTCTAAAAAATAATAGGCATATAATGTTTTCTGTACAGTGTCTTACGCCTGACAAAACAACTAAGAAAAAGAAGTAAAAAGAGATCATTGCATCTAGATAAGCTTACCCAGCTCCATGAAGATCTTTAGGGACTAGTAAAATTCATTAATAGGAGAGTTATCATGAGAACACATTCATTCCAAACAAAGACATTTAATTATACCCTGATGTTTTGAACTGTTTGCTTCAAGCAAATTCCAAATCCACTTGAGACTTGGGTGTAAAGTTCATTCTGTAAAATAAAGTGATTTGCTTAAAGGTTTATTTTCCTGGGAAAGATGCTTTGCAGAGAGCCTTCCTCCAAAACAAGATTCCTGCAGGGCCAGCCCTTCTCCCTGAGCCTAGAAAAACCACCAGTAGCTCTTTGCAAAGTGCTGTGCAAAAGGCCACACATTGAGCTGGTGACAGAGCCAAGATTGCAGACATGGGATAGCTTTGTGTGTTTGTTTTCATTCTCCCAGAATAAAACTTAAAAGAAAGCCTAAGAACTGAAAACTCTGCTTTGGAAGTGGTGAGTAACCATGAGACAGAACCTTCTCTTCCACAGAACACTGGAAGAAATTCAACAAACGTTTTAGCCTATGTCTGTTTTGAAACAGAGGAGGCTGTCAAGAATATGCAGAAGCCCTTTTTGTAGCTGAAATAGGAGACTACAGGTAACTTGGGAAAGAATTTGACAAAGGGTCTCAAATTTGAATTTTTTGAAACCCATATGCATGCTCTAAGTGTTAGTGGTGGTATTTCACTTTTCAGTACATTACAAATCTATTGAGCTGGCATCATTGTAATGCTAGGAGAGTGTTTATGAGTCCATTGCAATGATATTATGTTATGAATACTTTTGTATTAGTTCCATTCTGGTCTCAAAATATGCATCTAATTAGAAAGGTGCTGTTGCTTGCAATACAATCGTAGCAAGTACACTTTTGTAAATGTCAAATGAAGATATAAGGAGATGATGTGCTTACAAAATGAACAGAACACATTGAGTTGCTGTGACAGAGCCTTTCATTAATCACTACTGAGAGATAGTTAATTAATGTTTTAATGCCAGCGCTGCATTTGTAAGAAGACACAGCATATGCAAGGCAATGTCTTGAGACCCCACACCCACTGTCTTCCAAGGCAGAAATAAGAGCAGCTCTAGGCAGTCTGAAGTCAGAGGCTCCCCCTACCACATCCATTTGATCACCCAGTGATTGCAGAGAGTTTGGTAGGAAAGGGCACCTTGTCAAAAGTGTGTCCTGCAGGCAGCACACTGTCATGTTCATTACTGTTGACAGCACCAGCGAGTGCCCTTGTGCTAACGAGAGGGCAGGTAGCTGGCTCCCAGGCATCAGCACGTTGTGCTGCAGGAGGGATCCCTGCTGCCCAGTGCTGACAACTTCTGTGCAGGGCATTTTGTCAATGTTACTGACATCTTGCCTTTTAGGAGTACATCTGGTGTTTGGGAGAATGCTGAAGAGTCATCATAATCTGGGAAGTTGCCTGATGGGTAATGAATAATCACAGTGAATAACCCAACGCTTCCCAGACATTTTTTTATCACGCAGGCTCCATATACAATAAAGAATTAATTAATATCCTATTAAAACTCTCAGAAAAATGCAAGGATATTATAAGATCTTCTTTATAAGTATCAATCACTACTGTTTTGCCCTTGGAAGCCAGCCCAGCTCCAGCGGCCTTTTGCTTTCCTTGCTCTTCTCTCAGAGCTTTAACTGACTTCTATTCAGCCCTTGAATTTTAACTCCTAAGACCTCTCTGTGTTTTGTAATGGAAATGTTATGGTTTGGCAATACCCTGCTGTACATCTCTGTGGTCCTTTCATAAGTTTGCAAATTCTCCAAGCCAGAAAACACAGTGAAGTTCTGTTTGTTACTCTCAGGTGACCATTCAAATGGGCTTTCAGAGACAAATTTTTCACTCTAGCTTGTGTTTTTCTTCCCTGAAGACAGAGTCAGGGGCTGTGTAATGATGACATGAGCATATACTGCAAGTGCTATCAGCTAAGGCAGAAAGGCAGAGGAAATGGAAAGAACAACTCTACAGTCCTGAATGCATCTCTCACATGGTCCTGGATAGGTGGGTCTATGTTGAACTGTTTTGCTTCGGCCAAACTAAGTTGAAGGGATTTTTATGTCTACTAAAATAATCTGAGCCTAGTTAATGCCTTGTTGGTCAATTCATGTAAGCTTACTTTCTGCAGTCCTATCAAGTTGAGATATGCTGCTTAAAAATGGACCATTTGTGAAGAAAACCCCAAACATATAAGTGTTGAAAAAAACACATTTTCAAACGGGTACAAAATTAAATCCATGACTGTCCCTTTATATTTTTTGGAGAATTAAACAACTTTGAAAAGTAAAAACAGTCAAATAAATGTTGTCCTGAAGTTTGCAGGGGAAAGAATTATCCATAAAAGCTGTGAGCTCACATATTATTAGAATAAATGCTCCAATTATTATTAACCAAACTCAAAAATCCTTTAGTGAAATCTCCAGCAGAAAACCAGTAACCTTAAATCTTTATGTAGACAATAAAGCAAGATTATTATTTGGTTTATCAATCTCCTGCCTTTTTTTTTTTTTTCCCAGCAGAAACAGCTGGCAGTGGGAATCCTGCTCTGCACATAGTGTAAGACAAGACTTAGCAATGTAAGAAATATGAGCTGATGGAAAGATGCAAGGTCACTGGTATGAGGCCATTTGGGCTTTCTTAGCAGAGGAATTTAGGCTCTTGAAATGTAGGCACCATTTTAAGGAGTGTTTTGAGGCTCTTGATGAGTCTGATCATGGACTGAAACCTCATTTCCTAATTCCAGCTTCTAAACAGTATGGCCCAATTTCTTTATGGCCCCTACAGGCTGGACACCTTCAACTCTATAAGACTACTTTTCTTCTCCAGAAAGTATCCCTTTGGAGCTGAACTTCAATGAATTTGTTCAAAAAGCAAGAGTCTGGCTTGTCAGACAGTTGGATTGACATGAAGACTTGAAGACTCTTCCCCACCACAGTAACCTATATGATTGATATTTAATGTCTGCATTCCTGCACTCCTCTCTCCCACCAGTATCTATCTCTTTACTAGTTCAGTAGACATTTCATTGTTACTTGGTCAAAAATTGCTTTCCTAAATTGTGTGTTTGATCTTGTTTTACAATCTACTGGTTTGTGGTTTTGTATTTGTTTTTGTATTTGTTTTTGTATTTGTTTTTGTTTTTGTTTTTGTATTTGTTTTTTTTTAATGTGTTACAAAATTTCCTTCTTATTAGAGTAAGAATATCTCTAAATTGATAGAAGAATATCTCTGAATAGATAGAATTTGGACATTACTAGCTTGAAACTTCCTGCAGCTTAGTAATGAAGCTTCCCACGCACTTTTTTTCTGTGAAAATAAAAAAAAGAACCAAACCAAACAAAAGCATTAGCACCTTTCAAAATAAAAAATATTTGAAAATATCATAAAAGTGGTGTTATTAGTCTGAGTAGAAGAAACAACTGTGAAATACTTTCCTCAGTGTTCACTGGCTAGTGTCAGCTTAGCAGTGTCTGTTGTCTTCCAGCAAGCTGTACTGCACTGAGGTTGTTGGTTGCTGTAATCCCAAATGACTTGTAAAGCTCAATTTTGCTCAGAAACACAATCATCTTTTATCTCATTCCCTTTTTTTTTGCTCTGTGGGTAGTTGTACAGGCACAATCAAGGAATTATGGTGTACTGGGTTCAACTTCACAGGCACAGCAAGGATAGCTGCTCTTAGTCATGCAGCTTTATTAGATTTATGGAATGTGTTTTCTTTTTGTGTATGTTGAAAAATTGTCAGAAAAAAGGAACTGTGTGTTGAAATCATTGTGAAGATCTCCGCCAGGGTGATGGGAGCATAAATATGAGATACGTTTATTCAGAAGGACATAACAAGAGAATCTGGAAAGTATTGTGCACAGATGGGGAAAAAATAAAACAGCAGAAGATATGTTGAAAAAGTTTTCCCTGGGCAGGTGTAAGTGTCTCTCACCAGGGTGTGATGGGCTCCTGTTCAAGGAAGAGGGGGGCAGGTCTACAGCTGGAATAAAAAATAAACTACTTAAAAGAGAGTCTGCTGATAGTTTCTGGGACTGATCCTGAGAGGCATAGGGACACAGTAATTGAATTCAGCATTCCCTTTTTCTAGTATTATCTTCTGTTCAGGATTTCACTCATTTTGTTTAGTACATGTCGAATTCAAGAGCCAGTGATAGGAGTACTCTTGCCATTGGATGCCTCACTCCTGATCCTCTCAGTTCCACTGTTTTATCCTGGTTCTCTCCTACCTAAAAATGCAGCAACCACAAATCAGCTTGTCTGTCTTGTACCTAAATAGTCTTAATGGATGTGCCCGGAGACACATACCTTGGGATATTTCATCTAATCAGTTGGTGGGTATAAAATATATGTAAGTGTATTAGAAGAATTCCTCTGTGTCTGATGGCTTACGCAGCTAATATTCCTTAATCAGTCCATAGGCTAACACCATCCAGTCTGATTTGTTTAATTCTCTACTTATAAATTGACCGTAGAAAATTAACAAAATATTTAAGCAACACATACTCAATTTATTCTCATGATCTCTGTTATTTTCGCAACTTACTAAATTGAGATCATGAAGGATGGTAACTGTGTATAAGGTCACTGGCAATTTTTTTTCCCTTATTATAAATAAATCTTTTTCCAGTTTTCTGCACTTCATGCTTTTAACAACCTAATTGATTTTTATGATTTGGTTCTTTATTTAGTACTTGTATAATATAAACTAGCACATATATTTAGAGGATATGTACATATCCATCCACCAAATAATTCTATTGTAACAAACCTAGGCATTAGTTCAGCACATCCAGTAATGATGGTGGTGTGAAGACTGGTCTTTCATTGCTGCACTGGACTGGAGAATCAAACTAATCTGTTTACCTGTATATGAGTACATGAATTAATTAGAAACTCTTTATAATAATGGGATGGGTAAGAAACTACCCAGAGATGTCAACTGTACAAAGACCTGTAATTTCTGTAATTTCAAATTATTTGAACAAATTGTCACAAATTCAGTTATGATTTGTGATTAATAGCAATATTTGTGATTGATAGCAAAATTACTCAGGCAATACATTTTCTCATTTCTTGGGTTAAAATTAAATTGTACCTTGATTTGGTAATACTTGGAAGATCAGTTTGAGATACAAAGTTTATGAAAAATTTTCAGAATTGATAAAATAAAATACTTGGCTTATACCAAATATATGAAAGTCTTCTAGCTATACAACTATAAGGAAAAAAAGGATGTTGAATATTTTGACTGTTTGCTTTAGAATACTAAATCCAGTTTACGTTTAACTAACTATACCATTAGAGAAAAAGATTGGGAACATACTTTTGTTAATGAAGTCTGGTTTGTGTTAAAATGAATGCATATACTCTTCTTCAAAGAGGAGAAATAAACAAGGTGATGTACATCCTCTTAGGATTCATAATATCTACCCATTTGGATTCAGCACAAACTGCACTTTATTGGGAAAACCATTTACCCTTTTACCAAGTTTTCATAATTTTGAGAAAGAGCTTTTCCTCTGGTCCCAGATGTTTACTAATTCTTACAAAAAAAAAAAAAATCCAAAATGAAGACCAAAAAAAAAAAAAAAAAAAGAAATTTTCAGAAAACTCAGAGAAGAAAAAGACAGGATTTAAATCAGGTGAAGGAGTCAAGATTCCCAAGAAGAATAAAAAGTAACAAAATTAAGCATTAAAGAATTATTTAAAATATTCATTAAGGGGAAAAAGTACATGATCAGGACTAAAGAGCAATTTGTTAGTATACTCTTCCACTGTTAAGTTTTTATTCTAGAATTGTTAGAATTGTTAGAAACTCTGATGTATCCTTCCCATTTTCTTTTACTTTCTAAACCACAAGTTTTCTTTCCTTTGTTGCTTTTCTAGAGTTCTTCAGACAATCTCCTATTTTATTTAGGATTTATATTACTTAGAACTGATGTATGGAAAGAATAACAAAAATAAGTATTTCTTAGTACTTTCTTAATCTCGTGATGAGTGTGACAAAAAAAGATATTGACCCAAGTAAATTACTGTACCTAAGTGTGCGAAAGTGTTCTCTGTCTTCAGATCTGCATGTAGGCCAAACAGTGCTGCTATATGTGAGAGTCTAAGAACAAAATAATATCATCAAAGGCTTATAATTGCCGTTCCAATATTTCTGATTTGTAGGAATTAAGTCTCTTATGTAGAAAAATAAATGACTCTAGCCCACTACTTCTGTTAAATTACTTATGATTTGTAATACATCACACTTTCAAATATTTTAAGGTTTTTTTTGTTCTCTCTTCAATTCTTTTTCAAATGGAGATGAGATAGTTGAATCCCAGTGGATCTGTGCAATATAAATAAGTTTAACCAATATACTCAGAGGAAGAAATAGCTGAAAGTAACTGGATGATATTTTTGAAGTCTAGAACATAAAATTATTATGTGTTTGCTACAGCAGTATTCCATGATTGTTATTAAGGGAAGTAAAAACCACTTTAGGTAAACAATGTTTCTGCTAATTTTATACTAACATCTAATCCTACAACTACATTCAACTAAGTAGGATTTTCTATGTCAAGTAATGACATAGAGGTCCAGAGTCCTTTCATGTCTTTATGTTTCTTTCTGGAAAATATCATAAAAATATATTATCATTAATATATTCATAATATATTGGGAATTCCTGTATCTGATTGAGAATATAAATAATTTTTAGTAGAATTGAGTGTATGGCACCATATTTTGCATATGTTTATTTTTCACCTAATTCAGTGTTTTTGTATATTTAAATTCCAGTCAAGAGTGATTGCAGTTGTATCTAAGTGAAGACAAATTCTGACCGTGAGAGTTCTTTTGTTATTAGCTCTGCTGGTTTGAGATTGATTAACATTTTGGTGGGCAGGAAAATAGCTATTTTTGGAAGTGAGGTGTGCTTGTGGATTTCCCATGAGATCAGTGTAACACTAATTGTGGGTTAAATTTAAAGACAGATAGGGAAATGAGTTAATTAAAAGTGAAAATTATTTTAGTAGGATATACATTTGTATAGGATTGCTTAGAAATCGCTCTCTTTTGTTTCTGGCCTTGAACAGGTACAGACGTGGGCTGTGCCCTCAGCCCAGCTTCCCCCCCCCGCAAGGCTATGGAGGCCCATGGGAGGGGAAGGCCGGGGCTGGGCTGTGCCAGAAACCCCTTCTGAGGGAGCTGCCCCAGCAGGGAGTGGGGAGGATGGAGAGGAAGAGCGATGCCCCGTGTCCTGGCCCAGTTTTCCACCAGTGTCCTGTGGGGGAAGATTGGGTCGTGCCGGGCCAAACCGGGAGAGAGCCCCCCACCTCCCAGAGGGAACTGTCCTGGCAGGGAGC
>VXBU01005574.1:644829-696771 GCA_013400315.1 Bombycilla garrulus
GATGTTTCACAATGGCAAATCCGCAGTTGAGCCATCTGTGAACTGTGTGGCCACAAGAGGACTGGTGTTCTTGTGGGGAACCTATGGCAAAGCAGGAGAGACTCCTGCTCTTTCTGTTGGATTGGGGAAATGATTGTTCAAGGGGTGGATTGACTGAAAATCTTAAATTTAGTCTTTTCATGTGGTCAGTGGGAGAGTGAACAGTCAGTGGGGAGAGGATGGATGTTTTGAAAGTTTCCTTCCAGTTTCTGGGTTTTTTTCTTTCTTTTTAGTGTTAGTTAATAAAATTTATCTCTATGCTTTAAGTTTGGGTGATTATGCTCCTTTTTTGGTCCTATCTCACAGCAGAAATTGAGAAAAATATATTTTCATAGGTGCACTAGCCCTTGGCCGGTGTCAAACCATGACACTTGCTATAGGCATTTTTTTCTTCATCTTCATCATTTAAATGACTTATCTAAGCATATGAAACTATTCCAACACAGAGAATACACAGCTAAAGACTTTATAATATAGGACTATCATGGGAAGGGAGACTCCGATCCTAAAATTACAACTTTTCTCTATACAGAATAGAAATATACTTTTCGGATACATGTGGTTTTCACATTGATAGAAAAAAAAATAGGACTGCAATTCCAAAATGTTTAGAGACTCAGAGGTGTTATTCCCTGTGCATTCAGTTAGGGCATAGCCAGAGAAAATTATTCTGGCTGTGGCATCTCTGGGTTAAACCAGAAGTAATCTCCCACTCTGTGCTGCAGTTTTAACTATTCAGCTACTCACTGAAACCCACCCTCTGGCAAGTGGGTTGGAAATTTGCCTTTCACCATCAGTTTTCACAGATTTGTTGGTGCTGTGGTTCATGCTGTTCTCTCCTCTGGGTTGTCATCTCATCTGTCCATGCCAAAAGCAGCTCACCTTGCCCTGCATTGCACCAATGCACACGGCCATGAAACTGCTGCAATACTGATCAGCACAACAACAAGAACACACCGAATACTCTTGGGTCTGTCTATTCAGATCATCACTGAATGTTACACAGCCTGGGGTTGAAGATTTTGAGGAAAAAAAAAAAAAAAAGAGGCTTTAATTCCTTTTCTTTTACTGTTATGTGAAGAATAACTTAGATGTTCTTCTAAACCGGCATTTTTGATAATGAATTTTATTAAACAGGGTCTACATACAACTTGTCTTGAAGGAAGTGGCATCTTGTGAATAGCAAGCAACACTCTGGGACAAAGTAGAGCTGTATTTAGACATTAAAAAACGCTATCCAGAACACAGGAGAGGAATGGCAGATGCCTTGCAGTTATAGGAAAGGATTAAGCCAAGTGCATATTGAGGCAAGAAGAGTTCTGATTTTAGGGGCAGGGCAGATTGCCAGGTGGAGTGTGTAATTGAGTTGAAGAAAGGAAAAATAAAGAATGAAAAATTTCAGTAGTTATATTAAGGTTGGGATACAGAAAGCAAAGGAAGAATCCCAAAACAGTGTAATGTTAAGGCAGTCTTCAGTAATGCAGGAAAGCAGAGTTAGATGCCATTTCCCTCCCCTGTATTGAAGGGTCACTACCATGGTCTTAGATTAATTCTTTTATTTCTTTTTGCCTCATTTCTTTGGACAAGAAAAATTTCTTTTCAGGACTGAGAGGATAAATAACCTGAAGATTATGGGGAAGACAGATACTCTAACTTATGCCCACAAGAGAAAGAAAAAAGGGATCCATCAACAGAACTTGAAGTGAAATCCAATCTGAACATATTCATTTCCAAGCCTAATTTAGCAGAGCAGCTAAGTCTAGTTGGGTAATATGGATCTAAAATATATATAAAGGTAAATTTTGGTCAGAAATCAGAGGTGATACATCAGTGTGACACTGACATAAAATTATACCTAGAACTGTGTTTTCATTATTCAAGATTCCTTTTTTGAGAGACAAGTTGAAGGAAGAATATTTTGGAGAAACTCTGCACTCTAGTTCAAAATAGTAAGCAACTACATTGTATAATTCATTAATATATTATCTGCCACTAAACTGTACACAAAGCAAGTTGAATTTTTCTAAAATAATAGAAAGATATGCTCTTTCATGAAGATAAATAAGTCATTATGTTGTGTGAAAAATGATCAGTAGATACAGATATTAAAGAGAGATTTTTAGTTTCTTTGAGAAGCCAGAGGGTCTTCATCTCATTGTTATGGAAGCTCCCATGAAATGCTTTTTGTAATCAGCATATTCACAGTCCCTTTGGGATAACATTTATTATTAGAAAAATATTGCAGCATTTGAAATCAGAAATAAAAAAATTATAACAGCATTTATGAGTAGAACATGAATCTCTAGTGAATACAAGTACACAGAGAAGTGAATTTATAATAAACTGTATAAAGAACTACTCTTTTGAATACTTAACACACTCTGCTATGTTTTGTAAGTAAACTTTTTGTATTAAATTCCAAAGTCAAGGGATCAAGCTGACCTCAAAGACCTATCCTTCCATTATATCTGTGAAATATGGATTATCCTTCTAGGCCTTGACTCAGCAAAGTATTTCAGCATGAATTTACATTTTTTAATTCTTTGCTGAGCTACATTAAGAACAGCATAATGCTGAATCCTGTTTTATTGAACAAGGTGATAAGTACTAATTTAATCTGTTTACTTTGGGTATTTTTAAAGGAAGAAGGGCTGATAACCAGTTTTGACGCTAAGAATTTTTTTTCAGACTATTTGTAATAAGTCCTATGGCCATTCTTTCATAAATAATTAATCAACAATACATCCTTAACTGAGTACCTTTTGCAAATCAATAAAACTCTGCATCTAAATAAGCATAAAATATTACTGTTAAAGCATATTTCAAGGATGCAGATATAACATAGAGAGTAAAAATGCATACAGAAAGAGACTGTTAGTCCCTTTACGTATTACAACTAATTCTGTAAAGAATGACTATATCTTCCTGGCAATAGTCAATGGAAGAAAAGTGTTAATGGGAAAGGAAGAAAATAATCTGCAAGAATATTATCCTTACAGTTACAGATGACAATATGGTCAGAAGTGCTTGGATAAAAATTAATTAAGAATAAATTATATAACTATCTAATGATAATAAATCATATACGGTTTGTTATATGATGCATCGTATTAATTACATTTAATTACATATTAATCACAAGATTAAAATAATATTGTTACATATTTCTTCCCAGAGGAATTATACTTACATTGGCCTCCAGCTTAATTTTCTCAGTGTTCCTCAGCTCCCTATCCTGTACATCTAAGAAAAATTTCCACCTTTATGGAAATCAGTAGCAAAATGTTAATTGCTAGCAGTAGAGATAGGATTTCACCCTGGATGAAAAACTACATCCAAGGCTGATTTAAGTCCTGTCTCTGGGACAAGAAAATAGGAAAACTATTTCTGAGGCTCACAGTAAGGCTCTGAAGTATATAGCTAATATCTCATGAGCAGATGACCCCATGCTTACTCTTTCATATACATCCAGCTACACTGTTAAAAGGAAAATTCAGGATATATGGAGCCAGATGTGCTGATGACATGAACTAGCAGCTGCTTTGGAGTCTGAACTGCCATACTAGATAAAATCTGTCCCATCGAGGTTAGCACAACTGAACTCTGCATGTGTGTGGCTCACTGTTCTCAGTGATGAAGCCATCAAAAAATGCAGGCAGAACAGTGACAATCAAACCCCAAAGAGAACATGGTACATATTCTCAGTGTTTCACTTTTCTGATTCCTTCCTTCTGAATGGCACAATAAAAATTATTTTAAACAGCAGCAGAAGAAAAGAGCAGCAGAGAAAATTTTACATACTTTTAATATATTGAGTTTGAGTTAATTATGGCTGAAACAAGTGTTAAAAATACAGAGTTAGAAAAAGTAATTAGGAACTATGCTTAGGTTACTGTCCTAGGTTACAATGTAAAAATATGCCAGAAGGTCTGTATTCTATCTCCATCTTCATGAACTGTTGAAACCAGAAGGAGCAGTGTTTTCCTTGCCTCCTCCCCTGCACTATCTCCTGTTAATGGGCCATCAATACCTTGCCCCATGAGTCATAGATAACTCCCTCCAGGAGCCATTTCCTGTTAAATGGGCAATTAAGGACCCACCACATGACTCATAGAATGACATCAGCCCATTGTGAGATGCTCCGCCCAGGGGGAGGAGCCAAGCATTCCCACCTGGATATAATCTGGGAGTTTGGACAGAACAGGCATCTGCCTTCTACAGATGAGGAGCAGTCTTCTCTCCCACTGGATTCCCAGAGGAAGGACCAGACCCTTCTACATCACCACTGGACAATTGGAGGAAAACTCTGCCCTTCTACAGGATCTCTGCTTCAGCAGAACCATCTGTCACTCCAGGAGGACTACTGGAGCCACCATTCCAACTGGACTGCTACCAACACCCTGACTGACAGGGTGTCAGGTTGTATTCTAACTATCATGTTTTATTTTTGTTTAATACTGCATCCTGTTCTAATTTTCCTATTAAGTTGTAGTTTTTTGGTTTTTGTTTTACTTTATTTTGTTTATACACATTAAGGAACTGTTATTTCTATCCTCATATCTTTGCCTGACAGCCCCTTTAATTTTAGAAATTATAATAATTTGGAGGGAGGGGGTTTACATTTTCTATTCCAAGAGAAGCTCCTGCCTTCCTTGGCAGGCACCTGTCTTTCAAAATCAAGACAGTTATTGAAGAAATTATTACCCCAGTCACTACATGCTCACACACTGAAAGTAAAGACTGTCTCACATCATGATATTCCCCCACAGCAGTAGGCATTTACTTTTGCACTGGTGTTCTTGGTTTTGAATTGAGGTAATTACAGTTCTGTTGAGGGTAAAACTTAAAAAGGTTGGCAAATGAGCTGCTTCAGTGAAAGAACTCACAAGTTCTTTTGCGGTTGAAACCTCTTGATTGTAAACACCTCTGGGGGATTTCTGTAATTCTTTCTGGTCAGATGGTAAATACCATTAAATCAGCCTTTCACAGTGTTTTTATGCCCTGACTTGCTTGTGGTCCCAGGGAATCTCAAAAGAGCAAAATGAATAAGCAAACTGACTAAAATTTTTAGATATCAGGGAAGATTTCCATGAGATTAGTTTAGAAGACGTATTTGGTGTGTGGAGGGTAAGTTGCTGTTTTGGCTCAAATATTTACTAGTAATAGAAAGGAGAATTTATGGACTTTTGGAGTCTTAAGGCTGGTTCTGAGGGTTTTAGGATAGCCATTACTGGATCTTGTAGATTATTTGCATGAGTTTTTGATTTTTTTAACAGACATCTTTACAACTAAAAACTCCCTTCTGGAAAAGAAAACCCACCCCCATGGCAGGAGAGTCAGAATTTGATGGTTTTTAAAGTCCCTTCCAACATATGATTCTGTAATAAGTAATTTTGTGACAGTCCCTCAATTCAAGTGGATAGCTGCTCCCATGCTTCCAGGCTTCTCTGAGCAGTGGCCAGAATCTATATTTGGATTCTTTCTTCAATCGTTTCCTCTCTCTTCTGTAATCCACAGTTTAGACTCTGCTGTGCTGGTTTATATTTATTCTGCAGAATGCCTAAACATTCTAATTCTAAAAGAAATCTCCCCATTCTCAACCAAACTGTGTGCCAGAGAGGTAAGTCATGAAATAATACACCTTTGCACAGAAGTCAAACATGTGGCAACCACCTGAAAAAGGAGGCTATGAAAGCAAAAAGCACGTCCTGCTACTGCAGCAAAAGTTGCCTTCTGGCCTGTAAAAATAATGCAGGTTTGAGCAATACCCTACAGTAAATAGTTGCTTATTTTCCCGTGGAAGTTTTATAACTTTATTTTGTTTATGACTTCAAAGACCCAATTTGCTTACCTTCCCAGTATTTTCATATGCTATAATTTGTAGAACAAAATAAGACTTTTGTGCTTAATGCCGTTCATAATTCCCTGCTAAAAAAATATAGTATCTATACTTTTAGTGCTATATTCATGTTTTCAAAGCAATATGGATGAATGTACACTTTCAGTGTTATTAAGGACTGCATATTACATTTACATGTCTCTATATAAGTATCCTGTAACTCAAATAAATTTCTGTGACTGTGACTGTAACCTGCTTTGAAAATAGAGGTCATTCCCTAGATCTTATGATACCTCATGAGTAAACTTAACCAAGACCTTTTGTAATTAGCATTAGGAAAGCTCTTGCTGAGATTGGTTTCACATACTATGTGAAACAAAGTATAACTATATTGCTGCATGTTTAAACCATCATAGGCATATACTCTAACTTTTCTACCTCTTTGTGTTGTGACAGAAGCAGAGAAAGTGCACTAAGCTCACCAGGATGATATTTTGAGAATCACTTTATGTAATTTGTATTCTGATTATGATTCTTTGTTGATTCATGGATGTTTGACCCTTAGATTTTGTCTACCTTTTGTTTTCCTGCTTGTATTTTAAATTGAAATCCTAAAACCAGTTAGATGAAAGAGAATATTTGTACTGGTAATACAAAGCCTAAAACATTAGTAGCAGTGGTATCAGTCATAGCAGCAGTATTATAAGCAGTAATACTATTACTAATTCTATTAGTATGGAAACCTGCTTTAGCACATGAGCTATTTCTTTGCCTGTTGTCACCTAAAAATAATCTGTGAACACTGATTGGGGCTGATCAGTGAGAAATCTGATACAGAAAGATTCTTGATGGCTCAAGAAGGAAGTTTGAATATTTCAATAGAAAAAAGCTTAATATATAGCAGGCACTCTTTCTAATATGGTCTTTGACCTAAAAGCAGCAGTAATGCCTTAGGCAATCAAATAGACAGCTGCCATTACAGTTAAGGTATTTCCTTCTTGGACAACATCCTTCTTTCAACAATTCAGCTCATTGCTTCCTGTCTTGCATTAATGGACATGAGTGACTAATTAGATCTTAATACAGATATTTGTTAGGGATGTTGTGAGCTCCTGCCTAGATTATTTTTTACCTACTTCTCTCTTCTTATCTTTGGAGTGCTTCTGTAGCCATTCAAGGGCCTTTCCTGCATCAGGTTAGCATAACAATCAGTAGAGTGTATGGAAGAATTTCTTTATGGTGATGTATTTGCTTCTCAGTTTCTCCAGGACCTTTCGACTCTTTAGATCATTGCCATGAACAAAGCAGAAAAATTAGGGGTTTATTTAAATCTTTATAGCCTCACAATGATTTCTGTGAATAGCTCACTTCAAATATCTTGAGCCATTCTACTCTTGTATAATCGGGCATCTTTTTGTTAGTTTCTGTCTTTTATTCTTTCATGGGAGACAGTGTTCTTACAGAGGTAGTAAGTCACTAGGATTAAAAGAATGTGGTATATGTATATGTGCAGTGAAGAATAGACATTTTGTGTTGATTCTAAAAGGATTCATTTGGCATTTGAAGAGGATAGATAGGCCTGACTTTAAATGTATTTCCAACTATGTATGTACAGGTTTTTAAAAAAAAAAACCTTTTTCTCTTCACAAGGAAAAAACAATACCACATAAAGCAAAATGGAGAGGACATGACAAGTGTGCAGAGAGAGCACATCACTAAGTCTTCATGGAAGGGTAAGCATTTTTTTTAAATGCATTCTTTAAATATGTTGGTTTTTGTTGAGGGCTGAAACATGGGGAGAAGGGTTATACACACCACAATATTTAGTTGTAGTATACAATTCAGTACTTTTCAACTTTTCAGATTTTCATCTTTCATCTTTCTGTCCCCCATCTCTTACATCCTCAGTATAAAAAATCTGTGCATATTCTGTTACATCTTCACATTTCATTGATACTGTGGAAGACATAAATTAACTCAAAAGATGTGCAGCCAGCAACACAGTGCTGCTTTCCTGAAGACCTGTGCCAAATCAATCAGCTATAGAAAAATGTGTTATTAGGCAAAAGGCTGAAATCAACCCACTGTTAGTAGAAAGAATGCATAAAATACCTCTTGGAAACAAGTCAAACCCAACACCAGCTCCAGCCTCTTTCTAGTCTAGATGCTGTACAGACTTCTTTTAAGCAGACTGGGACAATAATATTTCAAATTGAAACCCAGTTCAGAAAGTGTGTATGTATGGGAAGGAATGGGTTCTCGTATTGTTCTACTTTGATTATATTTTTTTGTTTTTCTGCCTGATTTGCAATATGACATTTGAGATTTTTAATGTCCATATGAATTTCTTATTACTAGTGATAAGATAAACAGAAAACATAACTTAGAAGAGTTGGAGAATTTCATTGTAACCAATAAAACATACTGTCAGTACTTACCATCCTTAGCATCTGTTTAAATTATTACATGTCCTATGTAGACAGAAGAGTTGTAGATTTTTATTTTTAATGGAGAAATTGGGGGAAGGTATTCTCTTTTGTTCAGTACTTAATTAGCCCTGTAAAAATCAGAAACGTCACATATTCAGCTGGTATGAAAAACCATACTGGTTATTAACCAATTCAAAATCACAAGTTCCACTTGGGATAATAGTTGAATAGTAAATCAAACCCATGTGACATAAACAAGTGTTCTTTATTACAAAGGCTTTGAAGTATGACTTGCATCATAAACCAAATCTAACAAGATGCACAATTTTGCAGGCTAAGAAAGACAGTGTGCTCTTTATTAATTTTCCTCATTTTGAACAACATTATTTTAAAAATTACATGAGAAAACCCAACTGTTTCCTAATAAGTTCTTTTTGTCCCCTAGACTGTGGGTGTTGAATTACTCTGAATTGTCCAGAATTCCAGATCTTAGATATCTGCATGCAACTAGGAACCATCTTCCATTTGTCCTGTTTCGACTATGTCCTCTGCATATTGTTAAGTGACACATCTTTAAAGTGCAGAAAATCTTAGATCTTTAGATCTTAAAAATCTTTAGAAAATCTTAGATCTGCTCCTGGGAACTTGCTATAGATTTACTTGTATTATGCTGTCTTGAAGTTTCTTCCTAATCTAGGCTGCAACCAAGATAATAAACAGTCAATATTCAGCATTTAAACTGGAAAAAAAAAAGTCAAAATTCCTTGGTTAAGCAGTCCACAAGGTTAAAACTCAGAGACTCAATGCTGAAAAGATTCCTCTAACTTTCTGGCTGTGGAAGGACTATGACAGTAGATGTATGCCGTCTGCATGCCATTGATTTTATATTTCCTTGCTTTCAAACATTTATTTGCTTAACTAGAAACTTCCTCCTGAATGGTCAGGCTTTCCAGCCTTAAAATTTGTGAGGTCTGTGGGTTTGTATTTTATCCGTGCTGCAATATCCTTTTAAGGCCTTTTCCAAAGAGGCTAGTTTCATGTCTGTTAATAATTTTTCTTTTCGTGACTGAAACTAAGAATCACAATTCCAATGCAGCGTCAAAGATGTGGCTATGTTTATTATTAAAAAGACTATCTTAAAGGATAATCTTGTTAATAATGCAAGTCACGCCTTTGCACAAGATTTTCTTCTTGAAAAACTTTATTTCATCTGATGCTTTTTCATCTTATGGGACTACCTTACAACTGTCACTTTATAAATTACCATTAAATTATGCAAAGGAGCTTGTATACAGGCTTAATGTAACGTACATTTTGCTTAATAATCAATTCTTTAACAATTTTTAAGAAAAACATATGGGAAAATATGCTTTGTGCATGTTAATGATACACAGAAAAACCCCCAATGTTGTAGTTATAAAGGAGATCACAGAGCCTAGGAGAATTAGGGGTCCTAATTCCTCCCCTGGTGCAGGATCCTGCATTTGCTTTTGTTGAATTAAGATAGATTCCATTCTACCCATCTCTCCGACCTGCCCAGGACCTTCTGATGGGCTGCACAGCACTCAGGGGTATTTTCCACTCCTCACAGCTTTGTGTTCCCTATGAATTTACTGAGGAGGCATCTGGACCTTCATTCCAGCCACTGATGAAGTTAAACAATAGTGGGCCTAGCATTGAACCTTGGGAAACCCCAGTCATGAAAGGCCTCCAGCTAGATTACCTGATTATGTCCCTCTGGGATCTGCTGTTCAGCCGGGTCCCAATTCACCTCACTGCCCACTCATCCAACCCACACTTCCTGAGTTTGCCTATGAGAATGCTGCGGGAGACAGTGCTGAAGTTGAAGTAGACAATATCCATAATTCTCCACTCATCCACCCAGATGATTTTTTCATTTTAAAAGGCAATCTGGTTGGCCAAGCACGATTTACCCCCAGTGAATGTATGCTGACTACTCTTAATCACCTTCTTATCATCCCTGTGGCTGGAGATGGCCTCTCGAATGAGGCACTCCGTCATCTTTCCAGGGATTGATGTGGGGCTGGCTGGCAGGTAGTTCCCTGGGTTCTTCTTGACTTTTTAAAGACTGGGGTGACATTTGATTTTTTTTTTTTTTTTTTTTAAATCAGAGAGTAAAAGGAACTAGTGTTACAACAAAAGGAAAATTTAATTGAGGCTTTTGAAAAACCGAGGTTAAAAAAAAATCATAATTTGAGGTATGTATAGTAAAGAAATAAGGAGGAATACTCTCATGGCCTAGAAGCTGCACAACATGCAAGTAAGAAATGCTAGGTTCTCCACGCAATGGAGATTTAGGGCTGTGGATATTCTTTCAGCAACAGCGTGCCAGCATTGTACGGAGCAGTTCCAAATCAGATTGCCAAGCGCAAAAGAGAATGGTGCCTTGCTTTCCACCACTCTAGTCTTTTTGAGAAGTTTGTTATAACATGTGAATTTGTGCTTTCCTTGGCCAAGTGATTCATTCCCCACAGGAGAGATAGTAAAGGCACCATTTGCTACTGGCATTCTTCTACAATTTTTGATTCTTTTTTCATATTCTTTTTTTTTTTTCCAACAAATTGATTCCTGTTTAATGATTCATGGTAGCTGCTTACCAGCGAAAACAATATTCTGGCAATATTCCAGATGGGTCTTCCCAACATGTCAGGTGTTACAATACATGTGTTGGTTTCATTACAGGACTTAGCTGTCATCTGAACACAACAGGAAGTAGCCCTTCCAAATTTTCTTAAGCTAGTCATTCTTACTAATGACAGAACTGCCTAATACTGATTCTGTATGTAGTCCAGCACCATTCAGTTTTGTTTCTCGAAGTTACAGAAAACAATTATAGCTTATATAAAGATCAAGGTGAATAATGGATATATCTTAAATCAACTATGCCCTGAAAATGCTGCAATCAGTGTGAATAAAACATAAAGATGATTTAATTGTGTTTATATTGGAAGAATCAAAATTGCTGCTTTCACATTAAGTGTGCTGGTAGGCCTCCTGTGTATGTAGTGACTTTTCTTCAAAGATGACAAAATACTTCAGAAAAATGTTTGACCAAATCACAGAGCTGACAGGAGTTTAGAAAAAGATTCCTGCTCAGAAAACGGCAAGAGGAACTTACGTCTTGTATCTTGGATCACACAAAAAAGACAGGACAGAATTTAATGTGGGTCAATGAAAAATGGGTGGTTCCAAGACATTTTTTTATCTTTTTCCTGTTTTGGTTTGAATCCTGATGTATGGCAAAAGTGCCTTGCTTTTTTTTCCTAGATGAATCTAGGTTTCCATGTGGTCCAAAATTTGTGGAAGATTTTTTGTGGGAGACGAGTCAGAATACTTTGCTATGGTTTGATCCAGGACAATGAATACAGAATTCAGTGAACAGATTCCTATTCAGCAGACTTTGGGACACACCCAAGTGTTTATAATTTCCATCCAAAATAAGAAAAATACTAGTGTTTGTAATAAGTGTTTGTAAAATAAGAAAAATACTCAAAGAAAATGCATTAACACAGTTAAAATATTTTGTATTCAAAAGCAAACTAAACAGAGCCTTACAAGTCTTTCTCCTCCTGTACCCTTTTTCTCAAATATTCTTAATTATTTAAGATGAAAATAGACTTACTTTTTCTTTTCCAGAAACCATGTTTAAGTAGTCAAGATAACCATGTCACAACGGCCACTTTAGTGAATCTAGGTGTTGCTTTTCTGCGTATTCAAGGACCACAGGATAGGTAATAATATGGAGATAAGAAAAAATGTGATTGCTGATTGAAAATATGAGAGCTACATTGTAGTTCCCTTTCTATACATTGGTTCTTTAATATATTTTCATAGCAATATCTCACTTAATAATTTCTTCTTACAGTGCTAGTGTCATGCTGTGTTCACGACCTTTCCTTCTCCCTTTACAAACATAGAGAAAAAGAGATCATTATTACAAAGAGATTGATATGACATCTACCAGCTTAGTTGTGATTCAGGTTTAAGCACACACTTCCAAAGTTAAAATTCACATCTTTCCAGAGAAATATTAATAAGAACAAAGGAGGAAAAATTGACCATTGTGAGCTTGCAATAGTTTAAGTATAAAGGTTAAAGCCAATTTTGGTTTCATCAGTAGTAAAATACATTTACTTCAGGTCAAGTGGTGAACTTCTGCAATTTTTCCATGCAATAACTCACTTTTAAAATAATTAGTAGGAACAGAAAAATAGAAAGTTTCTGATCCCTGAAAGTTTAGATTAAATTAAAAAAACCAAAACACATTAGCCAAAATTTTATTCCCCATTTCTTGGATAGAAAAATCCTAAACACTGACTATCTTATTCATTAAGTACAGCTTAATTATAAAACCAATTATTTCAACTACTGTACTCCAACTTCTCATAAGTCTCAAACCATAGGCAAACTATCAGTGTGTAATATAAAATGGAAGGGTGAAAGAGGGAGAAAAGGAAGGGTTACATGGGTAAGACATGCAAGATGTTTACAGATGTAATTAAAAAAATAAGTTAATCTGCAATCTGCCATTTTGAAAATGCAGGGGAATAAAAAAAGTGAATAACTGATAGAGGAGTAATACAGAAATAATTAAAAAGAAAGAGTTCACTGATCTGTCTAATGATACTCTTCTGTCACAAAACCAAACCAAACTAAACCAAACAAAAAAGGAAAAAAAAGAGAAAAAAAACCCCTCCCCAAACAAACAAAAAAAAAAACCAACAAAAACCCTAAAGCCCCAAAGAAGTCTACTAAATGTCTAGAAAATATATTTTCTATTGTCAAAGAACTGGTTTCATATATTTTGTCAATCTTTTATCCTCCCCTGATACTCTTCCCTTTATGCTTGAAGGTTTCCAGCATTAAGAATCCCATTTCTTCCTCAATTCCTCATACAGCCATGAGTTTTAAGAGAATATTTTACAATTGGTGTTAAGAAACTGGAACTCCTGTGTCATTTTGATTGTTTTATTAAGCAGTGGAAATGCGAATATTTTTCTTTTTTTCCCCTGTTCAGATTCTATTAATGTTTCCTTTTGCAAAATCACCAAAAACCTTCTTGTGTTTGGAAGCTTCATTCTACTCAATATTGTTTGAAGAGAACCAAATCTCCACTAAGTAATGGAGAGAATGTTAACTAATGTATGCACTAGGCATGCTTTCCCCTTAGGCAGAACATACCCTTCATTCAAAGAAAGAATTGTTGTGACACATAGAAAGTACATTTTGCGAATAAGCCTTTACAGTTCCCTATAAAAATCACTAGAACTGAAGTGTTCGCAAAAAGCAGTTGTAAGCTGACAATGCTGAGCTAATTCTATCAATTTTTGCTTTTGCATCTCTTAGCAAAACCAGTTTATGCCTGAAAATGGGTCACACTGATCATCTAAACCAAGAAAACATGGGAAAGAAATAAGTGCCACTATGACTCCATTTTCCCATCTTCACCATTAGTTTCATTTACCAGGTGAATTTTTGAAGACTCTTGATTTCTTTTATTACACGCTTATATTTAATCTCATATAATGGTGAGTTGGTACGTTTATGGGTTTTAGGAATCAGCATTATTAATTGGAATTTATTAGCCTTTACAGTTATATATTTACAACTACTTCTAATTAAACACAGTTCATCTGATTCTGCATCCCCATAAATGAAAGGGCTTATCTAGACTCGTCTCTAAATAGATGTGGCATGCTTAGGATGTATTGTGCCTTCAAGCATGTATCATGCTGTTGTCTCTGATGCTGTCGATTGCTGACACATCATTAAAGCACTGCTGTCACTTCCTAAAACCATGGTCTTTAGGGCCTGTCTGACTGTATGTGTGTGCAAGAGCAGTGGCTAGCACATTGTGGGTGTCACTGGAATACAAATGACTGTGATTCTATTGTATGATGCGCTTCTTTTGCTCAGTAATGCAAAATGTTGCATTTATCATTACGATTAAGGCTACAGATGTTCTCTATAGTGAGTATTGAGGAGTGGGAAGCCATACTGAGGGAGTCTAGCAGCTACCTAATGTCTTGTTTTCAGCTGTTCATAAAGGACTTTCCAGGGTTATAAATACCACAAGACTTATTGTGCAGATGGGGAAATTGAAGCAAAGAAAGATGAAGTCAGTGTCAGATGAAGTCAAAAGAAAGTCTCTCTTGTTAGTGTAGCGTTGGAAAGAGCAGGAGAAAAAATGGAAACTTTCAATTACAGCTTGTTTTAATTTAGATATTTTAAAAGTTTCTATATTTCAGCAAAAATTAAATTTGCTAATTTTTTGTATAAATTATAGTGCATTATTTTATAAATGTATTATAAACGTATTTCTTTATGCAACAGATACGTAAGACTCAAACTGACTCCTCATTTTTCTTGTGCAAATCTTGTTCATTTTAGAAAACAAAATGAACAGGTATCTCTTATTACAATATTTTTAATTTGATGGATTTTNAGTTTTCCTCAATGTTGTACATTTTCACTCCTTTTTTATTATTTAAAAATTTTATATAAACACCACTATTTCTGTTTTCTTCTACTTGTGACATAAATTTGCTATCAATTTGGCTGCCCTCATAAATACAAACTTATGCCTCAATTAGGAGAGGAGTTTTAATTATATTCTTAGTATAAAGCATGTGTAGGTGTTTTATAGAATATAAAATAGGGTTGCAGATTTGGGGTTATGTATAGAGTTGCTTTCTGCCCTGGAAAAAAAATCTCCTTGCTAGTTTCATCTTTCAAATTCCTTCTTGAAATATATTCCAGCATTTTCAAAATTATTAAAATTATCAATTCAGTATATTCACAGATTAAAGTTGTGTCTATGAGTATATTTACAAGCTATTTCTAAAGAAATACCAGTCTTTTGGGTCCAGACATGAGGAACTCATATATCACAGTATCATAAAAGCATGGCCATCTGATATAAATTAAAGCAGAAATATTTAGTTTCTACTTTTTTCAATTGTCTACTACTTCTTGAACACTTTCTATGTACCTTCCACATTATAACTTTATCTTTTCTTCTGAAATATTTTGTGCTCAAAATAGTATTTTCTTACCAGTAATATTGTCATTAAGAATTCTTTTTAAGCCAAGATAATTTGCTGCTTTATTCTTTGGAACAAATTAATCTACCTGATATGAAATGGTATCTTAAATACGCCTGTTCATTATTTGCATGGTGGCCGTATTATGTAAATGATTTGGGGTGACAGGGTGTGGGATGGAGAAGGAAGAGAAGCTGTTACTTATTATGTCTGTTGCTTTGAAAAAAAGTAAGTCTGATTTTAATGAACATGTCTTAAAAATATGTTACACTGACTGGATTATCATTGATGCCCTATTCCAAAGCCTATTAGAGTCCTGTAAGAACCTGTACAGTAATTTTAATAGCTATTGATTAAACTTTGAGTGGAAGAATTTCTGTTACTAATTACAGAAGTATTTCTGTTTGGTATTCTGAAAATATATTCCTTATTATACTCCCCCCAAGGTGTTTATTATCTTAGAAATAGGATGTGATTGGCACATTTAAGATTGCAATTTGAATTGCCCTTTTGTACAGTTATAGGCTAAAGAGAAATGTCTATTATTGATATTTATGTTGCTCTGTGACTGCATAATTTGGATATTCTTACACTAATTGCCGTAAGTCATCATGTCTTTTTTCACCTGCAATTTTCAGTGAATGGAAAACATCTTGAAGTAAACAGTAATCTCCAGACTGCACATGAGAATTATCAAATGGTGTCTACATGTACAGAAATAAACAGGCAAATATGTGGGGATTGGAGCTCTTATTAGGGTTCAAGATCACATAACTTGAAATAGTTACAAGCATAAAAATAGAGCTCTTCCAATCATCTCTGTGATGAACTGCTGGACAATTTAGTGAACTAGAAGCTCGTGATAACATTTGGTCATTTCATAAATTCTCTGTGAGCCTATATTTTTGAGACAAATTTTAATACTTCAAATGTCTTACCACTGCTGAACAAAATACTGTTTCTGATAATTAACTCTACATAATAACTTTTTCTTCCTTTATTCAGAATTCCCATTGTTTTACCATAGTAGAACACTTGATGTTGGATGAAATATAGTCATAGACAAGAGTGTTTTTCTGCATACACTAAATCCTTACTTTAGAGTCCAAACCCTGAAACATGGTTATGTTAGCAGAAAACAGGTGATAATCTACCTATGTGAACCAGGACTGTATTTAACTTTTGGAAGGGTCCAAGACATTTGCTATCTTAAGTACTAACATTAATAAGGACAAGAAATCAAGTTTGGGATAATTTGGGAGATCTTTTATGTTATAAAGCTTGTTTATTCTTTTTCTATGTGTCTCAGTCTTAAAGGAAGTGGCTTTGCAAGCAGAAGGGTACATTAAACAATTCCCATAGTTTCTAAAGACATTCCCAAAGAATCCAAAACTGTTTTTCTGTAGTATATGTAGCCCATTCTATGGCCTTGCTGATGAGCTGTGAAATGAAAATTGTGACCTAAATGTGGTCTTTCTGAAATGTACTTTGAAAAAGAAATAACTGCATCGTTGTGCTAGATATCCTGTGCACCCAAACTCATGTTGGCATTGGCATTATTTTGGCATCACAAGTACCAAAGATTTATGCTATCAGTGCTTGCTCTTGTCTGTATATCCTACTCTGAAGGTTCATGCCTTGCCCTTTGCCTTGTGAAATGCAACTGACCACAATCTGTTGCTGGAGACTAAATGCACAGATGAGTTCAAACACCTTATTTAACATTTTTGGTGGTTTGGATTTTAAAGCATCATCTGTTTCCCCATTACTAAGAATAGCATTATTTTTGCCAGCAGCATGACCACAATGACTTTTACACTAATTCCTGTTTTAGTCTCATTGCTGTTTAAGCACTTTCCTGATGCTATTTAGCAGTTACAGATCCCTGTTTTCTAAAATGTTCCAGGAGTACGATGGGTCATACCTCTAAATAAAATGCACAAAAAGGATTCTGAATAAGTGATGTACGCTACATTGATCTATGTAACTCCCTAAGTGTTTTTTATATTATAGAACAATTATATATGGAATTGTACATCTAAATCTCAAGTATTATAGCTTAAATCAAAAGAAAACAATTTCTGAGAGGACAAAACAATCAGACAACCCATGTCCCAAAATAACTGACCCAGAAACAACTCTAAAACCATCAATGCAGCAGCATCTGGAAACCTGTGAAGAACCAGATGCTGCTGCAAAAATATCTTTCACAGTTCGACATTTGGTGCTGTGACTGACATCCAAACTACTATTGTAAATATAAGGGAACTTACCACCAGTCTGCTGCTACTTCTCTTTTAGAGGAGAAAAACACTATATAACATGACTTAAGACTTCCAAGTAGTTTGTGAGTAGAGGAATGACAGACAAAATGAGCATCTGTAAACAAAAAAAACCCAAAACCAATAATTAAAGCATCTTGCTGTGTACTACAGAATTTTCAGTCATTTTAACATAGATAACTCCCACAGAACCACGAGATCTGACCCTAAGACCTGGCATTAATTCTCAGGTTTTCTCTAAAACACTATAGCATCATTCAAACCACACCTGTCAAATTTCAGGAGACCTTAGAAAATGGACATTATGTATTGTTATATGTTTACTGAACTTAGAAATTTACTCACAGTAAAAGTCACTGACTAAAAAAGACTTTTATCTCAGCTGACAATATATATCACTGGTAATAATTTTAACATGATCCTTCTAATTTCACTGTGTTTCCTTGGAAATATTTGCTTTCCCTTAGCCAGAAGCAGATATCCTGATGAGACTTTCTCTCTGATATACTTCAGTTTTACCCATTCTCCTTTCCTTTTTTATGAGTTTTTTCTTCTGTTACAGTCACCAAAACCACTCATCAAGCCAAGAAGAAAGAGACTTGTTCATACATTGCAAACAGGATTTTAGGCAGAAGAGGCTCAGAGTAGGATGACAAAAAGCAGACTAAGATGAGTAGGACGAGATAAGCAAGTTAACAGCTGATGTTTTGCTGTTAAAAATGAAGCAATGCACATGTATACGGGAACATTGAGCCAATCATTCCTGAAATACTTTGAACAAAAATATTTAATTAATTAATTAATAATTTTTTACCTTTTTACAAAATTGCTCTATGTTAAGTAGCCTTGGTAGCCCATGTGTTTGCTCCATCACCCAGCAACAACTATGAAATATCTAAAATGGTTTAGAAAAAAATTACAAGAAGTTATATAGTCCTGCCTTTGCTCCTAGCAAAAATGGTGCCAAAAGGCAGTTCCTGTGGCTCAACCAAAGTGCTGTAACTTTAAGCTACAATAAATTCCACAAATGTGTAAGCACCTCAGCTAGCTTGGATGTGCTGTACAGATGCTCACAAGAAGAGGAAAGTGAGGCCAATCCTTACTGTAGGCATATCAGGACACCAACATTGTCAGATTCTTTACCTTCTATTAATTCCCAGTTTCTTTAAAGCATTGTAGCCTTAAGCACATGCTCAGCATATTCTGAGGAGCGTCCTGAGTAGTTAGAGGCCACTTGTTATTTTAGCAAGAGGAGGACTGGCAATGTACTGTATTTCTAGGTAGCAAAGGCTGTACTGAGACTGAGGCTTACTTCATCAAGCTCAATTGTCTTGCTGATACTTCGTATTTTTCCCCATCTGTCAGTAGCCACCTGTTATATCTCATGCTGGCTCCTGATTAGGGCTTCTTGACATGACTGCAATAAAAAAAAAAAAAAAAGGCAGTCAAAATAAGAGCAATGAGTATTTTTCAGGATGAAATGAATAAGTGCATTATGCCTGAATTCATTTTCTGAGTTAAAAACCAAACAGAACCAAACCAAACCACAGACTTGAGAGTTTTTATTTCCTCCCTGCCCCCAGAACAAGAGGTTTTTCCTGCTCTATGTATTTATTCCTCAGAGCTGATTGAACATGGTAAAAACTATGCTAAGATCTTAAAAGCTGACTAATGATCTTTCTTAAGATCCTTCAGAGAGACCTAAGTGTGCTTTGAAAGAGAAGTAAAAAGAACTTATATAAAATCTGAAATCACTAGCCTTTTTTGGATAATCTTGGTCAAAGAAAACACCCAAAGTAGCGAAAGTCTTAATTAAATGGTTTGATTTTTAAGCAAATCCCAGATGTTTTCTCTGATGAAATGAAAAACAAGATATTTTCAGACATTCCTGGGAAACTAAGATATGAGGAAAAAAAATTGAACTTACCTCATAAACACAGTTTATGTGGTTGCTTTAATCCAGGGATTGAAACTGAAAAAACGACCCGCCTCTGCACTCTATACAATGTGCTATGACTTAAATGCTTAGTTGAGTATAAGTTTCCCAACCAAATTCTCAGAAAAAATATAACAGTGCCAAGAACAACTCTCCATCTCCTGTCTGAACCACAGAAACACATTAGAAGTTTTACTTTGCTTGATTGCTTACATTTTTGGCATTTCCCGTTTTTGTTAAAAGTTACATTGGTTTATTATTTGGCTGTACACTCATTTTTGTTTCATTTTTTCAATTTTCCTTTGAGTGAAGTAAACACACTGAAATAGAACAACAATGAACATTTTTTAAAGTACTGCAAATGCACCCTGTGATTCTTTCCTATCTGTAATTTGGAAAACTCCAAGTAGTAGTAAAGAAAGAGTTCCCGGGCTGAAAATATGATGGAAATTGGGTTACTTCAAATTAATTTAGTACGATGGCCATCATGGCTAACTTGGAGGTGAAAAGTAACCTGGAGGTGAAAACAGCAGCAAGTGAGCCTGCTATTACGGGAACGTGCAGAATGGTTCAAGGCCCAGGGAAAAGGGGTTTTGTGTGATGCAGATGCAATTCTGGAATTTGAAAATTCCATCACGATCACTAGAAGGGTATGAACCATCTGTCTGAACAGATGTTCAGCAGCCACCTAGTAGGGAACAGGGATCCTTCCCTGAGACACTTGCACTCCACACAGGCTCCAGTTGTTTGTCCCCAGCTTGCAGCTTTCATAGCACTTTGGATGTTCCCATTATACACCTTCATGCATAAACTTCCCTGCAACCAGCATCTGGAAAGTCCAAATGCACTGGTTCAGAGTATGGCTTGGAAAAGTGTTTGCTTTGTTGAACTGGAAGCTTTAACCATGGCAACTGACCGCAAGTATCAGACCAGGTTTTTTTCTCAGTTGCCCTGCAGTCTTTGCTCATGTAGGCAGAATGCAAAGTGCATGCAAGGACCCACTGACTACATCCTAGTCACTGCATCTACAAACTGAAATTTGCTATGGCAGCAAATCTATTGCACCTAGCAGTAAAAACCTTGCCATCCCAGGCACCTTTCATGAAAGAAGTGTGATTAAAGTCTTCATTCCACCTTAATGTGGAGGAAAAAGCATATAGCTTTTGTTGAGCATGGAGTCATAATACTAATATATAATGGAAAAGCCAAGACTGTAGTTTATCATCCTATTCTGAACAGCCTACGTTTAATGCACACATCATCATACTTATAATTTATTTATTCCCATGTGTCTGCAGGAGAGCTATAGCATAGGACAGTTATTGCTCTCTCTATATATTCTTGCTGGACTGTGTAATCCAAGGCATTTATCTCAATATCATTTTGCAAAGCTAGGTTCAAACAGGAAAATAACACCCATTTCTCACATCGGCTCTACTTGTCTTATTATCTTACTTTATCAAGAAACCCACTGCTACATAGGATGGGTGAAACTGCTACATAGGATGGGTAAAGAAATTTAATCAGTGCTCCTTCATTCATCATATTCATCTGCAAATTAGAACAGTCAGACAGAAGTTGAACTTAGCCAAACCAATCTGGCTTGAAAACCAGCCTGGCAATACTGTGAGAACCAATGTGTTTTGCAGTATTTCTGACACAATCCCTGCCAAAATCTTGTAGTTCATGAAAAAAAAAAATCTTGAATGTGAGGAAATGTTCAAGTAATTTCCTATTATATCCAGATGGGATTGCTATTCCCTGGTCACTGTCAGTGAACAATAAAAACACAGGGTAGCTAGATTAGCGTAAATGAAAATTCCTGTATTTGGGGAGCCAGATTTGTGATTCCTTGTAGAGAATCAGCTGAGTTTCATTGAAAAAACTATAAAACCTGATCTTCCATTAGGGTCTTGACTTCTGACTACTAAAGCTTGCATGGACTGAAAGTCAAATTGAGCTGTAAGGGCCTGTTTGCCCATCCCCACACAGTAAATATAAACTGTGCAGCTTCTTTCTGGGAAGATGTCCCAACTACCTGCCATTCATCCATCTAGCAAGATCTTGTATTTAGCTGTGATCAAACGCTTTCATTTTTCTTCTCCTTTTACTTTTATGATTAATTTCTTTTCTCCTTTCACTTTTCTGAATTTGTTGGTTTCTTTGTCACCCAGGATGTTCACAGATTTTCCATTCTGTGGGTGAGTGGCATGAAAAGACTCGACAAGACCAGTTATTTGAATAATGTCTTGTCACATAGGTTCATGAACACCTTTCTGCATTCACCAGTTTTATTAATCTACTTATTGAAAAATTCAGCATTCATTAAAGCAGTAGACAATATAATTTAACTATGTAGAAAAGAGTGCATTCTGAGACCTTCCAATAACCTGAGGCTAGTACATAAGAATGATTTTGCAATTGGTTGTAGTCTAGCTGGTATCTTTGGAGAAATAAAAACTCAATGACAGATCATGTTTCTTGAGAATATTACTAACAACACAGCATTTAAACCCCTCAACTGCACTTATACACTGGAAGTTAGTACAATACAGCAGTTAATAAAATAATATTAAAGAAGAAATATTTTAAAAAATCCAGAAGGTTGACTAGTGATGAACAGAATAAAAAAAAGGACAGGTACAAGTGAGTAGGAATCTAAGTTGCAGCAGGTGGAACACAAGACTTTGAAAAAGAAATGAAAAAAAATCCAGAAAAACTACTGAGAGATACTTTAAAAACATTTTAACATTCCATAGGAAGCCTCAGAGATAATGGGGTAATGTGCAGGATGGCACGCTTAAAGGACATGAGGACCTTGTTAGGCAACAAGGTTATTTTTTCATGTAAGCCCTCAGCAAAAGGTGATGAGCTGTTAACAGATCCTTGAGCATTTTTTTGTAAATATTTAGAGTGAGGCTTTGTCAGATATGAGAAGATGGTATGGGAACTGTACAGTTAAGACTGTTTTGTTAAATAGGCTGATGCTTCAGGGATGATGAGAGCAAGGCTGATTCTGAATCCTTCCTGCCTTATTTTACATTGTGAATACCAGCAAGAGTCTCTGTATTCCAATCATGCACATATTGACACGGCTGCTCTGTGGAATGGATGTCCTCTGACCAAGAATGTTTCCAGATAACATTTTTCAGGTCACATTTTTTATCTTATCATATAAATTCCTGAGGATTTCTTCCTATTAAATATTCCTGATGTGTCGCTTGTCCTCTTGGAATAAAAACAGAAACAGGGAATGCCTGAATTCTGGTAAATTAATTGTCCATTACTGCTATTCAATGTCTTTTATTTTTCAAAGATTTTCTGGGTTTGGGTTGGGTTTTGTTTTCCAGACTTCACATTACCATGATCATGGTAGTTTAGGTCCTAGAGGTTAGGTGATTTCATGATTGAGCCCTCTATGAATAATTAAATTAGCCTTAATCTTACCATGTCAAGACACAACTTCAGTGTCAGCATCCTCACTACTTATTGTCATTTTGGGGGCCTTTAATTTTTTTTTTTTTCTTACATACTGTTTGTGAACTGTGCTAAGATGATTCTCAACAGTTCACACACACACACACTTTCTTTAACAGGTGCAAGTAATGTCTTTTGGTGTTGATTGTCATGCTGGATCAATATTAGAAAAAATTGTGTTAGCAAAGTCATCTATACCAGTATTTAAACATACAAAGACAGGAATAAACAATGTTTTACTCAAAGATGCATGTAGGTACAATTGTCAAATATGTCTACTTTGCACCATTCACTTAAGACTTGCCTTAATCTAATTCTGCAAGCTGCTGCACTGTATGGAAAGCCTTGACCTCACACACCTCTTGATACTCCTTCACTATATTCTTGGATATTTTTATGCTGTGCACTCTCTTTAGGACAGAAAATTTATAGTGAGTGACTTTGCTTTTATACATTAACAGAAACAATAAATAATACTGCTAAAACAACGTGAAATCAGTTATTTCAATAAGTCACCAGGACTCCCTAATCTCCATTTGAAAGTCCTGAGCCTTGCTATGGTCTCAAAATATTCTGATCAAGTGCTGTGTCAGAAAGTGAGAATCCCACCTCAATGCACAAACCTCTGAAAAATTGATGAATAGAATAGAATAGAATAGAATAGAATAGAATAGAATAGAATAGAATAGAATAGAATAGAATAGAATAGAATAGAATAAACTGATTCGTTTTCCTTCATACAGAGGTAATAATTGAGGAATTTTATTTTCTTCAAAAGAACTCTTACAGAACACTAAGGGAAGTATAAAAACTGCAAAGAAAACTGATTTCTTTCCAATTAGCTCTTTTGAGGAAATAATAATTGTATTAGATATTTAGATTAAGCAGCTATAGTGTGTTAAGGTAATTAAAATTATCTTTTGTAAAATTACTCAGAGATATGTTTCTAGCTCATTTTCCCAAAAAGGAGAGATAAACTGTAGCTGTGCATTAAAAGCATTGACATATATGAAGAATGTGGCATTATATTGCCAATTATCAATGTGAAAAATATAAGGGAACCAGCTGAGCAGCAGTGAGGACAAGATTACGTGTAATTAAGTATGTGTATGCAGGAATTTGAAATTATGAAGTAGCTGAGTTGCAATATTTAGCAGAAGAAAGAATGAAAAAATCAGCGAATTTTGATAAATTAATTGGAGTAAATACAGAGGATTAAATTGACATCATCAGTGTTAATTGGAAGGAAATGAGCTGCGCTGATGTGAATAAGGCCTAAATGAAGTTAAATTGCACTAAATTTGAAATTAGAAAAGAAAAACCTTTTATGGACAGCACAGCAAGATATCGTATTAATAAAGTGGCTCAGAAATAAAAATAGAACGAAGAAGGAAACAGGGAAAAAAAAACACAAGTTAATGGGAAATCTGTAAATAACAATCTTAAGTTATCCCCAAAAGATAACTTCGAAAGAACAATAAATATATTATTTAAACATATTAGATTTGTTAAAAGAGTGCCATGTGAAAAAAACATTTATCAAGAATACTAAACTAATAAAATGGAGTTATTTATCATAGAATGTTATGAGTTTGAAAGGGACCTTAAAGATCACCTAGCTCCAACTTCCCTGCTATGGGAACACTTTTTATTGGACCAGGTTGCTCAAAGTCCCATCCAAACTGGCCTTTAATACTCCTAGGGATGGGGTACCCGTACCTTCTCTGGCAAACCTGCTCCAGGTCCTTACCACCCTCACAGTGAAGAATTTCTTCCTGGTGTCTAATATAAACCTACTCTCTGTCAGTTTAAAGCCATCCTTCCTTGTGCTGTCACTACTTCCTGATAAAAAGTCCCTTTTCATCTTTCTTGTAGGTCTCTTTTAGGTACTGAAAGACTGCAAAAATGCCTTCCCAGAATAATCTCTTATGCAGACTGAAGAATGCAACTCTCTCAGCTTGTCCACATAGGAGGGGTGCCCCAGCCATCTCAGCAGCTTCATGGTCTTCTCCATATTTGTTCATAATAATTATGGATGAAATATATATTACTTTCCACCCTGTGCTCCTTTGAAAGAAAATGTCTAATATAATAAAAAATTGAAGATATTTTGGTCTAAATGATCAAATGAACTACATTTTCACACTGCATTTTATACCTGAATGTAGATTTAACAGTGTTTTATTGAAACATATTACTTAGAGTATTAAAAATACTCCTTTTCTGAGGTATGTCTATGTACAGGGAAAATAAACACATTAGGTATCACTTCTGGTGTTCATGTCATAAACAGAGTGATAAATATCTTAGATTGGAAAAATTGGAATCAAATAAAGCGCTATATAAATCTATATTGTGGTAAGTGAACTATAACTATAGGAGGAGTGTAAGAGACCTGGATGATAATCTGACTAGTATTTATATTTCCCTAATGACAAAGTGGAAGAATAAAGTCAATTAAAGGTGTGTCTTGAAGCAAGAGATTAGGCAGATTTTTGTATTTGCTGCATTAAAGGCAATTAGAAGTATAGCTCTTTCTGTGCCAGATCCTTTTAAATATGGATTACTTTCAGAATTAATTGAATTAGTTCTTTTCAAAAGCATTTGGATACAACTTACATCCTTGATTTTGGTGGGTTTATCAAATTTTGTAATTCTTAGTAAGCTCCACTTAGTTTTGAGTCAAAACAACACAAAATTAAACGACCATAACGCTTTGATTTTAAAATGATAAATACCTTCACCTTAGACCTTCACAAGTGTTTGTATTACTCTAGCCTGAATGTTAAGTTAATAATAGTTCTGGGTTTATTGCAAATATTTAAGACATTTTAAACAATCAAAATGAAAAGCTTTTCAGGTTTTCCCATCACAGAATTTATTTTCAAGCAGTTGTCATTTAGCTTTATCATTTTACACTGCTTAAGAGTGTTTAGTGTGTGAAGAAACATCCCAAAAGTAACAGGCCTGAGGAGGATCTGACTGCTCTTGCTCCTGAGAGAGCACATGAAAAGGCAGCACCCACATTGCCTCAGCAGCCCAGCACAGCTGCCATGTGGCCAGTAACCAGGCAGCCACAGTGGAGCGTGATTACAGCTCCTGCCTGCCTGGCATCTTCTCTTGTCTGTGTCCCTGTGAAATAGATATGAGGGTTACTTCTATCTACGTAAAGCATTTATTTTTTTCATGTTTTGTTTCCTTTTTTGTGCTTTTTTCCTTCATTTGTTTTCCTTTCTTTTTTTTTTTTCCTCTTTCAGCTTTTTTTTTTTCCTTACTTTTCTGCGGTGTATTTTTAATCAGGAATTCATATTTTGTCACTATGCTAAGATAATCTATCCCTATTTTTCTGTATTCTATTTTAATTCTTTGTTTTAAATACAGAAATCATTAATATGACACTATGAATGAGTCCAAATCTAGAAAGCTTGGACTGAAAACTGCAGCAGTGTTATACAAGATCATACACTTTCAATAAAGACAACATGGGAAGGGTTATAATATAACTGTACTATATGTATTGTAGACAACCAAATAAGAAGAGACGTATGTTTGCTTCATATTGTTAGTTAGGTAAGTCATTTTATTGACCTTCTTAAATAAAATTTGTTTTACTTTTTTGTCATCTTCTAATTAATTTTTTAAAGAGAAATATTTAGTTTTACCAAAGCTTGTTTGAAATCAATAATTAATTATCTGTAAAATAAATTTGTTTTGAATGAGTCCCAACAGATGCGGCTTGTTTTATCATCTTCAGATTGTCTCTGCTGCAAGTCGTAACAGAATAAAATGCCTATAGACTGACTTTGTCAGGTGTTGCTATGTAAACAAAGACATCACATATTAGCACTCTGAATTTAAAAAAAACAAAAAAACAAAAAAGAAAAAATGGTAGCATAATCATCCTTATAGTGTCCTGTGTGGTTCTTGTGCTAGTTTTTGATCAAAATATTAACATGACTGCAACACTTATGGCAGAACTAAGTTGAAAAGTCTTAAAAGCCTCGCAAGCTAAATACAAGGTTTGGTAACTTTACTTTCACCTTTACTGATCAAACCAGGTAAAAGTCCATAAAGATGTTGGTACCTGATTTTTATCAACATCGATTGAGTAAACCACACAGATTTATCCCAAAAAAAAAGAAAATCAAATATTAGTGCTGTGAGAACTAGTGTGTGCTCCACAGTTTTGGTAACTGCAGTATCTCTCACAGCCACTGAGGATTTAATCCTTTTTATCAGTGTTCATCAAATCCTCTGATTTTTGTTGCACATACAGGAAATTGAAAAGATAAAACTGAAACTAATAAGGAGAGCAAAGTATGACCACCTTCTATGAACAATATGCTCAGTCTTGTCATTCAACAGCCAACAATGGTGGGTTAGTATTTTTTTATGAGATCTGGACAACTGGGAGTTAAGGCACTCATTTCTAAATAAAGTAAAATATATGGGAAATTCTTTAAATGTCTTATTAGAGGATAAAAGCTGTGAGAAATTCACTGAACTTAAAAAATATAATCTCAATAAGGATTAAATCACACCTTAACACCATATTTTGGGATTTTGTTTTTATTTTTCCCAGCAGGGGAAGTCAGAATAACCCATCAGTCTGAGTAGCCCAAAACACTGCAGCTAGATGTTGTCTGATTTCTATATTTGAGTTACATTTAGCAAAGAGAATATTCAGCAGATTCACACACTTTGTGGCTAGCATAGGAAATAAAAGCTCATTTAAACTTTGTTGCTAAAAATTCAAGTTCACCACAAACAATTTGTCATTCCTAGGATTAAACTAGTCCTTTCTCTTTCTAGAGGTATTAGTGCCAAGAAATCGTACTGCCTCTATCTAGTGTCTATGAAAGTACCTACTAATATTTTCACAGAATTTGTCAGAATAAACTGGATAAGAAAGAAGTGTCTTTATTGCTGTCACCTTTAGTCAGTATTCAGCCTTGACTCAATTTCCCAGCCTTGGTTACTGCTTAATTTACATTTAGACCCACAGGATTTAGGTGGCAAATTTCCTAGAGCCCAGAAAAATATCTTACAGTGAAGGCAGTCATGCACTTAAATTCCTGCTGTCTCTGGTGGATCTGAGCAAAGGCTGGTTTAGCTGACCCAGAGAATATTCACTGCAAGAATAAGGAAACATTCCTGTGTTGGCCATTCCACCCTTGCTTTATTGTCTGAACATAACTAAGTGTAAAAGCAAACATATGTTTTGCAGACAAGCTATTTTTGGCAAGTAGTTTTTCCAAATTAAAATTTAAACCCATAGGTCAAGCCACACACCAATGTATTGCTCCGTAAGATGTCTCATTGTCGTAGATGCACAGGAAGAGACCTAATGTTCAAAGCATGAGTTTAGGACATAATTTAACTACTGTGAGAACAAGCAGCAATAGCCTGTACAGTAAAGGTCATGAATTCTTCTCTAAATATTTCCACAACCTGCTGGACTCCCATAAAACTCCATCACCCTACAGCTGAACCCCAGACCTGGTGCTTCCTTGTCCATTTCTTCTTCAGCATTCTGATATGGGCAGAGGAGAGAGGAAAAAGGGTTTTCTCGTCATTCTACACATCAGGAGTCACAAGAGCATCCTCTCTTTCCTTTAGGGGCTGTTTCCACTCAAGCCTGTTCCAGCAATTTCACATTGTCAAGTAAAAAGATATGGAACAAGTGCAAATTGCACACCTTCTACTTGTAAAGTGGCAACTTTTGAAGCTGCATCTCCTGACTGGAACATTGGGTTCAGGCAGCTTAAAGAAGGCTGCCCACTGATGTGTGAAATCAGGTCCTTCCTTCTGCCAGGGAGAAGCAATTAGTGAAGACCAGAAAAGATCCAAAGACCCTATGCTGTGGCAGGACAGAGAGTATAAAAGAGCATGAAGCTGAGAGGAGGCAGCTTATACACTCACTCTCTGTCTCATGCAGGAAATGAGGCATCCCAGCATAAAAGCATCAATTTCAGTAGGAATTAAAATTGTATTATAAAGAAAAATGTTGGCATTATCTTTCGCATAATAAGACATCAAAACATTATTGTACAATAATATGAAATTAAAGTGATAATACATGTACATTTCAGACCATTCATAGCTGCTAAGCAATTAAAACTGAATGGCAAGTGCATTGACAATAAACTATGCAGTTTGTGTTCATGATCCAGTGTAACTACTCAACCAAGTTAAAATCCATTGTTTTATCTGACTTTCTCTTATTTAGCTCAATATATATATATATTTCTCACCTTAGTAAAGTCTTTTTATTTTGTTCCTCGTTCTGGGAAAAGTAATAATGAATAGGCTACTTATCTCTCGGACAGTGGTAATGAAAGACTGACTTATACCCACCTATTACTGTGACCCAGAACTGCAGAATGCCTGCTAATATGTTAGGTCTAATTTTCATCTCAATGTTGTCAAATTAAAACTGGAGTAAGTATATTTTTATAATTTAAGACTTGCTCCAAAGCATAATATAAAGGAAATGAGTATCTCAATTGATGTCATTAGGCTTGCTCCAAAGTATAACATAAGAGAAGAGAGGCTTTTAATTGATGTCATTCACCTTGGGAACAAATCCAATGAGCAAACTACAGTTTTCACCTCAAGCATATCATTATTCATATCTATAGCTTGGATAATATCAGAAAAATATTATGGTTGCAGTTTATTCAGCTTGAGCTGGTATTGATTGTAATAACTGGTGATTTACCAGAACTGTCTAAGCTTTTCTTGACATAGTTCAGGAAATATATTAAAGTGGCCAGCTTATGTTACTTCAAAAGAGTGTTAATTATTCCTTAAAATTAATATTGCAGAAAGTAGTCAAAAATAGAGTGAATGCTTCAGATTTGCATTATAATACGAATTATATTCCTGGATTATTCCTTATTGTCACATTCAAAGGCAAAATGTTTACATAGAATTGAAACTATGGCATCAATTCATCATAATCTAAAATGAAAACTGAATATGATCTGATAGGGAATTGAAGAGGTAGGTTGGAATATTTGTTCCCCAGAAGACAAGAAATAGATTGAGGATAGAGGCATCCGTTCTCTCTAAGTGCAGAGTTGAACCATAAATCTGAGAAAGAATGTAATTATGTCTTATTAGTACTTCTTTGTTCTTAAAAATGAGATTTAGATGATGCATTGAAGTTAGCACAGGTTTCTATTGAGCTGTCCCATTATCTCATTAATATATCATTGCAGTATAAAGAGGAATATATCTAATTTGCCTGAGAAAGGAAAGAGTTGATCATTCACAAGTGAGCACAAGAGAGAATGATGGAGCTGATAATAACCAACCAAGTATGTCCTAAGAAATGGCATAATCTTAATTTGAGAATACATAAATTTCAGATTCTCCCAGTGTCTGGAATTTGCCCATCAATTTTAAGACACTTGCCCAGACCAAATATGTCGGCGATTGAGAGAGATGCACGAACCCCGATATGTGATCAGAATTTCTTTTTCTGGGTTCTCCAAAAGCTTATGTACTATTCCATAAGGTTAATATTCTATTACAATCATTGTGTTAAACATTACAAAAGACAAAACTCATGCATATTAGAAACATTCCTGGCTTGCAAAGGGTTGATTCAATCTTCTTCCTGGCACCTGAGCAGTAATCCACTCAGATTGTAATCTTTTAAGTTTCTGTTTGCGTCTGCCAAGGGTTCTGGTTATCAGACTGGAAATGCTAGTTTAAACTCACAGTATATTCTATAGTGATTTCCAACACAAATAGAAGAATAAATTTGCATTATTTAAATATATTTTAATTTTATAGCAATTAGATGACTACATCCAGCTGTCTATTTATCAGCTGTAATGCTAGAGTTTTGTGAATAAATAGCTTTTTTGATAAAGCTGTGCCCTGGTTCTGGCCAGAAGAGAATTCATTTTTGCAGACGTCAGAGGGAGGCATGGCTAGGACCTGGAGGTTTTCTATGCAACCTCACCTCATTTCCTGGGGCAGAGGGAGTGGAGACCCTTTTGAGAAGAAGGGCTTCCTTCCGGCTGAGTAAATGTGTCAGAGGGAGGGTTTGGGTAATGCAGGTTCGGAGCTAGAGGGAGCAGCTGGGGTAAAGTGTCTGTGGTTGGACAGGGTTAGGTCAAGCTGCACAGTGAGCATTTTGCATGTGAACCACTCCATCTTTTTAATTAGTGTTTTTGCCTTTTATTAAATTAATATTTCCACATTTATATTAATATTCCACTTTTAAATTAATCTTCTTGTTGTTACTGCTCATTTTCTTATTTCTGTTTCCAGTAAATTCTTCTTAACTTAATCCATGACCCTCACTTTTTGAGCCCCAAATTCTCCTCTCCAGTCTGCCACAGGGGAGGAAGGAGTGAGAAAGCAGCACATGGTTTTTAGTAGGAAGACTAAACTGGGGAGTACCACTCCTAAACCACATCAAGCTGTGAGGTCATTGTCATATCTCAACAGGTAGTGACTTTGAAAGAGAGTAAAAGCCTATGTTTTACTGCTCTACAGTGACTCAGTTCAGAAAAATAAGTTCTTGTGCATTTTCATAAGTGAGACAGTGAAACTGCTTTTCATTTACACCTGATGGAAAGTTATGTAACAATAATATTAAGTGTCTACAAGGAAACTATTAAAGGGGATGCAGAGTTTAGGTACTTTTAATGTATTCATTGAATTTCTTTTTCAGTTTCCCACACTCCTAAATGTCAAAGGCAACTACTTAATAGGCTTTATCCAGATGGCAAAACCTTTGAAGAGAAGCTGACTGCATCTCAGTCCATCTAAGAGATTGATGAATTATGGCTAGAGACTAGAAAGAGGGAAACCTGTAGAAACACTACCAAAACCAGTTCAAGTTGAGGGCCTCTTCCACAGAGAAAAAAGTTTACAGTCAGTCCTATTGAAATAGTTATTGGACCTTAACTAAAATGAAATAATTAATCATCAATGTCTTGATTTATTTTCCATTATCAAGACCTTAAAGACTATTATTCTCCCTGGAAGTCTGGTATTTTCCTAAGTCTACTTGCTAAAAAGAAATTTAACCCCATCTCTTCCAGAGGAACTTCCTTCTGAAAGATTTTTTGGCTTTTGTGCATCTGCTGGATATAGAGCTGCTTGGAAAGACATGGAAAGATGTCTATGTACTATGTAGGGTCTTGCAAACAAAGGGTCCGTTCTCACACAGTAAATATCACACATGCCAAATGTTAAACTGAACTGACACGTAAAATAGATCCAGCATATCTTGGTACTCTAGACATGTAAGTATCCTTGCCTTGTCTGTATTATGCATTCAAATGAATGGAGGTTACAGACAGATACTCTCTCTAACCTAAATCAAGACAAAATTTCTGGCTCGAAAAATGACATGTTCAGGGAACCCCTATAAATGGATATTTACGTACCAGAGGAAACTGCAAAGCATAGCTCTTTGGGAAGATCCTTACATTTCCCTTCTGCCAGAAAGTTATTTAGAAACATGGACGAGAAGAGCCCAATATTTTTTAATAAAAATACTATAACACTGATTGTGCAGCATGATCAAATGGATACTAAAAGTATGTAGTATAAAATTACTGCAGAAATGAAAACAGTAATTAAAAAAATGTGGTAAAATTTTAACTTGTTCATCAGCAGATTTTTCTAGTTTTGAGATAATTATTGTTAAACGTGAGGTTAGTCCAACACGGAAATTATCCTTATACTTTAAAATCCTTGATTAGACTTTCAGTGAAGACAAAAAAAAACAGAAAAGAGTGTAAAGAAATCATCCTCCATCCTAGGCAACTCATCTTCACACCAATAAAACAAAACTTGAAATTAATACGTTATTCTATTTCATAGATGTAAGTGGCACTACTTGGGAAGATTATCTGAAATTTTTCCTAAATGCTAATGTGAAAATGAAATTCAGTATTTAAGGAAAAACATAAAATGCAAAGGAGGAAAAAAGATGAAAAAGCTGTCTTTGGATTCCTTTGTTAAAGGAAATATCATTCACACTTCCATCCAACATGCTTTGAATCCACCAGGCATTAACTTGTCACTGTAATTTTACCTCGGGCCGGTAGACCCAAAATTGCTTAAGTTACAAGGAAAAAAACCATTCAAAGATACAGATTAAAAAAATATTCAGTTCAAGATATTTTAGGTATTTTGTGCATTGCTGAAGTATTAACTAGTATACAGAGAAATGTGTGTGGCTGTCTGTGATCTCTCTTTATATAGCTGGGCATTTAAAAAACTTACAATTTCCAGAGTTATACTTTTTGTGTGTCTGTGCGCAAGAATTTGAAAACAACACTAGTATTGATGTATCTGAAAGAAATTTCTAGTTGGTGTCATACACGTTGTACCTACATTTTTTTGTGGACAAGATGTGATGTCCTCTTAAAAAGTGTGTATGAGATACAGAGCTATTGGGAGGCTCTCCAGCACCCTAATAATTCAGCTGTCTTTGCCCACATTCTCTGCCATTTTCCATCCTGCCCTAATATTGTGCTCTTGTTTCAGCCATGCTGGCCATATTCTTTGTTCTTCCCTGAATATCTCACAAAATTTATTGCAAAATATTGTCATTTAATTTTCATTCCCTTCAAGTCATCTATGAGTTAAACCAAATAAAATTAGAACTCCTGATGAGATTCTTCCTCATATGTACTGTTTTAAATTAATACAGCATCCCTTAAAAACAAAACATCCCGTAAAACAAAAATGCGTTTTTGTCTCTATTTGAGGAGTGCCATTTGGAAAAAAAAAACAAAGTAGAAAGACATTTACCAAAACACCTTTTGGAGATCTGGTGGAACAAGTAGAATTAATGCTTACTACTTTGTACCAGCAAAAGTAAAATTATGGTAAAGCCTGTTTGTGTCAAGTTTAAAGAATATGCACAAGCTTTAAACCTTTTTACATATGCCACTATAATATGTAGAACATTGTGTTGAAAAGGTTATCTTTACTTTCATTGCTTCATACCATCAGTACTCACTGTTCTAGTTCTTAGTTTCCCTTTTCTTCATCTGAGACAGTTTGTTGCACACCTAACATTTATTAGTGCAGTTAGGTCTAGTCCAGATATCTTAAAAATCTATAAAATGTATACCTACATTGCCATTGGAAAATAGTAAAAAATGTCCACAGCTTTCATTTATCCCACATAATCCCTCAGTTCAGAACATCATGCGTGTGACTTCACAAGCAATCACATTTAGAAATTTTCCATTTATCTCATAATTGTCATCAACAAGCTTTGGGTAGAGTAGATTAAAGTGATTAAATCATAATTTAAAGACATTAATGACTTTAAAACTCAGGAAACAGTATTTTTAAAATGAAGAAACATTCTGAAGGAATCATCTAAGCCTATATCAAAATCTGTACTCCAAAATCTTTTGTAATCTGTCACTATTATATGAACAATGTGCTCAGTTTTGTGAAAATCTGATGGTTTTAGAAGAAAAAAAGCATCAGATTAAAACAATTAATCATAATTTAAAAGCATTTTCCAAACAGACCTTTATAGGCATGTTTCAAGTGAAAAAAAATCATGTTAATAAATTAAAAAGAAAAAAAAAGTGAAATTTTCGATACTTTTCAGAACAAAAATAACTATTCCAAAAGCGAAGTAAATAGCTTTGTAGTCCTTCGCATCATCTCTTAAACAACAAAACTGTATATAGCATACACAATATTTTTTAAAAAACATTTTCAGGCAGAAGTATTTTGACAATTTGTTTCCAGATTTTCTAGCAAAATCTAAATGAATCTGAATCAAACTGATCACTAGATCAAGACAGGGACAGCTTCTGAATCTAATTTGGCAGGTATCTGTAAAGAGTTTTATTGTACCTTCTAGTGTGAGAAGAACCATGATTCATTAAGTAGGAACAACCCAGAATAAGACTAATCAGCTGCTAGGGCTGATGGTAGCAACAGTCTCTATGCACTTAACCAAAAATATTCTACTGGAGATGTGAGTTTTCTTCTTACTGCTGTTCTTAGGATCAGTATACTGGTAGCTGACTGAATGACCTGTGATTTAGACAACATTCAGATTTTTTTTTGGTAAACCTCTGATTTTAAACATTATGAAACTATTAATCCAGCTGTTGTCTATACTTTTACACACAGATAAATTTTGGTTTTCAAGTTTAGAATATCTCTTTTGAATGTGTAAGAAGTATGAGACTTCAAAGTTATCTTTTTTCAGAGGCATAAATCTTTCCTAGGCAATCTGCATTTACATTTTTGTTTAGCACCCCAAGCCATATTTGTTATTTAATCTGCTCAGAAGGAACCATGGTTCCATAAAGCCATGTGGTGATGAATAACACCCCTAATGAAGTTATAAATTGAGACTAATTGGTTTATGTGATTGTTATTAAGTTCCATTTCAGCTGGTTAATGGAATGTTGTTTGGCAACGGAACTGAACTAATCTTATCAGATAATTTTCTTTTGAAAATGGTTTAAATTTCAGTCTTCCAGATCCACAGGTTCTTAATAAGTCAGAGGCCATTCCTGCTAAAAAATTTGCTGTAATGTGCCAACACAAGTAAATTCCAGTGTTATCAATAATGTGGCTTTAATATTTCAGGGGGTTTTCACACCCTATTACCATGTCTCACATTGCCTTCAAAAATGGCCAAAATATTCCAATCAGTGAAACATTTCAGCAGAGACTTTAATCCCATCTTACAATTGCTTGAATGGTTTCAAATGTCATGTAATGAACAAATAAATTGACTTTCATGAAAACCAGATTTGGCAGGAATGCAAGAGTACCTAGTTAAATAAGCAGACTAGTACTCTAGGGGTTCTTCTACCCAATTTGTTGTTTTTCAAGTGTAACAGTTCTTAAATTAGTATCAAAACATGGACTAGTTTGAAACTTGAAATCAATACTCACATGTGATCTGAAATTTGGAGGCTTGCCTGTCTATATTAAGGTTCTGAGGACTCTTTATTTTTTTTTAATTTTAATTATCAGTATAATCCATGGATGCAAAAATATATTGCCAAATCTAATATCCATAGAGCAATCTGTCTGTCTCACTAACGGCTTCTTCCTTTTAGTCGTGTTGGTAAGTCTAAGAACACCATGTTTAAAATAGCCCAACAAAATTCATGAAGATTAGCAGTACTAACACGGGTTTCCCCTCTTATACACATTCACAGGCTTATACTTTATAACACTAAAATGCAAACATCACTAGGGCATAGTTTAACAAATACAGGTTTCTTACAAAACAAAACTAAAATCAACAACTTTAATTTATTCAAATGAGCACAAGCAATAACTACAACTTACATTATAAAATTTGGAAGTAGGTTTTAGGTAACATATATGGTTTTACCTGTGTGAAAGGAAGGTGTTCAAAGTTATGTATGGTCACTGACAAAGTATGTACTGATGAGCAGCTGTCCTCAGTTGTGACAGCAGAGCACAGGGAAAATAGAAGTTCTCAGACAGTACATACTCAAACCTAGAAGCTATTTATAGACCACAGCAACATCCTGAAAGAAAATCTGGAATCAATGAAGTTTCACATTCTCTCTATAGCTATCATCACCAAGCAACCTGGTCTCTGCATAGCACAACAGCTGTGGCTTCTGAATGGCCTTCAAATGTAATCTCACGCTGAGTGAATTACAGTGACAGAATTTGGAGGCTACAATGGCAAGGATAATTTTGGAATGGTGAGCACCAGAGAGGTTGTTATAACTGTCACAACATATGTAAATACAGGGTGAGGACTTTACGCATGCATGGAACTGGGGGACACCAGCATTAGGGAGGCATAGAGGAAGGACGACGTGAAAGGAATTACTAGAATGGTGGCAGGTACCAGTAAAACATTGTAAAATGTCATTGACCTTGAAAGATGTTACAAATTTTCCCACACAAATACATTATGAAAATTTTAGCATCAGCTCAAAATATCTTGAGGGTTCAGTGTCAACCAAGTTATTATCAGTCCAAACCAACACTTGTTTTATTGCATTTCTACTTCTTTCTTTTTAAACCCTGTTTGTCCTTCAGTGGGCCTTTATCCATGTCCCAGTGCATGTGGCTTGAAATATTCTTATCACTCCTGACATTTTTATATCATTACAAATGACAAAAATCTGAACTCAATATCTGAAACTATTTGACTGACAGCAAGCATGGTAAATATCTGTCTCATTGCCCTCTCACAGCGTCCTTTTGTATTATGACTTTTCAGATAACAACATGAATTTATACAAATACAGACACTTTAGCAAGAAATGAGCATTAATCTCCTGAGCTATTTTATCCTAAAGACATATTTCCTATAATTTCCATTGAGCAAATTTACCTGCTCTGCAGTGGATGCTACTATTTTTTCTAGCTGCACTTGAGAGCCTTGATATCAAATTTCACAGACAGAGTAATTCTGATATTTGCTTATGTAGGTAACTGTGTTTGTTTATGTGTGATTCTGCACTTCAGTTAGAGGAGGTCAGAAGAGGAAATAATTTTTAGTGTCCTCAACTCTGGAGCTTCCTTTTGCTCCAAATATTTTGATTTGCTGAACCTGAGGAATGTACTGCACAGCTCATGTTTACCTTTTTTTACGGATTTGAGCAATGGATGAATTTGTAAAATGCAGGGGTTTTAGCATTGCAGCAATATCTGTCCTGAGCACAATAAAACTGCTTGTTTAATGAGTCAACTGAAATTTATATTTGCTTTTATTTTTTTTATTTTTTTTACCCAGGTTCTAAGCATTCAAAGTAATTTAAAAATATATTTTTAATTAAATAAACAGAATNTAAACAAAAAAATTCTTATTTAGTTTTTTCTCCTCTTTTCCTTGATTCCTGTTCTGAAGAATATTTTGCATTTCATCTCTGTGTTTCTTTTATTCTAGTAAGGATGTCATCATCAAATGATTTTCCATTTATTTACATTAAAACTATTATACTCAGATGTGAAAAATGCATTTTGCATTACTCCATAAAACAATTATTTATTACTTAAATTTTTTTTCTGTTTATAAGTAGAGAGCAAGTCAAAAGCAAAGTGTGAATTACCAAAATGAGAATGCAGAGCTTCTGGATTTTCTTATCATTTCCATCTATGCTGCATAATGTTTTGGAAGGACAATCACATATTTCTAGGAAATCAGGAATGATCCATTGCCATTTCCTCCTCCCTTGATCACCCCTCAGCAGCTTTGATTGCCTCCTGGTCTCCTCTCTGTGGCCCTCCCAGAGGTGGGTGCTCATGTTCCGGCTGTGATGCCAGGAGGTTGGCAGTGGAAGAATGAGATGTCTCCAAGTGCCTGAAAAACTCCAACTACACCCGTTTGCCCTGCCTCATTCTGTGCCTTGGGGCAATGCTTTAGGAGACATCCAATTCATGAGTCCTACAAGAGGAAAGCTGAGATTGTTGGATACAGCTCATAAAGATTAGGTTCCAGAGAAAGGAAAACCTGGTTATCCTAAGCCAACATAAACTCACTCGGATTGAACTGTCAGCAAAAAAACCAACTATGATGGTTGGTGTTCGCCAAACACCCACAGTTTTCAGCTGTGCGGCAAAAACTTGAACACAAACAGGGAGCTTTGAGGGGAACAAAAGCCAGTGCTGTCTCGCAGTGAAAGTGTGTTTCACTGAAGCTATGCTATCCATGTGTTATTTCCAATAAGTGCACGATCAGAGACATGGGACCTCTCTAAAACATTCATTAAAGTCATAAATAAATCATAAATCTTCCAACATTAATTGGTCCCCTACTTCATTTTTTTTTCCTACTATTGCTCCTTCAGAGAATTTTTATATTTGGATAAAATCAGGGAAACTGAACATTTTGCAATACTCATCTCTCTTCTTTTCCTCCACATTTTTTCTGCCAGATTACTGGGATTGTCTGAGTTCTGGCTAGGAAGAGCTAGAATGAAATCTGGTAATATATCATACAACTGATAAGAAATCATACAAGTACAAAAGATATATGTAAATAGTTTACATCTTTAGTCTGCCTTGTATGGACAGCTTGCTGTTACCAACACTAGTGTTAGCCATCCATCCCATAAAGTGGAACCAGCTAGTGATATGAAGTAGATTGATATTACTGTCACTTGCTAATATGTCAAAATGATATTCAATGTAATAGGGAATCAGACAGACTAGAACTGCATATTCAGGAAAAACTGTGTCAGTCTGACTCAGTACTGAAAGCTGCAGGATCAGTTTGAGTACTTAAGAATGTGTGGGAAATTGGATGACATTTAGAACATGGCAGAAAACTTTGTGGGGTGACTGACATCTCTGCAGCAGCAACATTACCAGTGATCCACACCCACTTCTCTTTTAAGGTATTTAAAGTACACTGCGACTTTCTTTAAACCTCAACAAGAATAAACAAGTGAGTATTTCCTGAAGTCTTCATAACCCCAACGGGCAAGAATGCCCTCTAGTAAATTTACCATACTGCAACAATGCCAAGAGCCTCTAGCAAGTGAAAAGCTTGGGGGTGGTTAATGGATCAGACAGTCCATGATCCCAACTGACAAGTGCAACTTGAACTTTAAAATATGATGAACAAACAATCCCAGATTAAGCATAATAGGGACTTGCCTGTTCCCATATTTCCCTGCTGTTGTGATTTTACATGTTACACCATGGCAGCCATGCAAATTGATTACAACTGGAAACGACAACTCTTCCAATAATGCATATCACCATTGTTTAAAAGATGCAAAAAGCATTCCACAAGTAATATAAAATCTCTTGCTTCATCCCTTTGGTCTCCACAAAGAAAGTAGAAAATTCCCCATGTACATAATTAAACCCATGAGAACCAAACATGAGTACCAAGATACAGCATTTAAAAATGTTAACTGTACTGTGTGAGAACTATGGTTTTTATATGGTAAATACAGAAATAACATTGAAGAATAAACCAGTGAGACACAAACCCTTGTACTAACACGAGAAAGGAAATACTCATTTTAGTGGAATAGAATGATTTTTGGGTAACTGGGAAGGGAATAATAGCAGTTGCAAATATAAATGCCACTCTAAGAACAAATATGCACACAATCCTCAGATGTACAGCATTTGGAATGAGTGCCTTTATAAAGAATTGATGGCTAATCACTGACCTTGTTGGATTTTTGAGCGTATAAAATGAATCACCAGTTTACTTCTTGTAGAGTGCAAAAGACATGGTCTACTTCCGGTATATTTTTCAGATATTTTTTATCTAATGTAATCAATAAAGCTGTACAGATTTTCTTTATGAAGTTTGTCTTGCAAAGTGTACTATGTTATACAACTTGCAAATTTTCCAAGCTTTATTACAATTTTATTACTGTAGAATTAGGCAAACTGAAAAATTTTCATAATCTTGCCCTGCAAAAGGGATATTTTTTCTCAAAATTAGATGGATTTTATTTGAAAACAAATCTGTATTCTCAGAAAAGTAGGGGTTTGTTTTTAGTCCAAATTGTAAAAAGACCTAGGGAAACCATCAACATAAAAAAGTACATTCACTTCAAAATCACACAAAAGGACAAAAATTCTTCATATTGAACTATTTTTCATTTTATTGCTACATTTTGTATATGCCTAGTAGTCAGAACTTATACAAATGTGTCTGATGGACAACCTTACTGTGACATTACATAACAAGACACGGTGTTGTCTTCAAACAAGACCTTGTCTGCATTATTTCCCTATTCTTATGCCAGAGATCTAATCGGCAGTTACGGTTTTTCAGAGTGACAGGATTAGAATACATAATGTACAATTTTCCTTTGCACTCCAACAGAAGAATCTCATGCCTTCGGTGAACCCATGGCATATATAAATATTTAAAATAAATATACTTCTCTCCTTTTGGCATTTCTTCAAGCTATGGTTTCCAGCCCTGATATCCAATATAAGCTATGATGATTAAATAAATATATTGTGTCTCACCAGTGGTTTTCACCATGCGCTCTCAGAGGCACTTTCTTCTTATGATGTCTGTTTAACAAACTCTTAAATTCAGGATCCAAAAGGTCAAGTAGCAAAAAGTATTCTCCTCCATCTGCACAATAAACAGAAGGATTTAATTTCCTGACACTTCAGGTGCCCCATAGCTCTATTTCTTTTCTACCTATCCCAAAATAACAACTTTTGCTTTTTCTTGTGTAAATTATCTGAGAATATTCAGTAACCTGAGAATAAACAAACAAAAATGTTGCTCTAACTTTTCCTGAAACACCGAGGAAAAGGGTTGAGTGCAGAAAGTTTACTTCCTATATTTCACACAGCATTACATTTCCCTTACTCACCTGCATTCAAAATAAGATTTTGGGTAGACAGAACCTATTTTCAGTCCTTGGAAAATTAGAAAACTGTATTTTTCAGGCAAAAACAAGGTAGACAAGATGCCATTAATTGCCATGGCTGCTCTAGTGCTAGGGGATTGATTAGGTGAGATATGACTTCTAGAATCATCTGGGCAAGCTACTTTCAAGACTGTAGAAGAAGGTAAAAAATTCCAGGCTTGGAAAAAAACTTTTCTGAGAGTCATCTGCACAAAAAAAATCTCATAATCCTCCATAAATGGGCAAATGTGAAATGATTACTGCTGAGTCTGACGAAAGATCTGTCTTTAGGACACTGTTTCTCATACAGCATTTTTGGTGTGATGCCAAATTTTCTTTTTTGTGTTGTCCTACATGTTATTTTGTAATAACTCATAATTAATGCTTTCTGTGGTTGCTCTGTGATAAATAAAAACTAGATTTGAAAAGTAAATAATCTAAAAACTTTTTCCAGGAAAATACCTCTACAGGAGCTAGTTAGAATAACATCTCACTTTTTCTTCAAAACAGATGGTTGAAATTCCAACTTTTATTTCTAAATACATATGGAGAAACTGCAACCAGGGACAAAGGAAAAAAAGGCTGCAGCACACAGAAGACATTATATAATTGTAGAGGAAAATTTAAATTACAAATTGTCACAAAGACTGAAACAATGCCCATAATCCTCACTATATTTCATCTTCTATCCTACTAACAACATATTGTTGTTATAGTATTTTTTAACATATGGTTATGCCATCCTTACCAAGCTCTCCTGCAAAACAAACTGGGATCATGCTTCATTTGGCATGGAGCTGGGCAGATTAATTCATAACCAATGAATCCTATTGGTCTCACTTGATTGTATAATTTTAATACTTAGAAACCTTAAGATGTTTTTCTCGTTGTAGGTTATAATCCGTAGCTGAGGATACACAGTGGAAAAATATATCAAAATAATTTGCAAATCCTCCTTTTGCTACTTACTACTCTGCTACTCATTCAGCTATTTGTGGGAAATACGATTGCCCCACCACCTCAAAAGAAGCACAGTAAATTGCCTTGAATTCATGAATACGTTGTAGTACCTGTGATTTGAAAGGTATCTGCAGACACAGTCACAAAGAAACAAGAAATCAAAACTAGCATAACTAGGAAGCCCCTTGATATGAGGACAAAAAGCTATAGAAAACATAAGAACTGTGAGATTAAACCACATCAAAAATCCATATATAGTCTAGTATCCTTTTTCATATAATGTTCAGGAATGAATAGGGAAAGGTTATATGCAAAGGAAAATAAAAACTTTCCCCATGACTGATGCTAGACCTTCAGGTAATCACTCATTAAAGATGTGGAGTTTTATCCAGACCATGGAATTTAAAATTTTACCACTGTTTATCTCATTTTTAAATTAATTCATATTTTGGTCTTCATAGCACCTCATACCAATGAATTCCTTGATCTCATGACCATTCTTTCCCAGTTCTGCTCCATACTCTGTATCAGTTTTGCTCAGGTTAGATCCTGAAGAGTATACTGAATAAAGCACCGTGATAGCTTTAAAAAGTCTACCTTACTTTCCAGAAGCAATCGCCATGTAAGCAAAAAAAGCTATAAGCTGCTTTCTCATTCTCTCTTTTCATTCCTTCTAAATTTTCCTAGGTATTGATACTTTGATAAAATTATTGGGAAAAAATTCCTGATTTTATTATTACATTATAATTTTTTATTATTTTATTATTATTAGACACAGTATTATTTCAAGTTGGAAATGTGTCACATTCACCCTGATTTTACAGACAGAACAAAAAGCTCTTACATATCTATACAAAGTCTGTTTCCTGGGTTTAACGAGGGTTTCAAATCCCCTTATTCAACCAGCATTTGGCAAATCTAAATCTCAAGGCATGAGATTAGTGAATATTTCTTGTATATCCGCTAATATCCAGACATCCCTTTTCTTTTCAGAATACTTGTTAGAAGTGAGTAATTTCCACAGCAAATTATGCAAATGTGTTGTACAAGCTCTCCAGCACAGCCAGACAGTTCAAATCCTGACCTTCCAACACTCTGGCTGTTCTTGCCCTGGGCTTCTCCTCATCAGGCTGACAGTCCATCTTGCAAAGAAAAGTTCTGAAGTTCTGTTAAGTGTCCACTAAAAGCCAAAATAACATCAATAAGCTTTTTTTACACAACAGGACTAAACCCAGAACCAAAGACTAGTATTAAGAAAAAGCTTCCGGACTGAATTTGTCTAAATGTGGTAGCTAAGACAGATGTGAGGATAAATAAATAATTCTGCAGCTATGTTTTGCAAATGTTCAACTGGAGAGATTGTTAGGTCAGAGATGAACAGAATGATGAAATGTCCTAACTTCAGCTCCTCACCACCTTCAATTAAGAAAAAACACAAATTATTAAATCTTAATTTAATCTTTTCAATAAAACATGTCTGGAAACATTGTATCACATTCAGTGTTCATGCTGTAGCACCTGAGATCAAACTGGTCATCAGGTTCCAAATATGTACCTTCAGAGTTGCTGTATTTTCAAAAAATATTCCTATTCCTATTCCTATTCCTATTCCTATTCCTATTCCTATTCCTATTCCTATTCCTATTCCTATTCCTATTCCTATTCCTATTCCTATTCCTATTCCTATTCCTATTCCTATTCCTAGTCTTTCTTCCCTTTTTAGAAGACTGTGCAAAGAAATGCTTTGTCTCTTTAAGTGTGTATCATCTACTTTATTTAGTCCTACTAGATGCTAATCTGTTGATTTTCTTTTCCTGGCTTCAAAGATATTTTAGGAGTAGAGTTCTTGTGCAGTGGTGAAAATAAGTTGTTTTGCCAGTAAGTGAAGATCACTGAGAGCATTGAAATGCTTACTATTCAACATCTTAGTTACTTCATAGGAACCTAGACAAAGAAACTCCTGGGCACTATAAAGACACTTTACTTTAGAATATAACAACATATAAAGTAAAAGACATACTGAAAGGTTATCTGTGCCTCAGGAAAATAACAGAATCTAGTGTAAGGTTCTTTTTTGCTGTGCATGTGGAGAGCTAATCAGTCCAGAAAAAAGATCTAAAATAACAAGAAGGCAGAAGGGCAGCCTGCTGTTAAGCAGTAGAGAAGTGATGAAGATTTGGGTGTGTCTAACTTCCCGTTTTCTGCTTGATTTAGGTTATTTTGTCAGGATTGTAAGAAAATAATTTTGTTCTTTAACCGCATATTTATATTGTCTGTTCTACTACACAGGTATGATAGAACCAAGGAAGGTGTCCCCCAAAAAAGGCCCAACTTGACTACAAAGGAGCCAGGTAGATGAGTAAGAGAGATTTATCGACCCCTAAACTGATCCTGATCTAGCTTTTCTATCTTTACTGGTTCCTGCCAATTTTGCACAACTTCCATCACACCGCAGCTTAACAACCATGTGTAAATTAATTTGTGTTCTGTTGCTGCAAACAAACTTGATGTTGCTGCAAAGCAACAAGACGGAAATATGTAAGTTACAATCCTTGGGATGGCAAAATAATTTTTACCTACTTTTCAGAGCAGATTGCTCTGAAATTTCTCTTTGCAATTTATTTATTTCCCTTTCTTCTTGAAGGACTAGGACTCATCTCTGCGACGGCCTTGAACCTATTGCCTTGCACGCATCAAGAGATAAAAGTGAATGCAAAATAATTTCATGCTGGAGCTCTTGCATTCCGATAAAACTTTTCCAAACTCACTGCAACAGAAACAACACAAGAAGAAGCAGGACTCCTCAGGGGTAACCTAATAGGTGGAAGAAGTTCCCAAAACTGAGACAACTTCATAACTAGTCCATCAGTAAAATTCCTTACTTCCATTCTAGTCACATGCTCTAAGGCAAAGGTTATATAAAGGAGTATTCTCATCCCTTCCTCTCAGCTCACAATCTTTGAATTCCTTTCTGCACTGAACCCAAACTTTAAAGAAATCCACACAAGAACTGCATGTTTGGAATGGGTCATTTCATGATGAACACTGTTCTCCTCAGGGAAGTGTTGAACAGACATTTAATCCTTTAAGATAACGAAAGGATACATGGCCTGGAACTTCCACACCTGTATAAGTGCTGAATCTAACAGCATGTAAAAGCTGTTCACTCAGACTAAAAGGAGAAAAAAGTAGTTTAAACACCTCACCTGTTGTAATGATCCTCTCAAAAGAAACAGCTAGATGAGGGATCAGGATCAGAACCAGAGCAACTGAGTTTTAAGATAAATATTGAGCTTCTTAAATCTGAAAAACTGGATTGCTTTGGAACTTTAAAACTGTGAAAAGAAAGGCATGTAAAGACAGAATTTTTGGACCATGGTTCTTGACTAAGATACTGAACTTCAGTGCATGTCCCAATTTAGCTACCTATCTTCTTTTTAAATATTTAGAGTGCTAGATCTCATCAGAAAATCTTTCTTGTGTTATAATGTGCTTTGATGATCACATGCTCCTTAGAAGCAAAACATTTATGTTAATAGTAAGAAAATTGTTCATTTCCTCACACATTCTCTCCAATGTTCAGCTGACATGTTACAGCAAGCCAAGGATACATTTCATTACTGAAAACCCCACAGACAATAATGTCATTCTTCTCTCACCCATTTTTGTGAATTGGCTACAGGAAGCAGCAGTGTTCTGCAAAGCAAAGCACAGAATTGACAAAAGCTATTTTCAGTTTAGTCTGTCTTCAGTTTGGGTTTGACTTGGAATTATCCACCAGGTGTTGTGTTGCTTGCTTTGTGTCAAAGTGCTTGCAAATGTGGAGCAGGTTACCTTCGCATCTCTTTCGTAACTCTTAGTTTCATTTAAAGTGACTTCATATTTTGTTTCAGTAGGTTCTGATTTTTAGTATTGTAATATCTTATAGATGAGAAAACAAATAAGAGCAAGAAGGATCCATTACTGCTATATAACTTTAATGATTTTAATTGCAATATGGAAAGGATTTTTATTCTGTGTAAGTAAAGACAAAATACAGATAGTGATTATGTCTAGTGAGTTCACTTTCAGATTGTGCTTCTAAAATATGGCACTTAGCAACTAACTGGAAGAATACTTTTTATTATATGTTTCACTGAGACATATAAGCATCTCCACAGTTCAAAACCATAACGAATGTTCAAAAAGCTGCATGTTTTGTGACTGAGCAGTTGTTCTGTACTTTAATGCTGCTGAAATTTAAAAAGGCAATAGCTCTCCTTAAAAATGCCATGCAGTTTTCAAGAATGATAACTGTTCTACTTAGGTTTTCTTTACTTATGTTTGACATTTTGAAACAGCTATAATTGACATTATAACTGACTACCTGTCAGAATTGAATTGCATTTGGCTGCTAAACAACATTATCCCTATTGATAGTATTGTTCATCACTGACTAACATTACCTTAAGTGTTGGCACTGCTTTACAAACTCATTTAATTAATAACGGCCAGATGATCAGAGTTCGAGATTTGTTCAGATGTGGAAAAAGACTACAGACCTTATCACTTAAACTTTCCTAAGATGGTTACACCTTTTAGTCATTCAAATGTCAGATATTGTGGATAATACTATCTATTGTGTAATCCAAGATACAGGAAGAACCATGGCCTTTTCTGTACTGCTCTGTGACTTTGCTTCTAATACAATCTCCAGCAGAGGAAGCTTCTCCAATTGTTCAGCTTAATTTTCAAATTTATTTAGCATGTATGTCCCAGCAGTTTAGCAAACATTCTTCAAGGAATACTGGGCCTGGGCTTCTTTCCCCTTTCAATCTTCTTTTCCAGTCTCAAGATCCTGAGATCCCATTCTATGTCCCCACACCTGTTGAGATTATTTCAATGCATCTCTAGAAATTTTCTTTGTGATGATTGCTACACGTTTTAATGAACATTGCTGTGCCTGTGAGTGAACATTTCCACAGCAGAGATGAAGGATGTAAGAGCAGTGTGAGAGAAGCAAGGCATTCTTTTAAGTAAGAAAATACTGGGGGGGTGTCCATAAGGTTGCTCATGTCCGTCCTAAAACTGTGCATAACTGGAACAACACAGGATACACACTGACTTGAGTTTCTTCTTTGGAGGAGCAGTGGCTTATACATATTGCAGGAACTATTTTGCTTCTCTCACAGCTTGCTGAAACTGCAGCCAAGAACAGTAGTGTATTCTCAATGTTAGAGGAAGAGAACAGTCTGAGAAAGGATTTGTATGCAGTAGGGAAATAAAAGGAAACTCATGTAAGCTTTATAGACTTTTCCTTCTGGATTGTGTTGGGTCTTGGGTTTTTGGTAGAAGGTTGTTCTTTTAGCACTAGTAGCTCAGAAATATTCCTGCTGTCTGAAGCAGCCTGGTTCCACTGTGGCAAGAGAGGAAGGGCAGGAATTGGTTAGATGAGTAAACACAGCCACACTAGGTAGTTTTCCAAGTGGTCTGATGGTGACAGAAGCATTCATGTGTGCAGAGCAGACAGCTGGAGCACTATACCTGGCAAGGCAATTCTAGGCTCTCCGTATGGTTTATACATGGGAGATTTTGATCTGCTGGCAGTTCTTGTCTTGAGGGCTTGACAGTAGTGTCAGAGAGACCTCAAGTGAAAAAAGGAGCTGTGAATGAAAAGCCAAAGGGCCAGCACTATGTGAGAGCTGTAGCTGTGCTGGTCATCATTTGGGCGGCTCTCATGTTGGGAAAATGAGGGAGACCCTGACTCTGGTCATGGCTGAATATCTGAGAGTTTCATAGGCAGTTTTGTGTAGGGTTCCTCTGTCGCAGATGGAAGAATGTCCTGTTTCTGTGAGACAGTGTACTTAACTCTACAGAGCTCGGTGCTCTCTGCCACTGTCATTTCACAGGTGGTTTCACGTAAGATTTTGGGACCAGTGACCATAATCCATTTAATCAGGTAATAAAATATATGAATTACAGTAGTGTCTGCATGAGAACAAAGTAGAGTAAAATATACTATGTCTTGCTACATAAAAACTTTTTCTATAAACATTCTCTAGGTTGCTATTTTTTCCCCTCTGGGGAATAGAAATAACGGGCCAGATCATGAAGTTCAACTTGACTGAAGATCATAAAATAATAGCAAAGGTGGATTGATTCCCTAAAGATGCAACATTTAAAGATTGCTAGACCATAGCAGAATTTATTCATTCAGAAAAAGTATTTGCTAACAGTCCCAGCATGCTTCCAGTGTTTTAGAAATCATGTTGAAGGAAGCAAGAGCAAATCATAGAAATGTTCAGATTGCTATTTCTATCATTTTCTTACCAGCCTCTCTCTAAACATGGTGCAAACACACAAAATTTCCAAATTTAGCCCAGTTTTCAGAAAAATACTTTCTTTCTGTATTTTCTTAACTGAGTAAAAGAATACAAGTATGGCACTGATTTGAGTAGAACTGTGGCTTAGAGGACAGAATTAACTTTTCAACTGAACTTGGAAAATGTGTTTGGTTATAAAACATAAAAGTCTTGTAAAATTGTCTTCTGACTTGTAAATGTTTAGAACTACCTCCTGGGACTTTTAATTCTAAATTTTAATTTTAAACTGGCTTCTTATAGGACTATTTGGTCAGAGGAATTTTGCATTTTCTTCTCACAAAGCTCAGCAAGGGGTTAGAACTTCTTTGGAGTTTATGAATAATTGCAGGACAAAAAAAATTTGTTACATGTTTTAAAAACATAAATTCATGTAGTAATTCACTCGTTCAGCGTTACCAACATAAACTCTTTGATACACCAGCCATCGAGCTGTTTTCTTGACTATTCAAAATGAAAAGACTTGCTGCATGTATTGCCTAGAGAATTCTCTATTTTTTTCACTCTGCCCAGAATATGCACTGATTCTGGAGACTGAAAAGTGGCAATACTTATCAACAGTTCAGAAACTATTATAAACTTTATTCGGGCTGCCCACATTGATTATCAGGACTCAAAAAAAAAAAAGTCCTGACTTTTCCGGTAGTATAGTTGAACTTCCAGGACTTCAGAGGAAGAGGACTTCAGAAATAATACATCCTCAGACTGTAGTGTGTAAAAAAAAAAAAAAATAAGCATTCATGAACTTAGTATGAGAAATATTTTGAACTGTAAAACTAACAGTAGCAAAAGGTGCATGAAATGCCAAAAGGACAGCCTTCCAATAGAAAATTTTGCTGGAGAGAGACAGATACAGATTCCACAACAAGTTGTCACTGCATTATTAGCGTCACCAAGTTACAGTTCTGTGGAGCAGAGTGACCCCAACCATCTCACAGACAACAAGGGGGAGGAAAGAATAAAGACTATTGTAGCTGATGAAGAGATATTCCATTTTCTCCTTCCCACCCATCTATTTTTCGTCTCACTTCACAATAGAGTCTCTTTTGCAAAGCATTTTTAGTGTTCTTCCACTGTAAATAGCCCAGAGGCTTTTTTATGGCACCAGGGCCCAGCTCTATTTGGCCCAAATTCCCCCACCTTCAGATTCTTCTTTTCCCAAGAGTTTTTTTCTCCTCAGTCATGAACTTGTAGGTGTTAAGACTCTCCTCATAAGAGTATGTCTTCCTGATTCATCTACCACAGAAAAAAACAGTTAAGATTATATTAAAAGCATGAATTAAATGCTACATTACTAGGCAGCTTGCATCCATGTAGATACTCATGCAGGCTGTTACTGTTCTCATTCCAGAACCTTTGTTATTTTCAGTATCCCTCCATCATGCTGCAGTCTGACAGTGTAGACATGCCCTGAGATTGATTAGAAATGGCTGCCTCCACACTTAATTTTCACAGATGTTCCATTCTTTAGCTGCCTCTCTGCCTCTGCTGCAGCTGAGATATCTGGTTATGGCTTGAATACAAACCTGACTTACTTTCAAAACTGCTTGAGCATCAGTAGCAGTGTAGAGAGCAACATCAGCTGAATGTCTCAGCAAGTACAAGCACTCAATATGATTCATGAAATCAACAGCTCAGACATGTTTGCAGGGGCTAAAAACACTACCTAACTTGGGTGATCCTCGAGGTAGATATATTTTTGAGAGAGTGAAATTCATTTGGTTTGATTTGATTTTTAATCCTTGTGATAGTGGACAATCTCTCAAAATCCAATAGATGTCCACTGTGTTCCTTTTCTCCATGGCACTATTTGTGAGAAGGAACAGGATACTGTCAGATCACTATCCTCATGTCTTCCTTTGATTATCCTTTGCAATCTGACCAGAGTGACCGAGAGATTTGAATTAGAATGAAAAAGTAGGCTTTGTTACTTTGTCTTAAGGTTCTACATTTGTTAGAATTAAAATCCAATTTATTTGAACACTACAGTTTTGGGGTAAATCCATTACACTAAAAATCAAGGCTTTTAGCTCCTCTAGCTGCTGTCTTTACAAGGAAGATATTTATTTACAAAGGTATGCATTGAGATACCATTGTACCAGGCAGCAAATTAAAAATAAGTGATGGATAAACTTGCTTCAAAATGTATTGGAAATTATTGATTTACTTCAGGTGCCAGAAAAACAAATAAGAAAAAAAAGAAGATAGTAATTATATACAACATAGTAAGCATTACTTTCACTGACCGTTAATATTTTATTTTAATATTTTCTACTAAAGCTGCACATTGTAGTGATGCAGAGTTTTATGTCCTTAATATGCTATTGGCTTTTTCCAACAATAAAATGGATATTTGCAAAAAATTATGTACTTTATTTATCAGTGTTGATTAATGGATTTAAAGCACTTTACGTCCTGAAAATATTATTTTATTCTGCATATTGATTTTCATATATGTCAATTAAAACTGTTTAATAATTAAATTGTGTAAAAATATTGGAGCTATATTGTTGGGACCAGCTAGTTAGAGCACACAGATAATGGATTAAATTTATCTTTTTTAATATTAGATGGCTGATGCACAAGGTTTGGGGTTTTTTTATCACTGTTTTTTAACAGAAAAAAGACTGGAACACCTTTCCAAATGGTTTTATGTACCTAGTATTTCCATAAATCTCTATTATAACAAACATGAGAATCAAAACATGTTATAACAAACGAAACATATTTTCTGTCCATGCTAGGTATTTAAACATAAGACCTTTTAGAAAAAACTTCTGATTTTAGCTGAAAACAACAAAAGTATTTTTTCTTTTTTAAATCTGAAAGCAAAAATTTATTTTGCAGTTGTGTTTAAAAACATTTCAATAAGAAGTAGAGAAAAAAATAAACTCTGATTTGCCTGATGCCAGTTAAGGAAAGAAAACCAAAGCCAAATGACAATTAATAGCTGTTTAACCTATACAGAAACTCCATCCAGCAAAATTTCAGCATTTGCACACTGTCTGCCTAAATCTTACAAATTTAAAAAAAAAATCTTACATTATTTGGATACAGAGAAAAAAAAATAAGTGATCAGTTTAATTCAGATCTGATACTGTGAATCCATACTATTAGCTCAATAGCAGGCCATGTTTCACAAAATGTTAGTCATGATTATAAGTCATGACCTCCATCGAATTCCACCCACTGATTCCCCCC